>JAMPIV010013643.1:0-197500 GCA_024509875.1 Oreohelix idahoensis
GTGTGGTGGAGGGGTTTATTGGGTGTTATTAGTTTATATGGATGTTGGGGTATGTTGGGGATGGTAGGAGGGGTTTGAGGTTGGTGGGTTTGTTGGAGTATTGGTGGTAATTGGTTTGTTTTGGGTGGGGAGGGGTGGAATGTTAGTGGGGGAGGTTTTGTGGGAAATGGAGAGAAGGAAAAAAATAAAGAGTTGGGGTGAGTTGAGGTGGGGAGGTGAGATAGTTTTGTGAGGTATTTTATGGGTGGGGAAAGGTGGAGTGGGAGATAAGGATTTGGGAAATTTGATGGGGGTTTTTGGGTTTTGTGATTGGAAAATTTTTGGAAGGAGGAAAGGGATTATGTTTATATTGTTTTGTAATGTTATTAAATAATATTTATGGTGGTGTTTGGTGGGGGTGGAATTGTGTATTTATTTGGGAATCTCGACGATGCTACTGTTCGTGTGCACTGTGCCTGAGAATCCTCTTTGAATTGATCTAGAGGGAGGAGATCAGAGGCACTGACCGGAGTTGTCCCGTGGTGCCATGGGGGGGTGAAAAAAAGAAAAGTCATTAACATTTATAACCAAGCCATGGAACAAGAGACGAGAAGACACGCCTGTGCGATGAATAGGAAACACAAGAGAAGAAACCTGTTGACACAGAATTTAAGCATGCCCAGGGTAAGAGGGACACGAGCGGCGGAAAAAACACACACGGAGAAGAGAACTGGTGTTATAAATAAAAGGGATCAGGAAGTCATGTCAAATCAATCATGATCAGAAACAACTACGAGATAGGAGTAACTTTAATTGAGGAATGCGACCGACTCTAACACTTCCTTGGTAAGCTGAACGATATGAAATGATGAACACTGGACCACTATAGATGTGGCCGATTTTGCTAACAAGATTCTTGCGCCTGTCACAGTTTTGCTCCCCTTCAGCTCGTGCAGTAATGGTCCCACCATGCCAAAAACTTCAAGAGTAAACTTAATTGTATGGTGAATGAAGTCTGATGTCATATCCTCGGCATCATTCCAAAATTTATCACCGTACAAAACCCGTGGATGTTAACTGACCAATGAAAAGACAGCTTGGTATAAATGGGTGTCGGAAGGTACTCTAGACATGGATGAAACAAAAGTGTAGATGTTAAGGATATTTTCCGGAAAGGCAGTGTAATACTAAATGCAATGTGAAATACCTAGATAAGGAAGGATCCAATTCCGATAAATAGGGATCAGTTAGCTTTTAGGTAGATAGCAACAGATTCACTGGATGTTGCTTTGTAGAACCGGTTATATTGAATAGAAGACAGTGGGAACATGAACCTATGTTGTGTTTTTTCCAGTATTCAACACTGCTCCCAGTTTATAGTCCGGATAAACTAATAGGGGAGGATAAAAGTGATAGAGCCTCATTATCAATAATGAGTAAGAATAAAGCCTAAGATGGAAGGAAAATCGGTGCAGAAATTAAGGATTCCAGAATTATTATGGATTTAAACGACTCTTAGAGCAACATCTTGCCTTGCCTACAAAACGATTTTTTTTGCATCTTCAAGCAACGTACCATTGTCCATTTAGCCACCAGTCGTACACCTACACCCACTAAGGCTATTATAAAAGGTGGAGAGAACCCATGGACACAAATAAACCTCGGCCCCGCCTAATTCAAACTACAGACAAACCGAGCACAAGCAGTTTATATCAAACTCCGAATGCCATCTGCAGAAGTGTGTATGCAGACTGAGTATACCATTAAAAGCCTGTCCCTGTGATTGAGGGTAAGGCGAGATTTTATTAAAATTATATATATAGTACAATAATATTATCATTGTGTGTTTAAAAGAAAATAATGTGCATGTACTCATTGTGCTATTTCTGGAGGAAAACCCGAAGATATTCAGGTTTTAGTATTAAATTGGTTGTACTAATTAAGTAGAAAAATTGGGATTGAGCAAGTTGGGTTTGTGGAAATCGTTATTAAAAGATATTATGGCATGCTGGAAAGGACCTTTCCAAACTGGGGGAAAGGAAATGACAATAACAGTATTGAATTTCAGTATTATTTTATATATGACACAATGATTGCCATAAGGCCTAAAAGAAGAATTGTTATATTGAAAACAAATCATGGACAAAAACATGTAACGCAAGTGAATATACCTGAACTACTGTGCTAGTACTTGAAACCGTAAAGTGTTTATTCAGGACTTTACTATATGTCTCATGTAAATTTAAACCACACAGCTTGTCTGAACTGTCCTCAATATTACCTCCTGCAGGCCGAAGAGACACATTGAGGCGATAAAACAGTGTTAGTTGTATACATTGTTTTCCAGGTTTAGATCCTGCCATGAGTGTCATACACAATCTCTAGTGACCACGTCAGCAATTATAATTGGCTCCAGTTTGTCAGAGCCTTTGCCCAGTATTAAACTGTGTCATCTTGACGATAGAGAGGACCCCGCAGTGGTGGGTTCTATCCTATCATAGACTGGGGCTGTTCGAGCCTAAGGAAGGACTTTTGTTTCAGATAAGTAGCTCATTGTTTGTGGCTACACTTCAATTTTCAAACAAAACCAAATTTTACCCCAACCTACGAACATACTAAGTAATGATGAAATAATAGACCTGTGGTGGTATAATAGAAGACATTAGACAGACATATTGAATCATAAAATAACAATTAGAATTCAAATCCATTCAAGAAAATGCACAAAAATAAAGACAGATTCCCACCTGGAGAAGCAGAGAAAACATGAAATTGAACTAGACAGCTCACAAAAAAAAAAAAAAAAGAAACGCAAAGCTATTCGAGGGCGCGTTTTTAATTTTAGAGTTTTTGTAAGTAAAATTTGGTGCTAGGTTTATATACAAACCATAGCTGGGCAGACGCTGGAACTGGGGTTGGTCATGTCCCTCAGATAGAGACCTCGATGCCAATCACAAAGAACAGCTATGCTTTGGATCCCTGACGGAAAACGAAAGAGAGGCCCGACCAAAAACAACCTGGCGGCGTACTGTGGAGGCTGAGATTCAGGGAATGAACCAGAGTTGGGGGCACTGTACGAAGGATGGCCACCGACCGAGCAAAGTGGAATCAATTTGTTGTTGCCCTACAAGACGCCACTAGGCGTGATGGCCACTGACTGCTTTGACGGTCGGCGGCTAAGGATCAAAGAAAAGACGACGAATAAAAAACCAGCCTAAAATTTTTTTTCTTTAACAGTTGTCACATGCAACTTGGCTGACACTGAATTGCGTTTCGTTTTTTGTAAGCGTTTTACAACAGCAGTGGTCAATTAGTGTTTTATGACTGCAATTTTTGACGCCACCACGAACACCCCACAGCAACAGCTCATTTGCGCTCCACGTGAAAGCAACACAAATACCGGGGTGAACACCCTGGCAAAGGGGTGACCTGAACCCCAACCAGGCGCGTCCACGGGTGGCGGGATAGTGGAAACGACCTCCAGATATGGTGTGTCAGCTGCAAAATTAAGTCAGGCGTATGCTGGACCGAATAAGCAGTCGCGGACCAAACAGGCGGATGTCCTCCCAGCAGTGACGGGGAGTGGGTAACATGTGGCACTGAGTACCCCACTGAGAATCCCCCATATGGTCCTATGACGTGGTGGCATCTAGCGAGTAAGAGCCGACGTAAAAAGCTCTAGCCCCGGGGGAAGGGTAAACCTTCGGTAAACAAACCAAACTGCCTGCCATTGCAGCTACCACCAACGTGATATGGAAAGTGCTATGGAGACAACCCTGAAGAACAACAAACACAACCCGCCTGCCGAAGACTTGAGAGTGTGTTTAGCTACTTGCGCTGAGACAACCGGGAAAAATTAGGACACACACGCTTTTTGCGGTATGAGTCATGCGACAATCTCGAACTTACGTCATGGCGTCGCTCCTATCAGCTACAACCGTGGGAGCGCGAAGCCGGGCCCCTAGCCTCGAAAGTGGCCCACCCAAGCAAACCTGGTGCCTTTTGCCAACCAAATGGGTCGGGAGGGGAAGGCAAAGTTAAAGCAAACTGACCAAACCAAACCCACTATCTTACAGTGGCTCCATGGAAAGCAGAATGAATGAGGAACAAGAAACCGTAGTTACAAGAATTCCTCAGGGATAATAACATTGAATATAATCTGGCATCCAAGAAACTCACCTAAAAGATACCCAACGAATCTTTGTACGTGTGATACCGAATCCTTCCGCCAAGACAGGGCAAAAAGAACTAAGGGAGGAATCCTCCACACTGATTAAAACCTCAATCCCAGCAGTTAGAGACACACAGATCCTGGTAAAGACGAACTTAGAATACATAACATCCCAACAACTTGCTGCCCCAGTGGAGACCTTTAATGATCACAAACTGCTACAGCCCTCCATCCACAACTCTGGAGCCTACACAAAGTGAAGCTGCAAGCATCGAGACACCTCATTATGGGTTGACTACAACTAGCCACCTCACCCAGTCAGAGTTGACTATGACGCAACAGAACCCACAATGTCAGAGGAGAAGAGTGAAGAATTGGAATGGTATACAATAAACAAATTTCAAAAAAACCAAACCAAGGATATACAGCCCACCATCTAATAGTCCATATCTGGAAAACAACGAATCGACACTAAAACCAGAAACATTGCTATGGCTACAGATGGACAAACATCGACACACCACTAGAAACAGTAAAATACTCAACTTGGGGGAAAGTGACCATGTGTACCATCACCATTACAGATGATCAAAGATAAGAGTTCAGTGAAGAAATCAATATGTCTCCTATCTGGAATTTCAAAAAACAACACTGGGGATTTTTTTTAAAGGAAGAAGCCGACAATTTCTGTCAGAACATTGCCCAAAATCAAAATAACATCAAAAAAAACATCCTCTCATCATCATCAGTGAGCGCAATCATCCAAGCAGCAAAGAAGTCAATTCCACGGAGGTAAACGACGAGACTACCAAACCAATACTGTGAGTGACAACCTCGAAAACACCCATAGAGAATTAAATAAAGACACGGGAAAACTATGGAGCAAAATGCCCACAATTATAGAGACACCCAGAGGCACAACAGCATACAAACCAAGCTTTCCAAAGAAGCAAAAGGAAAGAGCGGAAATCCAAAGGAGCTGGCACACCAGAAAGACCATCAGTCCTCCACATGAAAAAGACTCAACAAGCTTTGGAATCTGACAAGAGTGCTAAATGGGGGAGAAACAACAACCATCAACTGTAAAGACTGTCATCAAGGAAAATGAAAAATACCACACAGGAAAGATGGCAGCAAAACATCTGGAAGATTTCTACAATGAAGAAAAGCACCACATCACATTCACATGCAAGATCCAAAATAGGGGGGGGGGGTAACGTAAGGAAGTAAAAAGAAAAACTTGAGAGCAAACCAAAACCCAGATATCTGCATGAAGTCACCCCGTACGATGAGAGAAATCAGTGCTTGCCATAACAAAACTAAAGAACAGAAATGCTTCAGGGTAAAGATGGCATCACACAATTGATATGATCAATAACCTTGGGGGGACCTTTAGCCAAGGCACAAGCTCCTCCTAATCTTCACTCAGTCATGTGAGTACTGGAAAAATTTCCAGATCAATGGCGAAAAGCAATCATTGTTCCCATCAAAAAGAAACAAAAGAGAGAAAACAAGAAAGTCCCACTAACGACCAGCTTAGCCTACTGAGCTGTCCCTGGTAAGGTAATGGAAAGAATGGTGAACTCAAGATTAATGAAACATCTGGAAAAAAAAACCATCTGCTTGATAACACACATGTTTCAGCCATTTAGGAAAATTTGCAGCACCTAAAACCAACTAGTATACTCTAGCCCAGGAATAGTAAAAATGACTTTCAGGAGAAAAAGAAAAGTACTTGTCGGATTTTTGTAAGCCCTTTGTGACAAAAGCCTATGAATCAGGTCTGGTCAAGAAGGAACCCCTCCTTAAGATGTCTCAACAGCAAAAATGAAGGGATAATGTATCAACTGTAAAGGTGTACTTTTCTTCGATACCGCAGAGCAAGAGTAAAAATTGATGGGAAACTGAGCCATCGCGTCACTACTAACAAACAGGGTGTGCCCACAAGGAGAGTTATCCTACCCCCACACTTTTAATCATATATAATAAATGATATTGCCAGAGAAACTGTCGCGGCCTATCTCCAGGGCTTCTTCAAGCTGACGGATTTCTTTGCGTGGCCTTGTGTGCAGCCTTGAACATTTGCCTACCTTGCCGAAGTTTCAGGAAGCCCAAGCAGCGCTAAAAACCATCGGTAAATGTGCCTCAGATTGGGGAGTACAGATAAACCACTCCAAGACAGTAGCAACCAGCTTCTCTCCGTCAAATCGCCCAGAAATGATCAAACTCCAGCTAACTGGAAGTCAATGGAGGAAAACCCAACATACCTAGGAGTCAAGTTGGATAAGAGACTCACCTGGAAGCCGCACATAAATGCAGTAGGACGGAGAGCAATAAGAAAGATCTCTATTATGAAGTGACTGGCGGGCCCAAGTTGGGGGGCAAATACCAGCATACAAAAAAAAGTCTATACAGGCAAAGTGAGGCCTGTACTTGAATACGGCATGTCAGCCTGGGCCACGACATCTAAAACAAACACAGAATGTTTAGGAAAAGTGCAAAATTGAGATCTACGATTTATCACTGGAGGGAGGAATACTTCTCTAATCGAGTCAATGGCAGGATACACCAACATCCGCTCTCTTGATGACAGACGTGAGGAAAAGGTATTCACTCACAGTGAGAAGCTTATACGAAAGCGAAGACATCCACTGCATGCCAGACTCCATCGTGTGCCAAAGAACAGGCCGAAAAGAACCAGCTTCCTAAACATCTCCAATCATTTGCATCGATGCCATGAAGACCTAATCCCAAATCGATCTACTGAGATTGAAATGTTAATTGATTACGAGGAGCCAGACGACTGCCATGGAAATATATCTACTATCATCACAGAAGTCCCTGAAATAAAAAAGAAAGGCCACCTGACCCCTCAACAACTAAAAACTTTGGCTCAAGAAATGATTGAAGAAAAGTACAACCCGAAGGAGTGGACACATGTATACACAGATGGATCTGCTGAGGGGGCAGTAAAGAACGGTGGAGGAGGCATTTTTTATAAGATTCCTAAATGGAAAGATCATCCGAAAGGCCTTCCCAACTGGAAAGATCTCCTCCAATTTTAGGGCAGAAGCTATGGCACTACTGCAAGCCCTGAAGATCCTCACCAGACCTGAACAGCAGCCACAAGCTAAGATAGTAATCTTCACTGACTGCAGGTCATTACTTGAATCAATACAAAACACCAGAAATGATAACATGATGAATGAGATCAGATCTGAGCTTAACATCATCCAAAGGTCATCAACCATTGCCCTTCAGTGGTTACCTGCCCATTGTGGAATCGCTGGTAATGAGAAAGCAGATGCTCTATCAAGAAGTGGCAGTAAAATGGAACAATACAGCCACCCATTGCCCTATCGGGAAGCAAAAACCATCATCCACAACAAGTACAAAAATCAGTGGAAGGAGGAAGGGGATATATACAGCAGAGATGACCCAATATACCATCTAAACAGACACCAACAGACGACAATTTTCCGCCTGAGAACTGGTCACTGCAGATTACTTGGACATCTCTATCGCCTCAAGATATCCCACACGAATGAATGCCCATGTGGAACTGATATCCAGACTCCAGAACACATTCTCCAGAACTGTCCAACCCATGATAAATTGCGACGTGCGACCTGGCCAAAAGGTGATGAGCTCCAGCAGAAGCTATGGGGCTGCCGCGCCGACCTGGAAAAGACTGTGGACTTCGTCCTGGCGACAGGCCTGCAGATTTAGCATGACTACAAACCGAACGCAGAAGAAGAAGGAAGAAGAAGGGGTGAACACTATTCACTGACTACGCAACTGAAACCCCATAAAAGGATAACGCTACACACACAAAAATTTAGTTCATTTTCAAGCAGACATTTATGGCGTCTCTATCGATAAATTTAAGGAACATTGCTATTGGCCGACTGCATGCAGGCGAAAGTCAAAGTCAGGTTGCCAGGCATCTAAACGTGCAACAGAGTACCATCAGTCGACTTTGGCACCGGTTCCAAGCCACTGACTCAGTTGAAGACCGGCATCGCAGTGGACGACCCAGAGTGACAACAGCAGCGGAGGATCGATATATTCGGCTTCGTCACCCCAGAGACAGGTTTACAACAGCTTCCTCAACTGCCCAGTCATTGCTTGCAGGACGTCATGTGTCTGATCAAACTGTCCGGAATAGACTGCATGACGCTGGACTTTGGGCACAACGACCTCACCGAGGACCTGTCCTTACGCGCCGCCATCGCCAAAATCGACTTCTTTGGGCCAACCAGCATCGTCCCTGGGCAGCTGACAATCAATGGAGACGTGTCTGGTTTAGTGACGAATCTTTCTTTTTGTTGCAGCGTCATTATAGACGGCGTAGGGTCTACCGTAGGCGAAATGAACGTTTTGCCCAAAATTGCGTTGATGAAGCTCCGTCGCACGGTGGTGGAGGTGCAATGGTGTGGGGAATGATCAGTTACAACGGAAGGAGTCAATTGGTGCACATTGAAGGAGGCTTGAATGCGCAACGATACGTCAATGAAATTCTTCGACCCCATGTCCTTCCACTTTTGGCTGCCCAAAGGTATGTGTTTCAACAGGACAACGCCAGACCCCATTGTGCATGGTTGACCACGCAGTTCCTGACTGCCAACAACATTCTCACCCTTCCCTGGCCATCCCTGTCTCCAGACATGAGTCCGATTGAGCACCTGTGGGATGAGCTGCATAGACGTGTTTGTCGCCGAGACGTTTCTCCAGCCAATCGTCGTGATCTGTTCCAGGCACTCCAGGAAGAGTGGGCAGCCATCCCACAGGCCCACATCAGACGTCTGATCGCATCCATGCCCAGGAGATGCCAGTCGCTGATCGATGCAAGAGGAGGCCACACACCATACTAACGGGAAAGCCCGTACGCCAAAAAAAAAACTCTCGTGACCCAGATGCAAAACAACTGTCAATTGATTGGTTGAACCCTAAGGTATTCTTGTGTGCAATTTGAACAATTAACTCATTAAATTTAAAAAGTTATTGAATGTCAAAATTATGGCTATGTGTGTGCCTTCAGTAGCTATGCGTTTCTTTTTTTGAACAGTATATACATGTATCAGTTTAAGAAATTAACTGTACATGTGTATACATAGTATATATGAAAGTGACCCATAATTTTATTTTCTATTCAATTGAATTTTATTTGAAAAATTAACAAAGAACAAAAGATCTTGTACATATATAAATTCTAAATTGTACCCAGAGTCTTCAGTAAATTATTTAAATTTGGTTTAAAGTTCTTGTTGTGTAATTAATTACCCCTAGCAGAGTAATTGTCTAAGGTTAGTCTGGAGAGAAGCCCATAGGAATCTAGATAGCACATTACTATTTAATCTAGGAACATATACAGCTTGACTATACCTTTGATGTCGATACACCATTACTCTTTTCAGAGAATGGGGTATTTCTTGTAAGACCAGTCTCTTATTTGGCACTATCCTGGTATCATCTGATACATCTATTTGTCCAGGATAATATCACCATCCTTATATCTTTCCCCTCGCCACAGTGGGTCTTCAAAGGTGTCTACCTTCGCACAAGATTACTCATGGCAGAGTTGTAGATAGAATGATAATAATGCTTCTACCTCAAGGGAGCGTTCGCAAGATATTCAGAAATCGACAGCAATGCTGCATTGGCTGAGCAAGTTAACTCTAATATCTGCCGTTCACTTTTGTGAAGGATTATGTAATCTTATAATTCGTTAGCTCGTTAAAGCCCCCAGCTGAGTTAATTCAGCGAATTTCTTCTTATTATTATTTATAGCTCTGTTTACGTATATTTAAGAAATTGTCTGAGACATACGGATGTAGTACATTCAAAATGATTAAATCAACTTTAGATTTGTCTTTATACAAGTAACAAATTTAATAACCAATTATGTTTAACAGTTATAATAAATGAATAATTGTTTAGAAAAAAGTATTCATCACAGTGTGACGTTATGGTTTTCGAAAATGGACAGTTCACTTGGCAGCTTTTAAGTTTTACTTAGCTGCTAATAATTGTTTCTGCTCCCGCTGATGTTTGGGTCTTTGCAGATAGATGACTGGATCGCTCAAGTCCCTGATCAAGATTTAAGAGTTGCAGCACGTTCCAAGTAGAATCAGGGAGTAACTGCAAAGCTGGTCCCACGTCTCTATGACCAGTCTGATAATGGTGTCTAACGTTGACTTCAGGCCACGTATACCCTCACTTGTTCCACAAATAGTACCCTCAAGCCAATCTTTAGGCTCACAGACTGCTGGCTCAGAGAAATAAAGGCGCTTGTAGGGGCTTTTTTACACTTGGCTCCTGGGGTGTTGTTACTTTAACAGTAAGTTCCCACTTTGACTTGTGGTTTCATGTTCCTTATATCTCGGTTTTCCTTGCTAATAATGGTAGAGTTTTCCTGTGAGATAATTCCTCAAGATGCTCAAATAAAGTCCGGTCCGATAAATGAAATCTGCTGCTATTCTTAACTCCGGCAAGGTCTGGTCTTCTTGGCGCGAGTGAATTTTCACAGTGCTTTTAACCGACTAAAGTGTCAGGTTATAAAGCCCCTCTCGTTCCTGGCACGTGTTTCTTACTATTAGACCAGGCCCCAATCAGAAATGTAGTTATGTTTACATCTCGAGTGCCGGCCAATAGCTTCAAACGTGTGTGTTTAGGATGGGGTAATTCAAACCAATTCCACTAAGAAAATTTTTATGTACATTAATACAAAGGTCATATCTTCCACAAATGGAATGACAACATCCGATAACTCTCTCGGCAATGGTTACAAATAAGATATTACTTTAATCTACAGTAATGTCTTTGTAACAAGGTGTACAGGAAATGATTATGTCATTCGTTTCCGCCGATGGCATGCCGACAGGTCGATAATTTATCGCGGGGCGCTCCTAGGTAAACACGACACGCGTGTACTATACGAATATTGACCGGGTCCATCTTGGTTTTACCCGCGTCTTAATCTTAGCAAAGCCGAGAAGCGCAAAGCAAACATGATCAATTATCACTGAAGGGAGGGTAAAATTGATAATAAAATAGCTAATATCTGCTTGATAGCAGAGAAAAAAAATGGGCCGACCACGAAAATTGCGAGTGATTTTGTACACACAAAAATGTAACTAAATACTGCCGGAGAGGAAAACAGATCGACCAAATATTTTGGGACAGCGCCAAAGATAATATTTTGCTCATGCAGTGGTAGAACTAACGTCCAATCATTCGTTTGTAACAATTTATGATTTATATCTTCTTCTTCTGAAAAGGACGTTGGTTGTGTTGTGTCCGTTTACAGCGCAGCTGCGTTACAAGGTATTTGCGCCTTTCGGCAGACACATCCAACTGCAGCACGGCATTTTGGGGACCGGGTTAGTCTTCCCTCTTCGATCCCTACTCAGTCAGCCAGACTGCAGTGATGCAGCCTGTTTACAGGACCACCATTTGGAGGTGGAGTAGGGTCTTGGTCAGCTCTGGTTCGCTGACCCTAACGCAAACAGTCTCTTATGATTTATATGAAAGAACAAGACAGAAACATAACAGTTAGACATGCTAACATAAGACAAGTGATATCATATAAATACGAAGGTTAAAATGACACACGGTTTGTGTACAATGTCTACAAAAGCTATCGTGTGTATCACACACCCCCCTCGGTCACTCAGTCATGACCCTTCAGCCCCCATAGGAGCATAGGCCTTCAACAAACTCATGTCAAGTCTTTCTGCCATGTGCCATCAGCTTAAGGTCTTCCTCGTCATTTTCATTTCTGTCTCCAGTTCTCTTCTCCGTCTCTTTTTCGACCTCTTTCAACCTTTCTAACCCCTAGGATTCAAGAACAGGGGCTGCCTTGTAGCGCTATCAACAGCTTTCCTCAATGTGTGTCCAAATCCATCATCAGCGTATTTTTCTTCTCGTCATCACTTCCACACTGGTGATTTTGTCGTACCATTTAAATCGGTCTACTCGACGCAAAAACGCATTTATGAATCTCTTACTCTGTGGGTTCTAGAACAATGCTATGTAATGGTATTAACATGTTTTTTTTTTTTCTTTCAATCTGCGTCCTATCCATCGCTAGATTCTTCTTTTCATATCCTACCAAACCATAAGAGAAAAAAAAAAATAAAAAAATAAAAACAACAAAAAAAGGACAACAGTAAATCATCGAACCAAATTATGTTTGTGTAAACTGGTACAGTTTCAAACTAACCCAATAAATTATAGTTTTATGCGGAAGACGCGAGTTAAATTTGGATACCTGAACTACTGCAGTCTATCAGAAAACGATCGTATAATATCATGGTATGAAGATGAGAAGAAATCGGCAGTGACTGCCTCAAGATGCGTCCTTAAAACTAAATTACAGGGAGCGAGAACTGCAGGCCGAACAGCATCATTTAAAAATTCCAGCCCAAAAAAACGCACACAAGACAACAGCGGGGCATGCACCTATCAATGGTTCTTATTTAAGTCGACAGCGTTCTCTCGAGGCAGGTATTAAAAATGTATTTTCGGAGTCCATACTGAAAACATTCAGACCCTTAAAATAGGCAAAAAAGCAATAGAAATGGCTTGGCTTGTTTGCTGACTCATTGAGACATACATGCCACTCCTGCGCTTACGTCTGCTGGAAATTGGCGGTCTGGGAAGAATTCATCAATGTCTGCTGACAACTCGTATCTGTTTTGTCTTATTCAGTGGCTCAGTGGATAGTCAGAAATAGATGTTTCAGATTTTAGGAAAAAAAGATTCCGTAGAGGCAGAGAAGAATTAACATTAATCGTGATTTAAGACAGCGGAAAGTGCCTGGAGGAAGAAAGAATATGAAAGAGGAATATTTGTCATCATCATCATTTCTGTTTTATGCTCCTTCAGCAGCATGGAACCACTGCTGCAGCTGATCCAGTTTGAGGGAGCCTGCACCTTGCACATGATGCATGTGCTCCTGCAGCAATGGTTTCTGTGGCCACTGTTTCACATGACGAGGTTGCCAGCCACATATCAAGAAAGGGGAATAAGACCTAGAGTTTGGGCAGAATGCACGAAATTTTTATTTCTGCAGTGTGGCGAGAGGTTTTTATTTGGCTCTAAGATCAGTATAGTACTGACAATTACAGAAATAGAATTTCTGCAGAAAATGGTGAAGTCCCAGTGTCTGAGAGAACTACTGGTATCACAAATTAGTTACGGCTGTGAATGATCTGATCTCGAAACAATAGTAGAGAGGAGACCGACATAAAGTGCCACCTCCGCTTTGTAACTAACTGTGATATTAAAAAAACAAGGAAACAGATTTCACTTAACAATTTTAAAAAATTTGACAAGTCGTTCAAATACAATTTCCTTATTATTTATTTAGTATATACACTATCTACTCTTGTGCTGAAGGGTGAATGTTGAAAAATGGAATGTAATGGATTTGTAAGTTTACATATGATTCACATATATTTATATATATATTACAAGTCTTCCAATTATAGGAAACAAATTTATATCAGCTGTGCTGTTAATCACTTATAGTAAATGTATCAGCTGTGCTGTTAATTAAGTATACAACATTTATCAGCTATGCTGTTATTATTGTCTCTTTCTACGCTAAATCACTTTCTCGTCACTGACACTAATTTTTGCTCACAATGCTGACAGAAATGGTACTAATGTGTACTCATCTCTTAGAAGTTCTTGGTTTGGTTGACACAAAACCGGCTGAAGATCGTTCCTTTAGCCCACCCAAGACTGAGGGGGACTAAAGATGTAGATTCTGTGCAATCTCTATGCTCCTGCGGAGTTCCAGGCAGCTGGACTGACGACCTCGATCTCAGTTTTTATGACACGAATAAAACCCTCCAAGATTTAAACAGGCCAGATTTTGACTCGACTAGTGAAGCAGGCTGCAGGTCAATGCCCTCAGGTAAGCAATAAATCAAGGGTGACAGCTTCTCTCCTCTTCAGTCGGTCGGTATCTCTGGCTTCGTGTCTGATTGAGTGCCTTTGCATAAAATCTCGCCCGATTATATAGGTAGGTGAATGCTTAAGCAAAGCTTTTGGTTGGTTCCTGGCGGAGCAAGCTGATTGGTTTCCTCCGGTTTAGTCTCATGCTCTGTACAGCCTAATTTTATTCAGTTTTTCTCCGCCGTCTTGCGTGAACAAGATGGCCGTGGGCTTAAGTTTTTTCCTGCCGTAACTTCAGGTAATTTTATTCCGGCTCAGCAACTGTGCGTTGATTGGCTGGGCTCTCGACATAGGGATTTAACAAAGTAGTGTGTTTACAAAACTCGTTCCACGACATAGCCCCATCCTTTCCTAGCTGTGACCTGTCATAGCCGAAGTGTAAACACCTGCTGTAGTTAATCCTTTTGCGTCTGTCCTTCCATAGTAATAGGGTGTCGACTTAAAAAATCCGCTCCTACATTGTCTCTTCCCGGAATGTAATTCACGGTAAAGGAATAAGGCGCAAGAAGCAGACTCCACCTTAACAATCTCGAATTTAACTTTTTAGATGCAGCCAAGAAAGTTAAAGGTTGGTGATCGATTTGGACAATGAAGTGTGTCCCATACAGGTAAGGTGAAAATTTGTCGATGGACCAAATTAGAGCCAAACATTCTTTCTCTATGGTCGAGTAGTTCAACTCAGCTGCATTCAGCTTCCTACTGGCGTAGGCGACTGGTAAAAGTTCCTCCGGCAGGGCTTTTGATTTCTGCAAGAGAGTTGCACCAATACCTATACTGCTAGCGTCCGTCCTTAATACAAATTCCTGTGTGATATCGGGTAGCGTAAGGATGGGTTTGCTGGTGAGTTTTGCTTTTAGCTCTGTGTAAGCTTTTTCACAATCAGCATTCCATTGGATTTTGTCAGGCTGTCCTTTCTTAGTTAAGTTAGTTAATGGTGCACACAGAGAGTTAAAGTGGGGTATGTACTTCTGATAGAACCCACATAATGACACGAATGATCTCACATCTTTCTTCGTTTGAGGTCTGGGTGCCTTCTTTAACTTCTCTATATTCTTTGGGTCAGGAGACATATGACCTATAGAAATAGTGTGACCTAGGAATTCCAACTCCTTACAACCGATATAGCACTTGGTTGGACGTGCAGTCAATCCAGTGGCTCTCAGTCTGTCAAACAACATGGAGAGCGCTAATATATGCTCTTCAAATGTGTTTGTAGCAACAAGAATGTCATCCATAAAGTTAGTGATATGGGGATTTTGTAGAGGTTCCAACAATTTCCTCATCATTCTTGAAAAGATACTGGGAGCATTTTTCAGCCCAAAGGGTAGTACATTAAACTCGTAGTGTCCGTCTGATGTACTAAATGCCAGCATTTTCCTAACTTCTGGTTTCACTGGTATTTGGTAGTATCCCTTGCTTAGATCTACCTTCGATAAATACCTAGCCTTACTCAGTGTAGAGAACAGCTGGTTGGTGTCAGGTAATGGGTCCACCTGAGATTCTGTGATCGCATTAAGCTTCCGGTAGTCAATACATAACCTGTGTTCACCACTCGGTTTTCTCAATAGCACCACACTTAAGCTATAGGGAGTCTGACTTCGAGATAACTTCCTCCCTTAGTGCTTGGGCTTTCGCATAGGGTATAGGGTATGTTCTCATGCATACTGGGGTAGGGTCTGTAACCTTCATGTCGTACTCTAACAGATTCGTTCGACCTGGCTTATCTGTGAGCACATCAGCATGGATTTCCAACACTTTCTGAACCCTCTTCTTCTGCTCTGGAGTTAAATGTTCACTAATATTTACTTGAACATAATCCTCTGTAGTTGTGAGTGGATACTCTATAGAGTGAAGTGGTTCACCGTGCATTTCTGTTGCTATGGCTAGGGTCATGATATGTGCAACTTCTGATGATTCCTTGTCATAGTATTTTTTAAGAAGATTGACATGATATACCTTCTCCTTTCCTTTCTTGTCAATCTTATAATTGGTCCTGGAAAGTTTCTCCAGTATGACATAGGGTCCCTGCCATCCAATCTGCAATTTATTATTGCTGCTTGGCAACAGTAATAACACCTTTTCACCCACCTCCAGTTTCCTATCCTTTGCTTTTTTGTTGTAGTAGGCAGAATGCTTCCTCCAGGCCTGTCTTAAGTTATCATTGGCCAGTTTCCTACCTGCTTTCAATCGAGATGTAAACTCGTTGATGTACTGGTATGATGAAGTCACTGTTTCCTCTGCCTTTTCATCAGTCCATGTCCGCAGCAATGCTTCCAGTGGACCTTTTATTGGTCTTCCAAACAACAATGTAGCTGGAGCCAATCCAGTTGAATTGTGGGGTACTTCCCTATATGCAAATAGTGCAACGGGTAAGTATGTATCCCAAGTATCAGGTTTTTCACTCGCCAGCTTTCTAAGGATTGAAATTAGCGTACCATTGAACCGCTCTACTTGACCGTTCCCTTGGGCATGGTAGGGACTACAATGATAGTGCCTGGCTTGAAATATCCTGAATACTTCTTGTGTTAACTTTCCCTTAAACTGAGACCCATTGTCAGTCAATATCTGATGCGGGAAACCTAATCGGGTAAATATTGTCAACAGGGCCTCTGCCACGTGCTTTGAATCTATAGCTGACATGGCCACTGCTTCTCCCCACATAGAGCAAGTATCAACCAAGGTTAAGATGTAAGCATTTCTCTTCTTGGTCCTAGTGAGGGGTCCAACAATATCTACTGCAACACGTTCAAAAGGGGTTCCCATAATAGGCATTTCTCCGTGCTGGTGCAGTCCTATGCTTAGGAGCTACTCTTTGGCATTCTGGACAGGATCTTACATATCTTTTTATGTCCTCTGTAATTCCTGGCCAAAAGTAGTGACAGGCTATCCTTTGTCCAGTGGCCCCTATTCACATATGTCCACTGAAGGGTATAGCATGTCCTAGCGTCATAACCTTCTCCCTGTAAGATTTTGGCACTACAAGCTGTCCATGCCCTTTAGGTCCTGTTCCAGCTTTTCTGTATAGTAGGCCATTCTTCATATACAAGTCTCCTTTCTCTGGAGGGTTATGTGCTTTAGGCAATTTGCCAAAACAAGGCTTCAAGGTGCTATCTGCTGCTTGGGCCTTTTTCATCTCTTCTGGATGAGTATTGATAGGATTCTCCTCCATTTTCCTGCAGCTTTCCCTGGTCTGGACTGTTGCCATAACTACAGGTTTTATAGGTTCTCCAAGGAAAACATACCTACACCCCAAAATCAAAGGGTAAATAGGGTCGTCCATCACTGCTGCTTTGATTTCTCCTTACACGTAGCGAGATCTTATGTTGATTCGAGCTATGGGTAGTGTCATGGTTCTTGCTCCCTTGATCGGTCCTCTGATTTCCACTGTTTCTGTGGTTATCTGGTCAGGACTCACTAGAGAAGAGCACACAACTGAATCAAAGTCCAAACCTGTGTCACATAAACACAGTACTTGAGTGCCATTCACGGTCACTTCCTCACAGACAGGGGGATGATGGAAGTCTTTCTGACTTACTGCCATTTCCTTCCTTCCCTGATTCCCTGTTGTAAGAAATGCAGCATGATGAGGATGATTCTTCCTTCTGCAGTCCGCAGTATTGTGGTTACTCATTAGACAAGTTTTACACCACTTTCCTTCCTTCCGGTAAGGTGTCTTATCCGATCTTAGAGGGTTTTTGTCCTTTTGGTCAAATCTTTGTTTGTTCCTTGTGGTATGGTCCTTTTGTTCATATTTGGTATAGTTTTTGTGATGATTTAAAAGTTTTCACCCTGCTTCTTCTTATTTCCTAATAATTCTGCCTGAGCTGCTTGATATCTCTCAGCAACAGTTACAATATCTTCCAATCTCTCTGCTCCTTGTTCCATGATAAACTTCCTCATTTCTTGAGGCATGGACTCTTTCACTTGCTCCATCATTATCATTTCCTTCAGATGCTGACACTTTCCTAAACTACTACTCCATTTTTCCAAATAGGTTTCCAATCTAGCAGAGAATTGGTGATAGTTTTCTCCTGGAAGAAGTTTAGCTGTTCGGAATTTCTTTCTATATGATTCTGAGTTCTTTTCATATCTCACAAGCAGTGCCTGTTTCAGGATTTCATAATCTTCCTGGTCATCTCTTGAGAGCTTCAAATATACATCGTAGGCCACACCTCTCAGTCCCTGAGATAGTTTAAGACTCCACTTTTCTTTCCCTAAGCCATAGGTAGTGGCAAGTCTTTCGTATCTATCAAGGTACGACTCAATGGCGTCTTCCTTCTCAACAAATGGGTCCAGATGAAAATTCATGGCCCCACTTGAGGTGCTCTGGCTGGAGCTACTCTCAGATTGAGGTGAGCTACCACCATTATTGGCAGTATTTGCCTGAATTTCAAGCTCTTTTAATCTTAACTGATGGTCTCTCTCTGCTTGTAATTTCCTTTCCTCATTTTCAGCCTCCCATTTCTTGGCTTCAATGTCTAATCTTTTGTTTTCTCTCTCAGCTTCCAGTCTTTTGTTTTCTCTCTCAGCTTCCAGTCTTTTGTTTTCTCTCTCAGCTTCCGCTTGCAACCGCCTTTCTTCAGCCTCTAATTTATTTGCTTCTCTATCAGCCTCTAATTTCTTTGCTTCAGTCTCTAATTGCAACTTTCTTTCTTCCCTATCCATGTGTTTGTCCACTTCTGTTGTGACATACTGAGTGAGAGCATCACCTGTCATATTTAATTCCTTACCCATCTGCATGATCGCAGTTCTGAACTTCACTAGATCAGCCATGGCGTTACTTAGAGAGGGTATGTAAATTTACTATATCAAATATTATAATTAAACTTAATTAATTTAATTGAACAAAAAATTTCCGTGCAACTTTGTGAGCATCAACTATTTACTGAGTACTAAATGGTACTCCTCCTAAGAAAACAATAAAAAATCCTTTTATAGAATTTCTCAAAAAAAAATTTTCTTATGTTATCTATTAGTGGCACAAGATAGAGTGTAGATAGATGAATAGACTAAGTAGGCTAAAGATATATAGAAATATCCCAGGAACGAGCCCCCAGTGTGGCGAGAGGTTTTTATTTGGCTCTAAGATCAGTATAGTACTGACAATTACAGAAATAGAATTTCTGCAGAAAATGGTGAAGTCCCAGTGTCTGAGAGAACTACTGGTATCACAAATTAGTTACGGCTGTGAATGATCTGATCTCGAAATAATAGTAGAGAGGAGACCGACATAAATAAAGTGCCACCTCCGCTGTGTAACTAACTGTGATATTAAAAAAACAAGGAAACAGATTTCACTTAACAATTTTAAAAAATTTGACAAGTCGTTCAAATACAATTTCCTTATTATTTATTTAGTATATACACTATCTACTCTTGTGCTGAAGGGTGAATGTTGAAAAATGGAATGTAATGGATTTGTAAGTTTACATATGATTCACATATATTTATATATATATATTACAAGTCTTCCAATTATAGGAAACAAATTTATATCAGCTGTGCTGTTAATCACTTATAGTAAATGTATCAGCTGTGCTGTTAATTAAGTATATAACATTTATCAGCTATGCTGTTATTATTGTCTCTTTCTACGCTAAATCACTTTCTCGTCACTGACACTAATTTTTGCTCACAATGCTGACAGAAATGGTACTAATGTGTACTCATCTCTTAGAAGTTCTTGGTTTGGTTGACACAAAACCGGCTGAAGATCGTTCCTTTAGCCCACCCAAGACTGAGAGGGACTAAAGATGTAGATTCTGTGCAATCTCTATGCTCCTGCGGAGTTCCAGGCAGCTGGACTGAAGACCCACGATCTCAGTTTTTATGACACGAATAAAACCCTCCAAGATTTAAACAGGCCAGATTTTGACTCGACTAGTGAAGCAGGCTGCAGGTCAATGCCCTCAGGTAAGCAATAAATCAAGGGTGACAGCTTCTCTCCTCTTCAGTCGGTCGGTATCTCTGGCTTCGTGTCTGGTTGCGTGCCTTTGCATAACATCTCGCCCGATTATATAGGTAGGTGAATGCTTAAGCAAAGCTTTTGGTTGGTTCCTGGCGGAGCAAACTGATTTGTTTCCTCCGGTTTAGTCTCATGCTCTGTACAGCCTAATTTTATTCAGTTTTTCTCCGCCATCTTGCGTGAACAAGATGGCCGCGGGCTTAAGTTTTTTCCTGGCGTAACTTCAGGTAATTTTATTCCGGCTCAGCAACTGTGCGTTGATTGGCTGGACTCTCGACATAGGGATTTAACAAAGTAGTGTGTTTACAAAACTCGTTCCACGACATGCAGGGTAAAGAAATAGCCATTAATTGCCTGTTTTATATTTCTGCCCTGACTTAATACTATTCTCAGTGTGTATTCAAATTAAAACATTCAATCATCATCAGCTGCCATCTCCACAACGAAGGTTGGCTGTAATGGATCTCCAACGTCTTCTGTCTCTTGTCTTGGTGGTGCACTCTGATAGACTCTTTCCTGTCCATCTCTTGATGTTATCTTCCCACTTATAGCGCTGTCTTCCCCTTGCACGTTTGCCTTCAACTCTCTCTTCTATTATGGTCTTCTGCAAGGTGTTATGCCTTTTTATGTGGCCAAAGTATTTTAGCTGCCTAACTTTGATCTGCCTCATTAGTTCTCTTTTCATACCTAGATTTTCTAAGACCTCAATAATGATTATTTAATATTCACAATTAATTCAGTATTCACACATATATACAGATAGAGAGACAGAAAGAGAGAGAGAAAAAACGAAGGGACTAGACAGAAGAAGAGAAGGCAAGATAATAGAAATAAGTACAGTAAAAGTAAGAAGAGAACAGGAATAAGAGGAGGAGGGTTGGGGGAATAAGTACAGTAACAGAAAAAGAAGCGGGGGGAGAGAACGAATGAACTTCATTTTCGAAGGTTTAAGAATTGGGCGCGCAGGCCCGTCTAACATTCTGCCTTTCCACTCTCATTTATCTTGCATGCTATATGCTTTCATTCTCACATGTTACTTTAAGCATTAATTTAACGGCATGCAACATAATACAGATAATATAACAGCATATATTTACAGTATGCAATCATAATGAAAATTAAGAATTTTTTTATAAACAAACAAGATAGTTAAAAAAAACAGAAGCAAAAAAAGAGATAAATAAAGTAACACAAAAATAAATATATAAATAAAATAAAACAAACAAACAAACAAAAACAAACAAAAAAATCCATAATATTCGTATAGTAAGTCAATAATTAGAACATAATCATATTAGGGTGGCATGGAATCAGAACTCCTGAAGTATCTGAACAGTCTGCTGTTGAATGAGGTAAGACTTGGTTGTGTTTCTTTGCCCTCCTTAACTCAAGAGCAGAATCAGTAAGAAAGACACATAGATAGACGGAACTTTATTTTAAAAGGGCTGAGAACTGGGCACGCAGGTCCGTCTGACCATCCAGCCCTTTGTCTTTCATTCTGTCTCCCGACACTCACTCATGCGGTCAAAGCGGCGACAATTAATCTGCATTTTTGAATGTGTCATCAACCATCAATACAAAAATGACATAAATACATTCTCGCTTTTGAGGGAAAATAAATTAATAACACAAACAATTTCTTACGCACTTCTGTAGCAAGAAAAATCTTCAAGCAGTTTTTAAAAAAAAATTAAAATATATATATATATATATATATATATATATATATATATATATATATATATATATATATATATATATATATATATATATATATATATATATATATATATATATATATATATATATATATATATATATCTGCTCATTCTCATACACATCATCACATTCAAGCAAACAAAAAAAATTACACATTTCAAAAGTACAGTGCTATGCAGGTACATTCTTACATACATAACATCATATAATAATAGTACATGGATATTAAACAAATTATTCACATAGAAAATAACGAGCGGAAGAGGAAAAGAAAGGTTGAGAGATAGATGAGACGTGGACAGGCAAAGGCTGCTTCGATGGGGTAGATAATTTATTAATCAGTGTTGATGAAGTGTTTGAAAAGTGCTTTGTTGAATGAGTATTGTGTAGGTAGGCTTTTAAGGTGGTGTGGAAGGCTGTTCCATAAGTAGGCTCCAGAGTAAGCTAGACTCTTTTTGAACAGGTCGATCCTAGGTTTGGGCAGACGTAACTGATGTAACTGTTGTCCCTCTCTTCAACTGGTTTGAAGCAATGATCGTAGGTACGGCGGGGCATTGTTTGATAGAATTGCGTGAGTCAGCTTGGCTTTGTTGTAGAGAAGACGTTTTTTTAGGGACAGTATTTTGGGTTCTTTTCGTGTCCTTGTGTGTGGTGTCGTGCGATTATCGGTGATCAGACGTGCTGCTCTTTTATGCAGGGAGTGCAGTCTCTTTGAGGTGAAAGCATGGCAACCATCCCATAGTGTAGAGCAGTAATCTAGATGTGTCTGTATATGTGAGGTGTGGAACAATAGTTTAGTGTCTGCGTCTAAGAAGTGTTTTATTTTGGCCAGCTGGTACATTCTTGTGAGCTAAGTGTTTGGTTAAATTCCGTACATGAGAGTTCCACGTTATGTGCTGGTCAATCGTCAACCCTATAACTTTGTGTTCTGTTACATGTTCAATTTGAATTGATTCCGTGTGTAGCTGTAGCGATCTTTTGGTGAAGTTTAGGAGTTTCTGTCTGGTATTTCGTTTTTGCTGTGTTTACTGGCATGCGACTCATATTACTCCATTTTATTAGATCGTCTACATCGCTTTGAAGAGTCATTTCAAGTGCCACGCAGGCACTGTCACTGGTGTAGATAGTACAATCATCTGCGAAGAGGTCACATGTTGAATATTTTAGATGTAGCGGAAGGTCGTTGATGAAGAGTAGGGGTCCAAGAATAGAACACTGCGGTACTCCTGTATCTATCTTCGAGAGATCTGGTGTCGAGTTGTTGTGCAGCACTAACTGTTGTCGATCTGCCAGGAATGATTTGATGATGTTTAGTGGATTAGGGCCTATTCTGAGGGTTTCCAACTTTTGAATCAAGATAGTGTGGCCAATCATGTCAAATGCTTTTTTGAAGTCAACAAAAACAGCACCACATAATTTTCCATCATTTACGTTCGACAGCCAGTTGTCTGCCATTTTGGCGAGAGTTGTGTGACAGGAATGTTTGGGTCTGAAACCTGACTGGCTTTCAATGAGCAGTTTGTTTGTTGTTAAGTGTTGAAGTGTGGTGTTGTAAATGTGTTTCTCTAGTGGTTTTGATATAGATGATAGAATGGATATTAGTCTGTGACTGTTGGGATCGCTATGTGAGCCAGATTTATAGAGAGGATACACTTTGGCAGTTTTAAATGCTATAGGTAAGTAGTTGTGTGCAATACACTGGTTGTACACATATGTTAAAGAGTCGCAAATGATAGGTACAGCGTAACGTAAAATCTTATTGCTGATACCATCAAATCCAGATGAGTTGTTGTTTTTTAATGCCAAGATATACAAGGTATTTGAGAACTTCGTGTACTGTTAGAAAAGGAATATCTCTTAGATATGTTATGGTGTGTTCAGTGTTGCAGAAGGCTTTTAATTTACTAATAAAGCTGTCCAAAGACTTAAGTGTCGACTTGAGATGGCTAATTTCTGTTTTGAAGTGGTTACTAAAATGAGTTGCCGTGAGGGTGCAGCCTTTTGGTAAAGAGTTTAGTGACTTTGATTCGTGTGTTAGTGTTCTATAGGCTGCCAAGACTTCTTTGCTGTTTACTTTGTCTTGAATCATCTTTCTAAACTGTAGTTTCTTTTCCTGACGAATGAGGTATTGTACTTTGTTTCTATGAAGTGTAATAACTGACATAACATACGAAATTTAGTAGCGCCTATTATTACCTTTTACCTCAACCGCCAACTTCATCATCATAACAATCACAACATTGAAAAAGGTTACCTGAAGTGATAACTAAATACCAACATATATCACCAAAGGATCCCGTTACACGCCCGTTGAGGCATATTGGGAATATGGTGTTAGGCCAATATTTTCTTGACCATCGGCACACTATGGGTGATGTGGTCAGCATCACGCCGGCCGCCTTAACCTTCCCAGAGTTGCTCTAATACCCAATTCATGAGGCTGGGTCGACCCCGGAGCCATTTGCGGCCTAAAAAATCCCACCTCAACTGGGGATCGAACCAGGACCACCGAGCTAGGAAGCCAGTGCACTAACAACTGCGCTACCGCGGCTTATATCACCAAAACCGTCCAAGTATTTCCCGCGTCTTTCTTAGACAACAAAGAAAGAATATGCCTACTGCGCCCCCCCCCCCCTCCTGCATGTCGTAAGAGGCGACAAATATGAGGTTGGGCACGGGGGCTGACAAACTCATCATGTAAAACAAAATGCTACATAAACCGCAGCTACAAGAACACACAAATGCTCTGGTACAGCCTTCCGTGCTCCGTGGGGAGCAACACAGGAAAACGATGACTATGAAGATTGATGAGTTTACATCAACACTCATAAACACGGGGAACCTCGTGGTAGTAGACACGTGTCTGCGTCAGCTTTCATAAATATCTTTCTCGTGGCACGTGCTCACTCTTGTCCCTCTAACCTCCCTAACAATATGTCCTTACCTCCGAGACACACTTACAAAGTCTCACTCTCTCTCTCTCTCTCTCTCTCTCTCTCTCTCTCTCTCTCTCTCTCTCTCTCTCTCTCTCTCTCTCTCTCTCTCTCTCTCTCTCTCTCTGTGTCTGCCTGTCTCTCTGTCTCTATCTCTCGCTTGCTAACTCTGCCGAACTCACAAATACACTATTCCATCTGTCATCTCTCTCTCTTCTCTTTCTCTCTCCTCTCATTACGATACGTTCTTCAATCTCTTCCTTCTGGACTTCTAGATAAGACTTCTCTCTCTCTTTCTTCTTTTCTAAACAACAAACAAACAAACGCAATAGCGCACACACACACACACACACACATACACACACATATATTTCTCTTTGTTCTTCCTCCAAAACATTCAGATACAGCCCTCTCTTTCTTATCCTTTTTCCTTACTAACACATAAAAACATCCTTTCTCTAGTGACTATATCCTTTTCTTTGCTATAAACATACCTACAGTACATTTTCTCTCTCTATCTCTCTCTCTCTTCCATTCAAAAAACATATACTGATACCTTCTTCTCCCTTGTTTCTTTATACAGCTAAATCTTCTCTCCCCCCCCCCCCCCCCGCTCCATTCAGCATCACATACTGATACATTCTTCTGCCGTTGTTTCTTCAAAACATACAGCCACATTTATTCTCTCTCTCTCTCTCTCTCTCTCTCTCTCTCTCTCTCTCACACACACACAATCAACATCTTAGCGAACAAGCGAAATCTGTCAGTCTCGTCAACCCCTATTACTTCATTTACTTGCACAGACTTCAGCAATTACCTTCAGGTAGAAATAAACAGTCTTAAATCTACAATACCAAATTCACCTTGTGACTTAGGCAGGCTGTCAGTATTTTGTGAGAACAAATGTACCAACATAATCCCATCCAACATTCCGTTTATGACAGCTAATGAAGTGTATAACTATCTTCTAGGACTTAAAGATAATAACTCATCAGGACTTGACGGAGTCAGTAATCAAATACTGCGTTATGCGGCTCCAGCTATTAGTGATTCGCTTACATACATATACAATCAATGTATCGCACGGAGTTACTTTCCGTGGCACTTTAAAGTCGCTAAGGTATATCCTCTCTTAAAACCTGGCTCTTCCGACAATAATAACCTTGGTAACTATAGGCCAATCTCCTTAATAACATCGCTATCCAAACCACTAGAAAAACACATACATAAAATAACACTACAACACCTAGTTAACAACGGCTTGCTAATTGATAGTCAGTCGGGGTTTAGACCTAAACATTCATGTCACACAGCTCTAACTAAGATGATTGACAACTGGCACTTAAATATTAATAACGATAACATATATGGGGCAGTTTTTGTAGACTTTAAAAAAAGCATTTGAAATGATAGATCACGCTATTTTAATTAGAAAACTAGAAACATCAAAAGTAAACCTTCAACTAGTGACGATAATTAAATCATTCCTGTCAGACAGAAAACATGTAGTTTCTTACAATAACTCTTGCTCAAACCCAACCGTAATAAATACCGGCGTTCCTCAGGGCTCTATTCTTGGGCCTCTACTTTTTGCCATATACATTAATGACCTTCCACTACACGTCGAGCACGCATCCTGTTACCTATTTGCTGATGACTGTACTGTCTACACGAGTGATACAAGTTGCAACACACTCGAACTATCGTTACAAAAAGATACAGACAATCTGATTAAGTGGAGCATCGGAAATCGCATGCTAATTAATATAATTAAAACAAAGTGCATGTTAATATCAACTAGACAAAAATTACAAAATTCAGAGAAAACAACACTTCAGATCTATATTGGTACCTCACCAATTGAAAACGTTAATGAACGTAAAACTCTAGGAATAGTCGTTGACCAGCATCTAAATTGGAACTCACATGTTCATGCACTGACCAAGCAAACGGCACAGAAAGTTTACCAGTTAGCTAAAAATCAAACATTTCCTAGATGAAGATGCACGAAAATTGTTCATATATTTCACATACAAACAAACCTTGACTATTGCTCCACAATCTGGGATGGTTGTTCTATGTCCAACACAAAAAGACTCCATTCACTACAAAAGCGTGCAGTGCGTCTAGTTTCTGACAACTGCCAAACACAGTGTGTAGATCTATATAAAGATCTCAAAATACTGCCTCTAAGAAAGCGCTTTCTGTTCAACAAAGCTAAATTTGTTCACAAAATCCTGTCACAGAATGCTCCAACATATCTGTGGCCAATGTTCAAATACAATGAAAGACGTAGTCAACGCCTTAACAAAATACAAGTGCCCAAGCCTAGGCTTGACTTATTCAAGAAAAGCTTAGCTTACTCTGCTGCTCATCTTTGGAACTATCTTCCACATTATCTAAAAGATAACAACCTCAGTCCCTATTCATACAATTGTAAACTTTTCAAATACTTTATGAGTTCTGATTATCTGCCCCCCTAATGTGATTATTTTTCCGAACAAATGATATAATATCGAATGTAGGTTTAATGATGATGTTAGTGCTTTTCAACATATTTTGTTTCATGGTAATACTTAGTTTGTACTTTTCAACATATTTTATTTCTTGTTTATAATTAGATACTGTGAATGTGAGAATGTTATTATTTTACCTTTACAACGTTGAATTACTTTACACTGATGGGTAAAATGTATGTGAGAATAAATGAAATCAGTATAAAAGACGAGAGAAAGGAAGGGCAGAATGTCAGATGGGCCTGCGTGCCCAATTCTCAACCCTTTGAAAATAAAGTTCGTTCGTTCGTTCGTTCACCAAGGCACATGTCCTTTCTCCGATCTCTTTTTCTACACACCTTTGTTAATTCAGCTGCTTCTTCTTTTCCCTTTCCTTAAGCAGTATGAATCCACCACCACCACCACCACCACAACTGGTCATCTCGCTGGAAACTTTCACCTGCTCGCGCAATATTGATTACCGTAGCAATTAGTTTTACTTAATAAAGTTGTTATCCTCACGCAAACCCGGATACCAGTCGCCTTTTACGACTTGCCTGAGGTAGCAGTAATCCGATTCTTTCTTTGTCTCCTTTAAGGACACCCCCCCCCCCCCCCCCCCCCCCCCCCTTTTCCGGAATAACACGGGACATTTAATTCTACTACCTTCCAATGTCTCCGGCTTTCTTACTTCTAAAAGATAAAGTAGAGCGTGACGATCTCTGAACCCGATACCTTTTCGGTCGAAAGGCCAGCGCTATTAAACCGCCTAGTCATTCGGACGCTCCTCCGTAATACTATTTCTTTCTCCACCTCAAATATGTCTTTATCTTTGTGGTGAAGTGGGATGTTATAAATATTTACAGGGGACTTAGTGTACTGACTGAGATCAGCTGTGAAGGTATCTATATCTATTAAGAGTAGTGTATTATAGATAACCTTACTTGCTACCACATATCTATATATCTCAGTCAGAATTATTCTGGAATAGTGTGATGACTACGTTATGTGTCTAGGGTATGTGTATGATGAAGTGTAAGTCACAACAACAGACAGATAAACAATTTAATTTAATCCACTACTCTTGACAACACTGTGACACTCACATACATATAACACTCTATGAGAATATCTTAAGGAGTCACTGATAACTTTTCAAATAACAATATGTATTCATGGTTATCATAAAGGTATATGTGTCCTGATTCAAATACAAAGGAACCAGGAATCACAATCAATTTTAATTACAAGTATATGTACAGACTTTATCAATATGAATATTGTAGTGACATATATTATTAAAATATCCTATGTGTGTCAGTTGGGTAGTGGTAATATGAGGTAATACTGGTTTTATTTTGTTCAAGCTCTGTTGGTATTTGTCATCATGACTTCAATAGTTTGTCTTTTGGGACTAGTATTGGAGATGTTCTCAGTTCCTGATATTAAGACAATTAAATTCCCCTCTGAATGTTATTTTTACAAAGTCATTTCAAGATGAGGGGACATAATGTTGAGCTCAGCTGGCCAAATCAGCTTATCTTGCGTGATGGCGGCAGGGAAGGACTCCTCTGCTCGAATTCTCCTCTGGGCTCTGGAGACACCTCACTGATAGCTAAAAAGACCAAGGAGTATGCTGTCCGACTCTGGATTCAGCAAAGCTCTGACCAGGTGCTGCTCAGTACCATCAAGACCACGGTCCCTGAAAACAAGAAGGATGTACCTTCTACTTCATAACTAATTGATACTCTAGTTCTACACTGAGCACAATACAACACAAACATTGAGTTCAGAGCGTTAGGCCAACTGTCAGCTTCATCTGAAATACTTTATACCAGTATTTACCTCCTTAATGGTTACCACGCCTCTGCACTTCCAGCATTATTTCTGTCTAATCAATCATCCAGGTGTCAGTGTACTATTTGGCCATTCCATGCCGTTTTACTTCCCTCCGACACCCTCTGTTCAGGCTGGAGCATTATAGGCTTTATCTCCTGTTTGCCACTGAACTACACATATATATACAGGCATAAATTAACAATTTACATTCAATTTTCATTAAAAGATACTGAATGGTTCAAGCTTACCACAATTTCATGGAAATAAACACAGATACGTTGATTAGCAATGAATTCTGGCACAATTACTGGCACAAATTCCCATCTGCTTATGTTCCAGGCTTTTATTTAACACAAATATGAGCTGGCTTCAATGCACTGTTGCTTTATCAAGATTATTTGTACTAGTGGTCTCGAACTAACGCTCCTAAGTGAGTATATCAGCGAGTCTAGCCAATGAGGCCACGTTTCGACAAGTGTTTGAAAAAATGTTACCTTTTCACGTCTCCCCTAACAACGAAAGATAGTATTTATAGTCCGACCAATCGTGGTTAGTCTTTCATTTGTTGCGCTCCAATCAATTTGGAGTTTACATGGTAGGCTAATTCTGTAACGTAAGATTTTTTTCAAACACGTTATAAAAAAATTTTATGAGCAGAAATGATTCCATGCTGTCAGGCATCCCCACTATTTTATTTTGGGTATAATTTATTAATTCCTGGACTATTTGCGTAACGTTTTACATATTCTTGGTCAGCAAGCCCTAAGGAACCCAAATATCCAAATTTAAAAGAGCTACGTGGCTGCGTTCAAAATATGTATTTTCTACCTCCTGTTTTGAAGATGTGCTGTCTGGGTACTGTTATGTTTTCAACCGTAAACCCATCTAATGTTATCTTTTCTAATAAGAGTTTTTCAGGATTTATAAACCTAACTCTGGGATGGGTAATGTATTTTATCACTGTCCGTCTGAAAAAAAGTTAGTGCATGTAGTCTTACACGCGTGATGGCAGCATTTGTGTATCGCGCGAAGCGTGTTTAGTGTTCGGCTTTCTGCCTCTCCCTTCTCGCTATCCTTTTGTCCATCTGTCTTTTGATCTTGGTAACATAGTGTAGAAAAAAGACATGAATGGAATTTAAAATTTAGGTCAACTTGCATATTTCAAGGTTTTTCTTAGAAAGGCAGCACATTTTATTGTGTGTTTGGGAAACGCGTGTATGTTGCAGAAGGCCTTTAATATCAACGTGAAACGTTACAATTTGCATACGCAGTAGAAAACAAGGGGATTTCGAGTACAGTCATTGTGACAGCACTGTTCTTTACCATTCTTCTTCCTTTATTTATTATATGTATTTATTAGGCTTTATATTTACTTGATAATTTATATATGTGGATTAGAATATTCCACGACACCTCCCCTCTTAAAACAGACATTATATGTCAGTCCTTTATTCTATATTCACATAGAGAAATTTATTATTATTTCTGGGGTTTACGGTGATTCTCATCACACGGATGGCGGCTTAAAAAATCCGCTCCCAAATTGGTTTTTCCAGATATATACTCAATGCTAAAATTATATGGAGCCAAAAGTAAAGACCATCGGAGTAACCTGGAGTTCTCATGCCTAGCCTGTGCTAGAAACGATAACGGTTTGTGGTCTGTTTGCAACTTAAATGCCTTCCCATATAGATAAATATTGAATTTCTTTATCGCCCATATTACTGCAAGACATTCTTTTTTCGCTAGTTGAGTAGTTGATTTCAGCTTTATTCAACTTTCTGCTAGCATATGCCACTGGGCTTAATTCCCCATCCAATGCATCTGATTTCTGTAGTAGAGTTGCACCTAACCCAATATTACTTGCATCCGTCCTTACTATGAATTCTTGACTTAAGTCAGGTAATTTCAAAATGGGTTTACTTGTGAGCTTTTCCTTCAATTCTTGGTAAGTCATTTCACATTGTGGTGTCCATGTAATGCGATCTGGATGTCCTTTACGTGTCAATTCAGTTAAGGGTGCACATATGGAATTAAAGTTTTTGATATACTTCTGGTAGAAACCACATAATGAGACAAAGGATCTCACGTCCTTCTTGGTTTGTGGTCTCGGGGCGTTCTGTAGTTTCTCTAAATTCTTTGGGTCAGGGGTCATGTTTCCCTGATAAACTGTGTGTCCCAAAAATTCCAATTCTTTACATCCAACGCAACATTTGGTTGGTCGGGCTGTTAAATTTGCCTCCCTAAGTCGATCAAACAGCATGTTCAGAGAGTCAATGTGTTCCTCAAATGTTTCTGTTGCTATAAGGATATCATCATAAAATTTGTTATACAGGGATTATTCAGAGGATCCAATAATTTTCTCATCATTCTAGAGAAGACACTAGGCGCATTCTTCAATCCAAATGGCAATCTATAAAACTCATAGTGTCCTTCTGAGGTACTAAAAGCTAGGTATGGTCTAACCTCAGGCTTTACTGGAATCTGATAGTATCCTTTACTCAGATCCACTTTTGAGAAATATTTAGCTTTATTTAGTCTGGCAAACAGCTGATTTGTATCCGGCAATGGATCCACCTGTCCTTCTGTAATAGCATTCAGTCTCCTGTAATCTATACAGAGTCTATGTTCTCCAGAGGGCTTCCGTAAGAGTACAACACCGGAACTATACGAAGATTCACTGTGTGAAATAATTCCTTCCTTCAATAGATAGTCTATCTCTTCCTTCAAAGCTTTCTCCTTAGCAAACGGAATCGAATATGGTTTCATACAGACAGGTGTGGAGTCTATTAGTTTCATATCATATTCCAATAGGTTTGTATGCCCTGGTCGGTCTGTTAACACCTCTGCATGATTATTTAGAACCTGTTGCACTCTCTCTTTCTGTGTTTTCGTTAAATGTGTACTGATTTTCACCTGTGCTGCTGTCTCACAGGGGTGTAATGGATATTCAAATGATGAAAGTGGTTCCTTTTTCATCTCCATGGCGATGGACAAGGTCAACAAGTGTGTCTCTTCCTGATGTTCTCTTTCCAAATATTTCTTCAGGAGATTCACATGATAGATTTTTTCTTTCCCCTTCTTATCTATCTTATAATTTGTTCTAGACACCTTCTCTAGAACTTTATATGGACCCTGCCATCCAATTTGTAACTTATTCTGACTCCCAGGCAAAAGAAGCAGTACTTTCTCTCCCACAGCCAAATTTCTGTCCTTCGCCTTCCTGTTATAATAGGCAGCATGTTTCTTCCTGGCTTGTTTCAAATTTTCATTGGCAAGTTTCCAGCCAGTTTTTAACCGAGTGGTCAGCTCATTCACATATTGGTATGAAGATGTAATGTTTTCCTCTGCCTTTTCATCAGTCCACGTTCTTAACATAGCTACATGTGGACCTTTAATTGTGTGGACCTATTTGTCCATGCACCGGTATGGTCTCTTCCACTCGAAGCTTTATAGTGATGATTTTTCCTCCCCGAATTATCATTCACAAAACGACCGCTACCAATTCTTTTGGGGCTTTCTCCCCACTTAAAATTCTTGATGAGAGATTTCCTCCCTACATTCTCTTCCTCCAGTTTGTTTAAGTCCGATTGAGGGATTTTCGGCTTATCCTGGGGTAAGACATCTTTTTTGCACTCTCCGCATAGTGGCCATTGTAAAACAGTTAAGTGAAGCTTGTCCGTGAAAAGGGGCTTCCCATTCCATTTGGTCCACTTTATCAAATCTATTTTTCTTTTTATTATCAGGCCTAATTTTGCCCCCATGGCGTGTCCAGGTCCTGATCCATGTTCCCACTTGTGGGTGTTCCCTCATGTGCTATGCTACACCTTTCTACAAAATTCTCAATGTCCCATCTTGCTTTGGGCCAATAATAATTGTGAGCCACCTTTTGAATGATGGTACCTATCTTCTCATGGTCCCCATCTGGTTTCACATGTAGGCTCCTTATTAAGTCTGCCCTATATCTTTTAGGAAGTACCAGCTGTCCTTGACCTTTGGATCTAGCTCCAGTCTTCCTATACATCAACTTGTTTTTCATGTAAAAATCTCCCTTGCCTGGAGTTGTATGACAAGTTGACAATTTTCTGAAACAAGGCTTGAGTGTTTTATCCCCAGCCTGTGCCTTCCTCATCTCTTCTGGAGTGGTATCTAACATAATATCCTCCTCCTGTCTTGAGGTCGACCTGACCTGAAGGGTTGCCATATACACAGGTTTCCTTCTGCAACGGTCAGTGTCATGATTGTCCATCTTACAATTTTTACACCACCTTTTTCCTTGGTTGAAAGATTTTCTTTCATCATATTTCCTTTCATCGAATTGTGGGATTTTATTTTTATTGTCATACCGTGGCCTATCAAATTGGTGCTTACCTTTATTTTGATCCTTAGGATCAAATTTATTAAAGTTCTGTGGTGCCCTAAAGTTATCCACTTGTTTCTTTTTATTACCTGTTACCTCTGCTTGAGCTGCTTGATACCTTTCAGCAACATTTAGCAACTCACCCAGACTCTCTGCACCTTGTTCCATGAGAAACTTTCTCAGGTCTGGAGCCATGGACTCTCTTAGTTGCTCTATAAGGACCATTTCCTTAAGATCTTGGGTTTTCCCCAGAGAAGTCCATTTCTCCAAGTATGTCTCTATTCGTGCAGAGAACTGGTGATAGGTTTCACCTGACAGTAGTTTAGCATTCCTAAATTTTTTCCTATAAAATTCAGCATTCTTTTCATATCTTAACAAAAGAGCCTGCTTTAGCATATCATAATTTTCCTGATCACCTCTGCTCATTTTTGCAAAAACTTCATAAGCTGCCCCACGAAGTCCCTGAGATAACTTTAAGCTCCACCTTTCTCTCTCTCTAACCCATACGTGGTAGCTAATAGTTCATACCTATTTAGGTAGCTCTCTATATCATCGTCTTTCTCAACAAAATGATCTAAATGAAAATTCATAGCTGAGGTTGAGGCTCCTTGAGTAACCGTAGCATCAGAGGCAAAGGGACTGGCACCATTTTCAGGAGCATGGCCTTGAAACTCAAACTCCCTTAGTCGTAATTCATGTTCCCTTTGTAATCTTTTCTCCTCCTTTTCTGCTTCCCTCTCTGCAGCTAATCTCTTCTCTTCTCTTTCTGCAGCTAATCTTTTGTCTTCTCTTTCTGCTTCCAATTTCTTAGCCTCAGCCTCAATCTGCAACCTCTTAGTCTCAGCCTCAGCTTGCAACCTCTTAGTCTCAGCCTCTAACTTTCTTTCGGCCTCTTTTTCTAATCTTCTTTCTTCGCGTTCAATAAATTTGTCACATTCCGTGGTGACATAGGCAACCATAACTTGCCCATCTAATACTAACTCTTTTGCAGTCTGAACAGCAGCAGATCGAAACTTGGCCAGGTCCGCCATTGTCTATCAGGTAAATTTCTACAATGTCTAACCAACAATTTAATCTCTAAATATATCTAAAGGACAACACAGGCACCGTGAGCTCAACCTTATTTAATTCCACCCAAGGATACCTTTTTAATTCTTATATTCCCTGAAGTGAATTACCCCCAATATTTTTAATAGGGAAAGATTCAAAATCCCAAGAGCGAGACCCCAATATATGTGGTGAAGTGGGATGTTATAAATATTTATAGGGGACTTAGTGTACTGACTGAGATCAGCTGTGAAGGTATCTATATCTATTAAGAGTAGTGTATTATAGATAACCTTACTTGCTACCACATATCTTATATATCTCAGTCAGAATTATTCTGGAATAGTGTGATGACTACGTTATGTGTCTAGGGTATGTGTATGATGAAGTGTAAGTCACAACAACAGACAGATAAACAATTTAATTTAATCCACTACTCTTGACAACACTGTGACACTCACATACATATAACACTCTATGAGAATATCTTAAGGAGTCACTGATAACTTTTCAAATAACAATATGTATTCATGGTTATCATAAAGGTATATGTGTCCTGATTCAAATACAAAGGAACCAGGAATCACAATCAAATTTTAATTACAAGTATATGTACAGACTTTATCAATATGAATATTGTAGTGACATATATTATTAAAAATATCCTATGTGTGTCAGTTGGGTAGTGGTAATATGAGGTAATACTGGTTTTGTTTTGTTCAAGCTCTGTTGGTATTTGTCATCATGACTTCAATAGTTTGTCTTTTGGGACTAGTATTGGAGATGTTCTCAGTTCCTGATATTAAGACAATTAAATTCCCCTCTGAATGTTATTTTTACAAAGTCATTTCAAGATGAGGGACATAATGTTGAGCTCAGCTGGCCAAATCAGCTTATCTTGCGTGATGGCGGCAGGGAAGGACTCCTCTGCTCGAATTCTCCTCTGGGCTCTGGAGACACCTCACTGATAGCTAAAAAGACCAAGGAGTATGCTGTCCGACTCTGGATTCAGCAAAGCTCTGACCAGGTGCTGCTCAGTACCATCAAGACCACGGTCCCTGAAAACAAGAAGGATGTACCTTCTACTTCATAACTAATTGATACTCTAGTTCTACACTGAGCACAATACAACACAAACATTGAGTTCAGAGCGTTAGGCCAACTGTCAGCTTCATCTGAAATACTTTATACCAGTATTTACCTCCTTAATGGTTACCACGCCTCTGCACTTCCAGCATTATTTCTGTCTAATCAATCATCCAGGTGTCAGTGTACTATTTGGCCATTCCATGCCGTTTTACTTCCCTCCGACACCCTCTGTTCAGGCTGGAGCATTATAGGCTTTATCTCCTGTTTGCCACTGAACTACACATTTATATACAGGCATAAATTAACAATTTACATTCAATTTTCATTAAAAGATACTGAATGGTTCAAGCTTACCACAATTTCATGGAAATAAACACAGATACGTTGATTAGCAATGAATTCTGGCACAATTACTGGCACAAATTCCCATCTGCTTATGTTCCAGGCTTTTATTTAACACAAATATGAGCTGGCTTCAACGCACTGTTGCTTTATCAAGATTATTTGTACTAGTGGTCTCGAACTAACGCTCCTAAGTGAGTATATCAGCGAGTCTAGCCAATGAGGCCACGTTTCGACAAGTGTTTGAAAAAATGTTACCTTTTCACGTCTCCCCTAACAATGAAAGATAGTATTTATAGTCCGACCAATCGTGGTTAGTCTTTCATTTGTTGCGCTCCAATCAATTTGGAGTTTACATGGTAGGCTAATTCTGTAACGTAAGATTTTTTTCAAACACGTTATAAAAAAATTTTATGAGCAGAAATGATTCCATGCTGTCAGGCATCCCCACTATTTTATTTTGGGTATAATTTATTAATTCCTGGACTATTTGCGTAACGTTTTATTTGTGTATCGCGCGAAGCGTGTTTAGTGTTCGGCTTTCTGCCTCTCCCTTCTCGCTATCCTTTTGTCCATCTGTCTTTTGATCTTGGTAACATAGTGTAGAAAAAGACATGAATGGAATTTAAAATTTAGGTCAACTTGCATATTTCAAGGTTTTTCTTAGAAAGGCAGCACATTTTATTGTGTGTTTGGGAAACGCGTGTATGTTGCAGAAGGCCTTTAATATCAACGTGAAACGTTACAATTTGCATACGCAGTAGAAAACAAGGGGATTTCGAGTACAGTCATTGTGACAGCACTGTTCTTTACCATTCTTCTTCCTTTATTTATTATATGTATTTATTAGGCTTTATATTTACTTGATAATTTATATATGTGGATTAGAATATTCCACGACAATCTTCCATTAATGTTGCTCATTTTTACTATATTCTGTGAACATATTCTGTTTCTGTGGCCATTTAGTGTAGAGTGACCTGTTCTCAATCTGAAGATTTTGGTTTGGTATCGTCGTTCGATATCGTTCATAGCATCTTTCTTATTTGGGGCTGTTTGGTGAATGAAGAGTCTTCTTCCTGTTTTAGACTGTGCCCACGTGTTCAGCCAAACTTCTTTACATTTGTTATTGACCATTTGTTTAACTATTAGCATACTCAGTGGGTGATCAATCTGTGGCATATTTTCTCCCTTCTTTGCCTGTCTATCAGCAACTTCATTTAATGTGATGTTTATGTGGCCAGGTATCCATTGCATGTATATTTCTGTTCCGTACAAGTTCATAATTTTGTGGCATGTTTCTTGAACCTTCTGGATAGTACTGATTGAGTTGGTTTTCCAGTTTCCTATTGCCAAGAGGGCAGCCTGCGAGTCTGAGAATACTACAACATCATTTGGTTCCATTTCGTCTGACTCAAAGAGTTCAAAAATTCTAGTTAGGGTTTTCTGGATGGCGATGGAAGAAATAGAAAAATACTATGAAGAGCTACAACACACACTTAAACCAGTCAAATCTACAGATGTGTTGATAGTAATGGGTGATATCAATGCAAAAGTAGGAAAAGGAAAATACAAGAAAATAGTAGGACAGTATGGATTAGGGACAAGAAATGATAGAGGAGACAGACTTATCCAGTTCTGTGAAGAAAACCAGCTGGTCATATGTAACACCTTTTTTGAACATCACCCAAGGAAATTATACACATGGAAAAGCCCAGGAGATGTAACACGTAATCAAATCGACTATATCATGATAAAACATAGATTTAAGAACAGTGTCACAAGTGCAAAGACACATCCTGGCGCCGACATAAATTCAGATCACAATCCAGTTGTCATCAAAGTAAATATAAAGCTGAAAAGAGCAGGAAACAGAAGACAGGAGGAACCCCAGATAGAAATATCAGCGCTGAAACAACCAGATATAAAACAGAAATATTTAATCGACGTCAAAAATAAATACCAACAGTTATTGACAGAAAGCATGGAGCAGTATAGAAGAGAAAACCCAGAAGAAAAAGCAACCGCAAAATGGGAATGCTTAAAAACAAGCATACAATCAGCAAATGCAAATTTACCTAAAAAGGAGTCTAAGAAAATTCAAATTTGGATGACAGATGACATCTTGAATAAAATGGCAGAAATAAAGAAAGCAAAAAACACTCCAGAATATAAAACAATAGACAATGACATACGTACTATGTGTAGAGAAGCAAAAGAACGGTGGATAGAAACAAAATGTAAGGAAATAGAAGACTTGGAAGCGAAGCACATGACAAGAGATATGCATGAAGAAATAAAGAAATTATCAAATCGGTCGCGGTTTGCACAAGGAGGAAGCTGTATCAAGAACAAAAATGGTGTAATATTACTTGATGAGAAAGACATATCAAACAGATGAGCAGAATACGTAAAAGAACTATTCGAGGACAACAGAGATAAAAAACCATCACCAGATTCTAATGAAGGCCCAAACATTCTCAGATCAGAAGTATAGAATGCCATTCATATGATACAAAAAGGAAGATCAGCAGGCATGGATAACATAAACATTGAAATGATAGAAGCTCTGGAGAGCTTTGGTATAGATACAATCACAGAAATATGCAATGATATATATAATACAGGATATTTACCACACGACATGAAGACATCAGTTTTTATAACATTGCCCAAAAAACCAAATGCAACAGAATGTTCAGACTTCAGAACAATCAGCCTGATGAGTCATGCAATTAAGATACTGCTCAAAATCATACAGGAAAGAATAAAAAGTAAAGTAGACAGCGAAATCCAAGAAGAACAGTTTGGTTTTAGACGGAACAGTGGAACAAGAGAGGCAATATTTTGCCTAAGAAGATTAGCAGAAAAATATACAGAGGTCCAAAAAAGTATGTATATGTGCTTCATTGACTATAAGAAGGCTTTTGACAGAATCCATCATGAGAAAATAATTGAATGCCTCAAAGACATAGGTATTGATGGAAAAGATATAAGAATACTCAGTAACCTTTATTGGGAACAAACTGCCACAGTAAGATCGGGAAGGAATTATTCACCATACATAGACATAAAAAGAGGTGGCAGACAAGGTTGTGTGCTGTCCCCCTGCCTATTTAATTTATACACCGAAAAAATTTTCAAACAGATACAGGAAATACCAGGACTGAACATCAGTGGAAGATCAATAAACAACCTTAGATATGCAGATGATACCGTGTTGTTAGCTGAAAGCGAACAGGAGTTACAAGAACTAGTGAAGCAAGTGAACAGTATAAGTCATGAATATGGACTCGACATTAATACTGAGAAAACTAAAACTATGATAATTAGCAAAACAGACGATAAACCCACATTAAAGATAAGCGTAAATGGGAAAATCCTGGAACAAGTCAAGAGCTACGTATATCTTGGTCATATAATAACAGAAGATGGCAGATGTGAAACAGAAATCAAGAAGAGAATAGGAATGGCCAAAGCTACATTCAACAACATGAAACATATACTGACATCCAAACAGTTATCTCATAAATTAAAACTGAGAATCATAAAGTGTTATATATATTCTGCATTTCTGTATGGTGCAGAAACATGGACGATGAATAAGCATTTGGAAGAAAGAATTGAGGCTCTTGAAATGTGGATATATAGAAGAATGGGGCGTATCTCATGGAAAGAGATGAAAACAAATAAGGAGGTCCTAGAAAATCTAGGTATGAAAAGAGAACTAATGAGAGAGGTCAAAGTTCGGCAGCTAAAATACTTTGGCCACATAAAAAGGCATAACGGAATGTGACATAGGCAACCATAACTTGCCCATCTAATCCTAACTCTTTTGCAGTCTGAACCGCAGCAGATCGAAATTTGGCCAGGTCCGCCATTGTCTATCATGTAACTTAATACAATGTCTAACCAACAATTCAATCTCTAATGGACAAAACAGGCACCGTGAGCTCAACCTTATTTAATTCCACCCAAGGATACCTTTTAATTCTTATATTCCCTGAAGTGAATTACCCCCAATATTTTTAATAGTTAAAGATTCAAAATCCCGGACGAGCCCCCAATATATGTGGTGAAGTGGGATGTTATAAATATTTATAGGGGACTTAGGGTACTGACTGAGATCAGCTGTGAAGGTATCTATATCTATTAAAAGTAGTGTATTATAGATAACCTTACTTGCTACCACATATCTCTTTATCTCAGTCAGAATTATTCTGGAATAGTGTGATGCTACGTTATGTGTCTAGGGTATGTGTATGAAGAAGTGTAAGTCACAACAACAGACAGATAAACAATTTAATGTAATCCACTACTCTTGACAACACTGTGACACTCACATACATATAACACTCTATGAGAATATCTTAAAGGAGGCACTGATAACTTTCAAATAACAATATGTATTCATTACTGGCATGAATGAATATGTGTCCTGATTCAACTACAAGGGAATCAGGAATCACAATCAATTTAAATTACAAGTTATGTACAGAATGTATTTAATATGAATATTGTAGTGACATATATTATTACAAATGTTCTATGTGTGTCAGTTGTGTAGTAGTAAAATGAGGTAATACTGGTTTTGTTTTGTTCAAGCTCTGTTGGTATTTGTCATCATGACTTCAATAGTTTGTCTTTAGGGATCAGTATTGGAGATGTTCACAGTTCCTGATTTTAAGACAAGTAAATTCCCCTCTGAATGGTATTTTTATAAAGTTATTTCTAGATGAGGGGACATAATGTTGAGCTCAGCTGGCCAACTCTGCTTATCTTGAGTGATGGCGGCAGGAGAGGACTCCTCTGCTCGAATTCTCTTCTGGGCTCTGGAGATACCTCACTGATAGCTAAAAGGACCAAGGAGTATGCTGTCCGACACTGGATTCAGCAAATCTCTGACCAGGTGCTGCTCACTACCATCAAGACCACTGTCCCACAATTCATACGAATAACACAGATACGTTGATTAGCAATGAATTCTGGCACAAACTGGCACAAACTTCCATCTGCCTATGTTCCAGGCTTTTATTGAGTCAAATATAAGCTGGCTTCAACGCACTGATGCTTTATCAAGTGTATTTAAACAAGTGGTTTCGAACTAACGCTCCCAAGTGTGTATATCAGCGAGACTGGCCAATGAGCCACGTTTCGACAAGTGTTTGAAAAAAATGTTATCTTTTCCCGTCTCCCCCAACAACCAAGATAGTATTTATAGCCCGACCAATCGTGGTTAGGCTTTCATTTGTTGCGCTCCAATCAATTTGGAGTTTACATGGTAGGCTATTTCTGTAACGTAAATTTTTTTCAAACACGTTAAAAAAAAATCTTATGAGCAGAAATGATTTTATGCTGTCAGGCACCCCCAATATTTTATTTTGGGTATAATTTATTAATTCCTGGACTATTTGCGTAACGTTTTACATATTATTTGTCAGCAAGCCCTAAGGAACCCAAAAATACTAATTTAAAGGAGCTACGTGGTTGCGTTCAAAATATGCAATTTCTTCTACCTCCTGTTTGGAAGATGTGCTGTCTGGGTACTGTTATGTTTTCAACCGTAAACCCATCTAATGTTATCTTTTCTAATAAGAGTCTGTTATGATTTATAAACCTAATTCTGGGAAAGGGTAGTGTATTTTATCACTGTCCGTCTGAAAAAAAATTAGTGCATGTAGACTTACACGCGTGATGGCAGCATTTGCGTATCGCGCGAAGCGTGTTTAGTGTTCGGCTTCCTCTCCCTTCTCGCTATCCTTTAGTCCAACTGTTCGTTCGTTTTGGTAACGTAATGTAGAAAAAGACATGAATGGAATTTAAAATTTAGGTCATTACGCAGTCTCTCAATTCTTTTCCAAGAAATACAGCACACGTTTCATTGAAGAAGGCGGGTAATAATACAGCAAGCCTTCATATCAACGTGAAAGCGCTACAATTTGCAGACGAAGCAGAAAACAAGGGGGATTTCGAGTACATTCTTTGTGATAGCACTGTCATTTTACCATTGCTCTTTTCTTTATTATATGTATTTATTAGGCTTTATATTTAATTGATAATTTATATATGTGGATTAGAATATTCCATGACAACACCTTGCAGAAGACCATAACAGAAGAGAGAGTTGAAGGCAAACGTGCAAGGGGAAGACAGCGCTATAAGTGGGAAGATAACATCAAGAGATGGACGGGAAAGAGTCTATCAGAGTGTACCACCAAGACAAGAGACAGAAGACGTTGGAGATCCATTACAGCCAACCTTCGTTGTGGAGATGGCAACTGATGATGATGATGATGGATGGCGACTACTTCGGCTTCGTAGTTTGTGCACCAGGTACTACACGGACCTGCAATTTTGATGGGTTCTTCTGTACTGGGTGGGATGATTATGGCCCCGTATCCAGCATTTATAGTCATAAATGAAAGCAGTCAATGTAGACACTGCCCTTACCCGTTGGAGACCGTAGAACACCACCTACTACAGTGCCCTACACTTCAGGGACTGAGACAACAACTGCTACCACACAACCCATCCATAGACAATACACTGTATGGCAGCTCAGAACAGCTTATACGAACTGCGCAGTACCATATAATGGCATCAAGGTCACCAAGAGCTGACGCTCAGTGACAGTGGATCACAGAAGAAGAAGAAGAAGAATGTTGCTCATTCTCCTCTCTCTCTCTCTCTCTCTCTCTCTCTCTCTCTCTCTCTCTCTCTCTCTCTCTCTCTCTCTCTCTCTCTATACCCCCCTACCTTGCCCCTTTTACCCTATTCATACTGCCGTTGACATTACAAACATTCATTCGTTCTCTCCCTCTTCGAGTACTCACCTCTGATGTGTTTTTCTTGAAATCCCTACTTTGCTCCACTAAACGTTTTCTGGACCCGTCACTTTCGTCTTGTCTATTGGCTACTTCGGTTGCAGCTGTGTCTAGTTCCCGCTGGAAATGAAACAACAGAGACATTGATATATATACTAGCAAATAAAGCAAGGTCTATGGTCACGAACAAATTCCGTTCCTGAGGGTGTTCGTAACTCGATTTTGTACGTACGTCGGAATGTGGACCGACACTAAATGTGCGTAAATGTCTGTTAATAAAATATGGGTAACAATATCGCTTTATGATGTTTATTTGACCGAAAAATGTCTCAAGCTTATTAATAATTGCAGTATAGTAAAACAGTATTTCTCAAAAGGTGTGTCGCATCACTGGTGTGCCGCGAGAAAGCCAGACGTGTGCCGCCAAATTTTGATAATAAAAAATATGTCCAATATTCCTCCACGAATAAAGAAGATCTGTGCCTACTTGCATAATAAAATTTAAAATCTCTCTCAGTTTTTTGTTTCATTTTTGTCATGTCTTACTATAAAAAATATGTATTGTAATATAATTTGAATAAATCCAATGTAGTGTAAACTATAAAATACGATAAATTTACAGTTAATCACATGAGAGTTCAGCATTAAGAACACTGGTGTGCCGAGACAGAAATTTGCATTGTCCAGTGTGCCACAGTCTGAAAAAGTTTGAGAACCTATTCACCATACAGTGAAATGCAAAATAACTTTACTTTTTAAAACGTTAATATGGCGGTATCTTTACCCTACCCGAGACAACAGTGAACGAGAGCACGTTCCAACGCCTTAGCGGCAGATACAACCGGCGTGCGTCGGCTATTCACGCGCGTCAGAAAATAGTTTGCCTCAGGTGTAATTAACGAACGGACATTGCTACCATCGTGGCAAATGGCAAATGTATTGAAATTTAATCGAAATTAAAAACAAATAGAGTCTTATGGGAATCGTGCGGGATGTCGTATATCGAGATCGTCGTAACCCGAGATCTTACTGAAATGGAGAAAAACAAGTGGAAAAATCTTTGTTTCCTGGCCACCCGTAAAGATATAGATAGTTCATGCTGACAGAGAAGCATAAAATAACCGTCACGATACAGACTACTGCCAGACTGTGGGGTGGAAGAAGAAGTGCTTTATCTGTATCTACTGTATCATGTGTATCAATCTCTCTATCTTCCTTTGCCTCTCTGCTTAGATGTGATACACGACAACGTCCAACTTCCAATAATATGTAGAGTACACAAACAAACTTACTTTCGGGGAAGGTGTTTGACCTCGTTTCAACCACTTTCAAATTAGATCTAACCGCCAACCATGTCCTGGGTTCAATTTCCCGTTACATCTATCACTTTTGTTACTTTTCCGTTGTCTAGTTTTCTTCTTTATTTCTCGCAAGTACCTGCGACATGCCCGTTTAGGTTTAAAACTGACTGTTCACAAGCCTCGGGTTTCCCTCCCTGACTGTATTTACAAATGAGATGAGCCCCCAACTATCAGCCTTCAAATTAGATATGCATGCTAACTATCAGCCTTTTAATAAGACGCAACACATCTAATCCCTAATCTTCAACTAAAATCTGCCTTACAAAACTATACAAATTTAAATAATATGTTACACAATTAACCACCTTCTTTCACATAAGTGAAAGGGGGGGGGGGGGGGGGGCGGAGTGGCTAAAAGGTATCACCTATCTCTAATTCTCAGGGTACCAGGTTCGCTCCCAGTACAGGGAATATAACCGATGGACTTTTCATCAGAACCAATGGTTCTTAAAGATGTCATACTCTCCCCCGATCTCCTGGAGAGTGAGATCGGATGTCTAGCCTTCTCCGATAATGGAGAAAAAAAAAAGGAGGTCCCGTGTGCAAGTTGCACACACGGCTGTTTGCCAGCGATCTTTTAGTTATTTCCCCTTTTTCCCCGACCGCGCTATTTATAGCTATCGTGTCAGAGGTCACGTGGTAACTTCCTAACTGGAAAAAAAGGTGGCGGATTTTACTTTTGATAGGGCTTAATTAATGTTTTTAGGCTACTTTATTATTATAAATACCGGCTTTAATTTTGCGTAAAGCTAGACTAGAAATGTTAGAGTAAATTTTAGAACAAGAACAAACATTTTATCACAATTAGAACAGAAGATATAATAGTCTGAAATAGTGTAAAATTTACGTTTTTTTTTATATTTTGTTATGGTTTGTTTATAATGCAATTTTCACTAAATCGGTCACAATCAACATGCATAACAAATTACAGAAATCAAAAGTAGAAAACCTGCAGAAAATGGATATCAAAGTTTTGTTTTGGTTTCATGCGTCAAACATTAATTATTGAAACATTAAATTGCAAGTCCACATTTATTACCTTAAAATAATACACCCAATTGTCCCCAAAAACATGAGAGCTAACAATTATCTCAATCATACATCACGATGGTCATGTAAAAATAAGTATGGTCATGAGTAAAACGAAATGTTCAATTTAATAGATAAATAGGTGTATTTAAAAAATACATCTATTAAATGATTTCCACACTCTGTTAATCTCAAGCAACAACTGCCATAATTTGCTCTAGCCCCAAAATTTCGCTCAATTATCATTCACACTTCCTTTTTTTTATAGGATGAATCTGTACATTCACAGATGGAGAAATTTGTAACAAATGAGTTTCCATTATAAATTTTAATTGTGAAGTTATATTTTTAATACCTCTGGCGCGTCTTTCAATTTTCAATCTTCTCTGTTTTCTCTCCTGTGCCCACGTAGGACCTACTGTTTCCTTCATGGCTATTGCTAATTCTTTGGATATTCTAACTCTACTTTCAATGCCTGCTTTCCTGCAAATTTCCCGACGTGACGTTTCTGAACAGCGTTGTAGTTCATGTGCCTGCTGCAGGTCTAATGAATCAGTTGATGTTCCAGCAATATGTTTTCTAACAGTGTGAAGCAATTGAGATCGCTTACGTTTGTTGGCGTTCTGGTGACTGATGTTTCTCTTCTATGTTTAATTAGTTTTTGTAGTACAATAGGCTGTCCTCTGGTTTTGCATTTTATGATATTACTTTTTGCTGTTTCTAGTTTTTTTTCTAACAATGGATGTGAATAGGGGTTCTTCCTTTTGTGTTAGTGGTTGTGAAGGTGGCTTAGCAAGTAACTGTTGTACTGTGATGTCGCTTTTGAAGATAGGCGAGGTGGATGTACTTGTCGTATGTATAACTGACTTGGTAGGTGTAGATGTGGCATCAAAAACTGGCATGCTAGGGTGAGTAGTGTTATCCACCTCCAAATGAATAATGGTATCGCCTTTAATGTGAGCTGGCACATCAACCTCCAGTTGAACAATATCATCACTAATGTGGGCAGGCACATCAACCTCCTACTGTACAGAGCTATCCTGACTACAGCTAAATGACTGACTAGACATGGAGGGGTCAGAAAGAACATTACAGGGGATAGAGCAGCTTTTTGTTTTTAAAACACCAAAAGATGTCTTTGCAACACAACTGCACAGTTGACATTCACTTATAGTTAAATTATGGTTTTAGTCTTTCCAGATGTGCTGACTGTTTTCCGATAGTAACTTGGCTGTTTCAAGACACTTCTCATTATGCCTCCTTTTTGAATTTTGTATTCGTAAGTAACACTTCTTACAAAATATAGTCGAATGCTGTGTGGGTTTATCATCTGATACGTTAATTCCAAACACAAAGAACAGATCATTAACGTAATTTAGAACAGTTCAGCGCTTTCTGAATTGAACGTGTTGTTTTGGAAGTTAATGCTCTCTTGCCACAGGCTCTGCACAGTGCACTGGCACAATTCATATGATGCAAAACAGTATGTTCCATTTCGTTGTTATGTAGTATAGTTTACTTGTGTATGTATAAAGATAGAGGAATATTTGGGACTATCAAGTCTAACACCAGGATGTAGAATGCTTTATCTGTGAATGAAAGAAGATATACAAACAGTTACTTAGAATTCTTTGGCAGCCGTCGTGTGCACAGGATTGTCTACCAAAGAACACTAATGGAACAGTCCTTATCTCACACGCAATTAAAAAATAAAAATTCATATTATAAATACAAGATTAACAAGACTTGAAAGATAGAACAAAGTATGTAGAAGTAATCTATCTATAGATTTACATGTTTTCTGACGCTTATATACGTAGCTAAATATCATTATAAATGAATGAAAATGCAAAAACAGATGGTGCTTTACAAAGTTATTTTGTTACAACCTTATTTAAGATTTGTGAGTATCAGGAATGCGTTTAAAGTAATTTAAATGCTATAAAATCTGGTGACAATATGCTTGTTCTTGTAATGCCAAACTCACAAAACTGACTACCACACATTCTCAAGATATGAAACCAAAAAAAAAAAAGTATGTGGAAATAATCTTTAGCTTCCCTTCGAGAAGTCTTTATAATTATAAACTCAAACGAATGGGCCGATTTTTAGATATTAAATTAATAAAAAGATTACTTATTTTATGAATTTCCTCAAATGATGACGCTGTTTTCAAAAGTCTGTAACTCAGTCAAAACTAATTTCAAACAAATAAAAATGCAATCAAAAATAGAGCAGAGAACAAAGTTATAGTACACAAAAGAATTTTAGCGCTGTGTTTATCCAGAACGAGTGTGTAATGATTTATATTTTACTGATTTTACACACACATCAGCTGATTTTCCCCGCCAAAAACTTAAATAGTCTTTTACGGTGCATACGAAAATTTTATACCCGGTGTCAGAATTCCGGTCACCGAAACTAAAAGAGCGCTCTGGTATAGGGCACAAACAGCCGTGCACACGTTAAAAATCCATAGGCAGTTGGAAATCGTAAAGATACTGCCCCTGCCCTGGCAAAATTTTAAAAAAAAATAAATTAGGAAAACCTACCCACTACAAAAGAATGTATAGAATGTGTGACTCCTGTTAATACAAATTGGAATCGGTGCTACGGAGGTTCGTGCACTGTGCGATCTAATGGAGGAGATCCGAGCACTGATGGAGTTGTCCGTATGTCCTTAAAAATCGAACCAAACCAAATAAGATCAGGCATAACAATTCAAACCCACACCAAATAAGATCAGGCATACAATTCAAACCCACACCAAATAAGATCAGGCATAACAATTCAAACCCATTCCAAATAAGATCAGGCATAACAATTCAAACCCACACTGTAACATTTGATACCTGTTAAAAGTGTGAAGGAGTTATCGACATCCTGATACAGCACGCAGCCCCCACACTTGTCACTGATAACAACCCGTTTCAAAGATGCTTGAAATATCTGTAGGGGTCCTGTTTTTCCCAAGTGCCCTATTGATGTATCCGATTGTACCGTATCTATAGCTTTCAAAGCATCAGTCACAAACATTGGAGGACATTTTGACATGAACGTCACATGTTGGGGGCGGGGTGGGGGGGGGGGGGGCGCCTGTCACATGCTGATTGTCTGCGCACGTACTTCTCAGACAATGGTTTCGCGATTATCAATACCTATTAGATCTCCGTGGAAAACAGGTCCTCACGACAAATATACTAATCCTGTCTATCCTGTGGGAAACAGATGTCCTCATCAAAAATATACTAATCCCTCATGCCCTGTGAGAAACTGATGCCCATACCAAAAGTATACTAATCCCTCTTGTCCTGTGGGAAACAGATGTCCTCACCAAAAATATACTAATTCCTCCTGTCCTGTGCTACCCGGTCAATATCTTTCCATGTCTTCCCTACCCCTGTCATGTCTGTCGGCACGCTTCTTTGTGTTGATAAGGAGATGACAGTTTGTTTGTCTCCCATAAGACCTAATATAAATGAGATTACCCTACAAAAACAAACTCACACCTCTCATTAAAATGTTACATTTTGTGAATAAATCATGATTTTATATAGCTGTATTGTTTGGTATATTGTTTGGCGTGGTATATCTCTATTATCAGTACCTGGAAAATTATTATGTTGCATGATGTTAGAAAGACTTAAATTGCATGCTGACGAAAAGATCAGAGAAGAACAAGCGGGTTTCAGGCCGAAACGATCATGTATTGATCAAATATTCACACTAAGAACAATTATAGAAGAATCAGTGGAAATGCAATCGCCACTTATTATCACCTTCGTCGATTTTCAAAAAGCCTTTGATAGTCTACACCGCCCATCATTGTGGAAGATACTTACAATCTATGGTTTTCCAACAAAATATGTGAATATAATCAAAGCGCTATATGACAGTGCAAGATGTTGTGTTAGAACAAATAAAGGGAATACAGAATGGTTTACAGTAGAAACAGGGGTGAAACAAGGCTGTATTATGTCACCACTACTTTTTGGAATAGCTATTGATTGGGTTATGAGAAACTATACCCACAATGAACAATTAGGTATAAAATGGACAAATGGAAAATTTCTGGGGGACCTGGATTTCGCAGATGATTTAGCATTCTTAAGTTCAACACCCAGACAATCCCAAGAAGCAGTAAATAATTTGTGTCATCTCTCGGTTAAAATAGGTCTCCAAATAAATGCCTCTAAAACTAAAGCTATGAACTTTTCTAACGAGACCTTTGATATCATCTTGAACGGGGAAAAACTACAGAAAGTTGAAAGTTTCAATTATTTAGGCAGTAAAATGACTCAGGATGGTGACACGACAAGAGAAATCCATACTAGAATTGCTTTGGCAGCTAGCGCCTTCAATAGATTATCTAACATTTGGAAATTACGATCATTGAATATACATACCAAGCTTCGTCTGTGTAGTGGATTTGATAGTACTGTATGGTTGCGATATTACCTAGTGTGATGCATGCGGTCAGCTGTGAAGGCTCCTGAGATAAATGTAGCTGTGAATTTACAGAATGCCCTTCTTGCTACCACCTACGACCTCACACATATCTTTTTTACTAATGAATGTGGCTACGTTAAAATCTAGGGTACTGATATGTAATGTGTTGTGGTAGATTACATACAAACACACACAGATATTTAATAAGTCTAATAATATTAATAAAATGTATAATACACTGAACTAACTCAAGCTGTTTAAATTTTTGATATTAAATTTTCTTTAAGTTTATTTGTTCTGAACCAAGGTTTTATTTTGGTCAGAACATATGAAAGGTTTTGAAATTATGAATGAGATGCATGAATATATGTCATAATAAATTAGAAAATGTGTACATATGTATTTCAAATGACTGGTTAATAGTAATTATCTTAAGATAGTCCCAGGAGAACTTATTTCTAGATAGGCTGTTGGGGTGATATCATCACTCCCTGTCTATGACTACCAAACATTGTCCATTCACTGATGGGAGTAATTCAAGTTTTATTTCCCAAAAAATGGTAGGTTCTAGTTGATGGTAATATAGTTGGTGTGTTATTTAGTAAATAAGTTGGTGAAGGTCCAGCAGGCCAGACGCTCACGTATCTTGACTGAGTAGTTCTGGTGCTGGAATCAGGTGGCCCCACCTCTCCGTGCTTGGGGGCAATATAAGGCTGCTCCGACAAAATACTAGACTGCACTGGTCCACACTTGTATATATCAACACAGCATTTGACACCACTTTGGTGCCAAACAGAAACTCACACTTCTGCAACAAAAGTATTGGGTCATGTGTCAGAACTCTACCTCCTGAGCCACTTCTGCACACAACACTACACAACAACACCACATAGACGGGGTCAGATCTCTCTGACCATACAGCACATCTTACCAAGTTGGTTTCACATAGTACTAGTTCCCCAAGACTACATATTCTGAAATATGTTCATTAGCTTCCTGCTATTGAATAAGATAGGTGATATGTTCCACTGATCTCAACACTTGATCCGCCCTTCATAATCCTTGCTGGCGTTTATGTATTTTGTTTGTCTCTAGACCCTGAACTTGGGCTGGGGATCTAGAGCGAATCCTTACTTGTTGTAAGGGGTAGATTTTGATATGGCAGTATCAAATCACTCGAAACATTAAACAATATTAAAATATACAAAGAAATACTTTCATTCTTACCAGAATTAGGAATAGAGAACACAGTTATATTCTAGCAAAACTCAGCTGAGCTGCTGGCTCTAGTATGGCGTCCCTCTAAATATTGCAATTAGCTTCTGGGTAACAACACCACTGAAGAATTACTGTGTCTACTACTGGACAATTTATGGTGAATGGCAAAAAATGCGCGTCTGTGCGCCGATAATATGATTATCTGTGGCCAATCACCGACTTTCCCCCTTTCAAATTTCAAACCTCCTACCAAAAGTCAATTCAGTCATACCTCAGTCAAGTATGTATTATTGTCTGTTGGTCCGTCTGTCTCTACTTGCTTTTTCATAAAAAAAAACACGCTTGGTTCTACATGCCTTTCTACACGAATCGGTCTCTAGAGTTATTTTTAGCCACAAATTTTCCACTATTTCCCCCTCTCTTTCATTCCAACTAGATTTTAGCACTTGAGTCTCAAGGCCGCAATTTTTGGAAAATTAGTGACATTTTTTTAACAGTGCAGTCGCTCGTCTGTTATGAAAAAACACAGTCTTTTGTCAATATCTTTATTATTATCTATCTATCCGTCTGTATAAATGAAAGCATATTATTTCTCTGCTCAAGATGGGCTATCAGACTAGCTAGGTTTTATATTCCTAACATTATTATTAAGAAAAAGTTACTTTTTCAAGGTTAGTTGTTTTTTTTTTTGAAATATGTTCGAGCATCTTCTGTAATGCGTTTGCCGCTGAATTCAAATAAAAGGACTAAGTATCGCAAAAGCGTCCAAGAAATGACTGTTGCGTATAATAGCTAAGGTCCCTTTTGTCCATTTCTTTACATTGTGTCAAGTTGGGGACGTGAATTTTTTTCCTTTCCCCACCAATTGCGTCTTTTTAGCCTTGCTAGTTTCAAGCACGTGTTCAGTCATATTTTTTTTCTTTTTGATCTCCGTTCCCTCCCGTCTCCAAGGGTAAACGTTTTGTCTTCACGTCTAACAAGTTAGTTTCCATGGCGGGTATTGAACCGCGGCATGGGCGATCATGTCTTCTAGTAGCTTACGCATTATTTTTATCCCTACATTTTATCTTTGGAGATATTTTAACGTTGTATCACGGTTAAATTTATCACACATCTCCCCACTTGAAAACATGCCTACGGCAAGTTCCAAAACCAGTGATACACATAGATAAAATTACTCCTCACGCCTGCCACTACTCTAATTTTGATCACAGGGGTGCCGACTGAGGAAATCTGCACCGACATTCAATGACCCTGGGATGTACTCAATACTAAACTGATAAGGTTGCAGTAATAAAGACCACCTCAACAATCTTGCGTTTTCATGCTTAGCCTGAGATAAGAATACTAGGGGCTGATGATCCGTCTGGACCACAAAAGTCCTACCATACAGGTAGATTTGGAACTTCTTTATTGCCCAGATTAACGCTAAACATTCTTTTTCGCTTGTGGAATATCCTTGCTCCGCCTTATTCAATTTGCGGCTTGCATAAGCGACTGGGTTCAGTTCCCCATCAGGTGAAGATGATCTTTGCAACAAAGCCGCCCCGAGTCCTACATTACTTGCATCTGTTCTTACGACAAAGTCCTGTGTCAAATCAGGCAGTTTGAGAATAGGCTTGCTAGTGAGTTTTTTCCTTTAACTCTTGGAACGCTAATTCACATTGCGCAGTCCAAACTATTTTATCTGGATGTCCCTTGCGAGTCAAATCAGTCAGAGGAGCACATATTGAGTTAAAATTTTTGATATATTTTTGGTAAAAACCACATAACGACACGAATGATCGCACGTCCTTTTTTGTTTGTGGTCTAGGTGCTCTCTGCAGTTTTTCCAAGTTCTTGGGGTCAGGGGTCATGTTGCCCTGATATACAGTGTGTCCCAAGAATTCCAACTCTTTGCATCCAATACAACATTTTGTTGGCCTAGCAGTTAAGTTCGCCTCCCTAAGCCTATCAAATAACATTTTTAGGGAGTCAATGTGTTCTTCAAATGTCTCTGTGGCGACGAGAATATCATCCATGAAATTCGTGATACATGGGTTATTCAGGGGATCCAACAATTTGCGCATCATCCTTGAAAATACACTCGGAGCATTTTTCAGTCCGAATGGTAGCATGTTGAATTCATAATGTCCATCCGAAGTGCTAAAAGCCAAATAAGGCCTCACTTCAGGCTTCACTGGAATCTGGTAATAGCCTTTACTAAGATCCACTTTTGAAAAGTATTTTGCCTTGTTTAATCTGGCAAATAACTGTTTTGTGTCTGGTAATGGGTCCACTTGTCCTTCTGTGACAGCATTCAGTTTCCTGTAATCTATGCACAGTCTGTGTTCCCCAGACGGTTTTCTCAACAAAACTACACTGGAGCTAAAAGATGATTCACTGTGTGAAATAATCCCCTCCTTCAACAAATAATCTATTTCTTCCTTCAATGCCTTCTCCTTCGCAAACGGAATAGAATAGGCTCTCATACAGATTGGGTTTGAGTCTACCAGTTTCATGTCATACTGTAGCAAATTTGTATGTCCTGGTTTATCTGTTAATACATCTGTATGTTCCTCCAGAACCTGTTGAACTCTCTCCCTCTGGTTTTTAGTCAGGTGCTTACTGACTTTTACCTGTGCTGCTGTTTCACAAGGATGTAATGGGTATTCATGTGAGGTGAGTGGTTCCTTTTGCATTTGAGTTGCGATAGCCAAGGTCAGTAAGGGGGTGCTTTCCTGGAGTGGTCTGTCCAGATACTTCTTTAAAAGGTTTACATGATAAACTTTCTCCTTCCCCTTTTTGTCAATTTTATAGTTTGTTCTAGATACCTTCTCTAGAACCGTATATGGACCTTGCCATCCAATTTGTAATTTATTCTGGCTACCGGGTAGTAGAAGCAGCACCTTCTCTCCCACAGCTAGTTCTCTGTCCTTTGCCTTCCTATTAAAATATGCTGCATGTTTCTTCCTGGCTTGTTTCAAATTATCATTTGCCAGTTTCCATCCAGCTTTCAAACGAGTGGTCAGTTCGTTCACGTATTGATAAGATGAGGTAACAGTCTCTTCTGCCTTCTCATCTGTCCAGGTCCTTAATAAAGCTTCTAATGGACCTTTTATGGGTCTCCCAAATAGCAGAGTTGCGGGAGCCATCCCGGTTGAACTATGTGGTACCTCCCGATACGCAAACAACGCGGCGGGCAGGAATTGATCCCACAGATCCGGTTTTTCGTGTGCCAGCTTCCTCAGGATAGAAATGAGAGTCCCATTGAACCTCTCTACTTGGCCGTTCCCTTGCGGATGGTACGGACTACAATGAAAGTGTCTGGCTTGAAATAGCTTAAAAACTTCTTCCGTTAGTTTCCCCTTGAACTGTGAGCCATTATCAGTCAAGATTTGATGCGGGAATCCTAATCGGGTGAATATTGTAAGTAGTGCCTCTGCTACATGTTTTGAATCAATTGATGGCAGGGCTACCGCCTCTCCCCACATAGAACAAGTGTCCACCAGAGTAAGGATGTAACTGTTCCTCCTCTTGGTCCGAGTGAGAGGTCCCACAATATCCACTGCAACCCTCTCAAAAGGTGTTCCCACTATGGGCATTTCCCCTAGAGTTGCAGGAGCAGTCCAATGCTTTGGAGCTACCCGTTGACATTCTGGGCAGGATTTGACATATCTTTTTATATCCTCCGTTATCCCTGGCCAGAAGTAATGACAAGCTATACGCTGTCCTGTGGCGCTGATCCCCATGTGACCACTGAAGGGAATCGCATGCCCGAGTTCCATCACTTTATCCCTATATGAAGTGGGAAGAACCAGCTGGTTGTGACCATTTGTTCCAGTTCCGGCCTTCCTATATAATAGTTTGTTCTTCATAAAGTATTCTCCCTTGCTTGGAGGTGTGTGGCATTTGGGCAATTTTTTGAAACATGGCTTAAGGGTCTTATCATCAGCCTGCGCCTTCCTCATCTCCTCTGGATGATCATTAATAGGTTCACCTTCTTCCTCCTTTTTCTGTGACCTGGTCTGCACTGTCGCCATGATCACAGGTCTCTCGGGATTCCCCAAGAAGACGTATCTACACCCCAATATCAGAGGGTAGATTGGTTCATCTATCACTGCTGCTCTGATTTCTCCTTCCACATAGCGAGTTTTCACCGTTATCCTTGCGATGGGAAGTGTCATAAGTGGTATGTCCTTAGTCGCCCCTTGTATTTCCACTGTTTCTGTGGTATACTGACTTGGGTCCACTAGGCTAGACTTCACAATGAATCATAATCCAAACCTGTATCATAAAGGCACCTTGTGGTGACCCCATTACAAATAACATCCTCACAAACTGGGGGGTGATAAGGTTCCTGCTGTCCATTAGGATTAACCTTTAATCTTTGAGTCCCCGACTTCATTGCAGCAATGTTTGAAGGTTTCCTTCTACAAAATTCGGTGTTATGGTTATCTTTCTTGCACCATTTGCACCATCTTTTTCCTTGGTTAAACGGTTTTCTTTCATTGTATTTTTGGTCATTGAACTGTGAGTTTCTGTCACGATAGTCATTTCTTGGCCGTTCAAGGTTTGTCCTACCTTTACTACCCTGTTCTCTATTATCAAATTGATTAAATTGCTGTGGAGCTTTAAAATTATCTATGTGCTTCTTTTTAGCACCACTTACCTCTGCCTGGGCTGCCTGATACCTCTCAGCGGCATTTAAAACCTCCCCCAACCTCTCTGCACCTTGTTCCATGAGAAATTTTCTCAAGTCTGGAGCCATGGACTCTCTCAATTGCTCTATCATGATCATCTCTTTAAGATCTTGGGTCTTCCCCAGAGCAGTCCATTTCTCCAAATAGGTTTCCAGTCTGGCAGAGAATTGGTGGTATGTCTCCCCAGACGACAGTTTGGCATTTCTAAATTTCTTACGATAAAATTCACCATTTTTTTCGTATCTTAACAACAAAGCCTGCTTTAACATGTCATAATTGTCTTGGTCTTCTCTGTTCATTTTTGCGAAGACTTCATAAGAAGTACCTCTCAGTCCCTGTGATAACTTTAAACTCCACCTCTCTCTCTCTCTAACCCATATGTAGTAGCTAATAATTCAAAACGACTGAGGTACCCCTCTATGTCATCGTCTTTTTCAACAAAATGGTCTAAATGAAACCCCATAGCTGATGTTGAGGCTCCCTGACTAGGCGTAGCATCTGAGGCAAAAGGGCTGGCACCATTTTCAGGAGCATGGCCTTGTAATTCCAGCTCCCTTAGTCGTAATTCGTGCTCCCTTTGCAACCTTCTATCTTCTGCCTCCCTTTCGGCAGTCAATCTTTTTTCTTCTGACTCCCTTTCGGCCTTTTTTTCTGCTGCCTCCCTTTCGGCAGTCAATCTTTTATCTTCTGACTCCCTTTCGGCCTTTTTTTCTGCTGCTTCCCTTTCGGCAATCAATCTTTTATCTTCTGACTCCCTTTCGGCCTTTTTTTCTGCTGCCTCCCTTTCGGCAGTCAATCTTTTATCTTCTGCCTCAATCTGCAGCCTCTTAAGTTCTCTATCAGCCTCAATTTGTAACCTCTTCTCTTCAGCTAACCTCCTATCTTCCCTTTCAATATACTTATCACATTCTGCAGTTACGTATTGTATTAAACCCTGACCATCCATTCCCATATCCTTCGCCGTTAGCACAGCAGCTGATCTGAACTTTGCCAGCTCCGCCATACTTTTTAGACAATTTAGCAATGAGCAAGATAAATCTCTAACCAATTAATAACTAAAGTAATTCTAATTAATTAATTAATCAATTAACTACCACTGGCTGTGAAGATTCACCAACTTTTATTTTAAGGGACACTTTTAATTTTTACAATTTGTCCCCCTAATTTAATTCTCCCACCAGGAGATCCTAATATTACTGATAAGCTAATTATCCCTGGACAAGACCCCAATATATGTAGTGGATTTGATGGTACTGTATGGTTGTGATATTACCTAGTGTGATGCATGAGGTCAGCTGTGAAGGCTCCTGAGATAAATGTAGCTGTGAATTTACAGAAGGCCCTTCTTGCTACCACTTACGACCTCACACATATCTTTTTTACTAATGAATGTGGCTACGTTAAAATCTAGGGTACTGATATGTAATGTGTTGTGGTAGATTACATACACACACACACAGATATTTAATAAGTCTAATAATATTAATAAAATTTATAATACACTGAACTAACTCAAGCTGTTTAAATTTTTGATATTAAATTTTCTTTAAGTTAATTTGTTCTGAACCAAGGTGTAAAGTTTGTTTTCTTCTTTCCACTCTGTAAAGTTGCTTTCACACACACACTGGATGCTCTGTAAGGAAGGGTGGTGTGTTGTTGGGATCAGGCATGCTCCAGTCTACCCAGCTGTAAATGGGTAACTCACCCTAGTCCTGAGTTAGGGAAGGCAAAGGCTCCAGGGGAAGCAGGCCCTAAACTTGGTCACTTCAACCGACGCAGGATGGTGTATGTATGAAGTAGAAGTGTAGAGTGTGATTACCGCGAATGGTGTACTGTTCGTGTGCTGACCAATATAATCACTCATACACTTGTGTCTACAAGGCACCAATGCAGACTGCTGGAATCTTTGTTTACTCAATTTATTCAGACGTACACACTGGGACATACGAGTACATCATGGTATGTTGACATATCAATTTGTAGGTATACATAGCAGATCTGAAGTCATGACACATTCAGAAATAATGGGCAGTACATCAAAAGTTCAATGTCATGATACATTATGGCCACATCCCCCTATCTGACTAAACGCGTCAGTGAAGGCGGATCGATAAATAACTAAAGTTACTTGACGTCCATAGTTTGTAGCATATATTATGAAACCACGAAGGGGGTTTCTAGCAAGATTGAGATCTCCCTGTCACTGTCCGATAATAGGATAAATAATCTGTTCTCTTGGCAGTGATCAAAACAGATGATGACCGAAATCCAACATGGCTGCCTCCCTGAGTTGTCGTTCACTCATTCATAGGAAGGAGAATATAAGCCAGAGTTAATTTATAATGGGTATATAAAGGATTTCATAAATGTTTCCATACAGCTCTACGGTGATCAGGTTAATTCACGTAGCCATAACCGCTGCAGGAAAATCTGTCATCTTCGTCGATACAAAACACGACACTAGCATAGCGAAGCCCAAAAAGTCAAGCTAGGCCTAACCGACGAGAGATCATCAAAATAGGAGCTGGGTTTACCTGGAGTCCGAATCATCTATATACTGACATAAGGAGAGTCTCTAACACAAACTATCGTAGAGACACCATCTCCTTCAGTAGAAAAACCACTTCGTAAGACATCTTTTTCTGACGAAAGGACCAGCTCTAGAAAAACGTACCCCGCCATTTGTAAGCAGTACATCGGAACTCATCACGACTTGTCAAAACAACTCATACTTCCGCTAGACCGGAATACAAGAATCTAGTCCCTCCTACCAATCCAAAATATACAATATAGGACTGATTCTACTTGTACTAATAATATGTAATACATATGAATTCAGGCCATAAACACAATAAGCAAATTAATATATTTTCTGGCCCTAAAAAATAAGTACAAACGCAAGCGCAATATCCTTGCGCCGGATCAATATCCAGAACGATTACTCCTATAATCAAAAGTGTGAATCAAACATGGATTATCTCGCTTTTACCATAGACAGCATTTTCATACACAAATGAATGAATGTCTATATTTTTCCCATATTAAATAGCCATATCGATTTTTGTAATATGTGCGTCAAAATATGCACGCAACAGATTACCACACCCCTCGGGAAAAAAAAAAATGTACCATTTTTTTTTTTTTTTGAAATACATCTAGGAGCAACATACAATAGGCTCACAACGCACCAATAACAATGCGCAGATGATAAGCATAAGTTTTATGACCTTAGAGAAAGTACTTCTCTAAGTATAAATATTTCCAGAGAGGTGTCACCAACGCATACTACAATATTAGCAATGACACAATTTTCACATTAGTTTATACATAAATTTCATCTAAGATATCTTAACATCATGATCATCAAAGACAAAAAACATTGAAAGATCAGCGGTGAATAAATATGAATGAACCGCTAAGTAGTGTTACAATCAATATATGATATATTACATATGTGTACACATTTCAACATAGAAACAACTGTATCAAAGTTGTATAACAGTTATGAATCGTGTGGGCATCTAGACAAAATATCTGCCATCACATTTTCTGACCCACGGATAGCTCGCACCGAAAAATGAAATGGCTGTAGAGCAATCGCGTATCGCGTTGATCTCGCGCTCTTCAGATTTTTACTCTGAATAGCCGTAAGAGCTTTCTGGTCAGTTTCCACAATGAAATGCGCGCCCAGAAGAAATCTTTGCAGTTTAAGGATTGACCAAACCATAGCCAATAATTCACGGTCTAGGACCGAGTAATTCTTCTCTGCGGCATTTAATTTCCGAGAAATATACATCACAGGATGCAGAGTTCCAGAGTACTCTTGCATTAGTGCAGCTCCAATCCCGGTGGATGAAGCGTCACTACGAAGAATAAATGTCTTATCCTTAGAAGGCAATACTAGGATAGGTGAAGTAGAAAACATAGTTTTAACCTTATCCAAAGAGGATTGACATTCTTGAGTCCAATGGACTACATTAGGAGACCCTTTCTTTAGCAAGGAAGAAAGAGGTGACATAATGGAGGACAGATTCGGGATGAATCGTCCATAAAATTGTATTAGACCTAAGAGACTTCGTACTTGCTTTTTAGTCTTAGGAATAGAAATGTTAAGTATCTTACTTGTATTATGGTCTTCTGTTTTTAGGAACCCATGACCAACACGGTGTCCCAAAAAGATATTTCGCTAAAACCAATACATGCTTTCGATGGTTTCGCTGTCAGGTTATGCTCGCGTAAGATAGACAATAGTTCATTTATACCATTATAGTGATCGTTCCAAGTATCACTGAAAAGACAGATGTCATCAAGATACGCAATGACATCTGAGCGATGAGATAGGATTCGACGCATCATGCGTACAAATGTAGCAGGGGCGTTCATAAGACCGAAAGGCATGAAATTCCATTGGAATAGACCCCTAGGCGTCGAAAAAGCAGTAAACGGTTTGGCGTGTTCGGATAGTGGAACTTGCCAATATCCCTTAGACAAATCGAGTTTAGTAAAGAAGTGAGAATTCGATAGTCTCGTAAGTAGCTCTTCTAGTAAAGGCATAGGTTCAGCATCGAATTTAGTCACTTGATTCAATTTGCGATAATCCACGCAAAGACGTATGTTATTGTCTTTTTTCCGTACTATAACCATCGGCGAAGAATATGCTGATGTGGATGGTTCAATAATTTTTAACTCTATCATCTCATCTAACTCTTTCTCTACCTGTGCTTGAAAATGTATCGGGATAGGATACGGTCTGACTCTTATAGGACTATGGTCAGTAAGAATAATGTCATGTTGAATGACATCAGTTTGACCAGGAATGTCAGTAAGGACATCCTGAAATTGTTCTAACATAGTAGAAACTTGTTTCTGCTCTCCTGGAGATAATTCTGGAGAAATTGCAACATCTTTCCATGATTCATTAGAGTGAAGAGGAATCAGTGGAAAAGGTAAATTTACATCCGAGAAACTCGTTTCCTCATCCTGTATTACTGACAGAGATGAGTACTGTCCATGTTGGACTGGAAAATCGTCCGTTGCCTGGAAAACAGGTTGTAAATAATCAGGACGTTCATGGAATTCCGTGAGCATGTTGATGTGGAAGGTTTTACGCTTCCCGTCAATATCGACGATATAGTCAACATCGGAAACTTTTGATATTATATCGTACGGACCTTTCCAAGAAATGAGAAGTCTATTTTCCCTACAAGGTAGCAAGACAAATGCTTTGTCACCTGGACAAAGTTGACGCAAACATCTCTTTTTATTGGCAAATTCCCTTGCCTTCTGTTTCGCAAATTCAGAAGAAGCAGTTGCCAATTTGCATGCTTCAATAATCTTGTGTCTAAGTGCGATGACATATTCATAAGAGGATTTTGTGTCATCGACAATATTATCAGCAGTTATAAGATCATGAAGTAAGGACATAGGACCTCGCGGTTTCGCGCCAAAGACAAGTTCAAAGGGAGAAAATCCTGTATGTTCGTTGGCGACCTCTCTATATGCAAAGAGAGCCGCGGGTAAAACCCTATCCCAATCCTGAGGATGATCTTCTGTTATCTTACCTAGTAGGTTTTTCAGAGTTCTATTCAAACGTTCCACCATCCCATTGGACATAGGATGATAAATACTACTCAGCGATCTCTCTATCTTCAGAGTCGACATTACTTGAGACATGGTATCCGATATGAGTTGGGTACCATGGTCGGATAATATTTCTGCTGGAAACCCCAGACGAGAAAATATTAACCAAAGAGCATCTGCGACATCAGCAGTAGTTATGCTCTTTAGAGGAACAGCCTCCGGCCAACGTGTGCACATATCAACACACGTCAAAATAAATTGGTGTCCTCTAGCAGACTTTATCTTAAATGGACCAATGATGTCTATCGCCATTTTTTGAAATGGCCGAATGGGAATGTCTGCAGCCTGAATAGGTGCATCATGGCGTGGACCTCTGGATTTAATCTCTTGACATACTTTACAAGATCGACAATAGATTCGTATGTCCTTATTCACAGCAGGCCAAAAGAAAGATTGAAGAACTCTAGCTTTAGTACGGGAAAAACCCATATGTCCAGCACACTGCGAATCATGAGCGTGCTGTAAGATTTTAACTCTCATATTTTTAGGCACAAGGATTTGAGAATGAATGGACTTAGCGGAGTCTTGTACCATACGTACAAGTACGCCATTCTTCATCGTAATCCAAGATTTACGATTTGTATCCTTATTCGGATCACCTTTTGTTGCCAGAGTAAAGAATTTCTTTAGAGTAGGATCATCTTCCTGCTGTTTGATAAAGGAATCGTGGGAAATCTCCAAGGGATCATCTTGGATCTGCGCATCATTATCTTCAGAATGTGAAGATTGTGGCATATTAAGAGCTTGAGCCCTAGTGATTACTGCATTAGCCGATTGCATATTAACATTTTCCCAATTAGAAATTTGCTGTGGAGTGCATTCTTTCACTCCATGAATGCGACCGATGATAAGATCAGCGATCGGATTCGGCAAGAGACATGCTTGCACCTCTCCTGTAAAGAAAGGCGTAGCAATATTGATAATGGCAGTGGAGTACTTCTCCAATGTGCCACCAAATGTTACACATTTGACTATATTGCCTGTAGCTCGAGAAGGATTTACGAGTGATTGCCTCACTCCAATGGTAGTGCACCCCGAGTCGAAAAGAATTGATACCGGAGTACCATCTATTAGGCCCCTATTAAAGACAAGAGCACCCCTTCCATTATGCGCAATTGACGCATGAAGAGCGGGAAGTGGGTGACCGCAGCTTAAAGTAGACACTGTGGTTGGATCGAATAATGTTTTGCATTGCGAACACTCAGATGCTCTAGCAAAATCGAAAGCGGAATTTGCTACACTATTGGAGTCTTTTTTATCATTATTCTGATTATCGGTGTCGTGGAACTCCTGTTGTGCAGAGTTAGCCTGGTAATAAGATTTACCATGTCTTTTGTGTTGTGATCTACCTCGGTTATAATTGTCTCTATAATTATTATTGCCTCTTGTTATAACCCCTATTTGGGTTTGAATCATAATATTCATGATCATAATCATCATGCTCATTATATTGAGTATCCCTGTAATATTGTTTCTTTTGTCTCCATGAAGCACTTGGGTAGTTCCTATAGCTACTCCCTTTCCGAGAATTTCTAACATTATGGGAACCCCTCGCGTGTCGAGGACTATCAGACCGATTCCAGTTCTTCAAAGAAGAACTCTGATTTGAGCGGTTATCTTGGTTTTGATACTTATCCCAATTAACCTTTTTATCAAATTTATTTTTAGCTCCTTGGAATTTGTGTGAGTAATTCTGATTATATTCTGTTGCCGAAGCAACTGGCATACTCTCTTTAATGTTAGAGTTACCAAGAATCATGTCAGGGTGTGCCGTGGCATACTGGTCACAATATTCTTCCATTTGCTTTATTGTACTAGGTTTACGCTCATGTAAGAACTCTAGGAATGATTTATTTACAGAAGACATGACCTTGTCTCTTAGCAATAAATCCGTAAGACCATCAAATGTTTTCTCTGTTTTGGATAATTCAATCCATCGTGAAAGTGTAATTCGTGCTTTTGAGATGAAATCTGAGAATTCTACACCTACCTCAGGTCTCATTGTTTTAAACAAAAGACGATAACCTTCTTCAGACAGCTGATATCTCTTTATCAAAGCTGCCCTAACAGCATCATAATTATCTTTGTCGGCCTCTTCAACAAAATATAACTTACTCAGAGACTCCCCTTTTAGATTTTCAGACAACTGATTCACATACTGTGATTTGTCAACATTATGAGATCGACAAGCCCGTTCAAATCTAGAAAGCCAAAATGTTATGTCATCACTGGTAGGGTTAAACGCTGGTACCTTGACCTTATATACAAAGGGTTTACCATTACCACCAGATGCCTGATTAACATTACTCATACATGTCAATTTTAATTTCTCTAATTCAAACTCATGTTCTCTTATTGCTTTTCTCTCTTCAGCTTCTCTATCTAATTTTTTTTGTTCTGCAGCAGCTTCTAATTTTTTCTGTTCTGCAGCAGCAGCAACTTCTAGTTTTTTTCTGTTCTGCAGCAGCTTCTAATTTTTTCTGTTCTGCAGCAGCAGCAACTTCTAATTTTTTCTGTTCTGCAGCAGCTTCTAATTTTTTCTGTTCTGCAGCAGCTTCTAATTTTTTCTGTTCTGCAGCAGCAGCAACTTCTAATTTTTTCTGCTCTGCATCAGCTTCTAATTTCTTCTGTTCTGCCTCAAATCTCCTTTCCTCCACTTGCATCTGCAATTTCTTAAGTTCAGCAGCAGTATCAGCTTCTTTTTCTAATCTTTTTTCTTCAGCTAAGGCTTTCCTTTCTTCTGCAGCAGCTTTTTTTTTCTTCTATTTGAAGTTTTCTCTCCTCAGCCGCAGCTTTTTTTTCCTCAGCAGCAGCCTTTCTTTCTTCAACAGCAGCAGCAATTTTTTTCTCTTCTGCAGCTAATGCTTTGTCATATTGAGCAACAGCCCATTGTTCTAAGTCTTTTCCAGTCTTATCAAGAGATTTTCCTTGTGCAATGAAATAATCTAATGTAGACATATTGTCTTCTTAAATCAGAAACCTGAAAAAGTAAATAAATTACCCTCTTCCACGTTAATGAGAGACAAGTCTATACCATAGACTTAGTCTTAGTCCAAACTTGTATGGTTTATAATACCCAATGATAACTTGAGTACCTATGGACACAATAACTGTATCTCAAATACTGTGGGAGACAAGCCTTACAAAGGTCTTGTATATCTCAATGTAATCAAAGATCACTTGGGTACCTGTGGAAAAAATATTTCCCTTTACCAATCACTTTGGGAGACAAGCCTTACAAAGGTCTTGTACATTTTGTTTTATAACAATAACAATCATAAAGTACTGATCTGTACTATACTATCAGTGTATACCACTATACGTCATATGTCAACTAAAGACATTACAAAGGACAAACAAGAAAAGACAATATGAACACATTTGCAGAGATCAAATTAAATTAAATAGGAGAAATGAAAAAAAACATGATCACAGAAACCGTGATGATAACTGCAATAATAAAATGACAAGACAAATAACGCCACAGTGTATAAACATAAGGGTGTAAAAAACTGAAATGAAAGGAAAGATGAGACCAACAATTATACAAACAAATCAAACAAAACTAAGGAACACCAAAATTATTAACAAAAACAACGAAGAAAAGAACACCTCATCACAACTAACAGAAATAGCAGCAAATTGTTGCTAACAAATTTCCAATTAAGAAAATGTGTACCTATCGAATACTAGTACCAGACCAATGTAACTCGGCATACCTTGTACTAGTCACACAGAACATAAATTAATTTAATACATAACAAATAACATGTAAGCATAAATAGCATATAGCATACAATATAATTTATGTCATGAATGGAATGTGTTGCAGGTATGGTGTTGTAAAGCAGGCACAGTTTATTTTAATTCTAATAACTTGCCACTTTATTGAGTAATAGATTTAATTCTAAACTATTACACTGTCAATTTTTTCTCTTTTGAGCATATGAAGATCCCACGATGAACTATGCACTTTATGTTCAACAACACTGTGATTCTTCTGTACGTTGAGAAATGTCAACAATACTGCTCCAGATATTTTCTACCCAGCTGTAAATGGGTAACTCACCCTAGTCCTGAGTTAGGGAAGGCAAAGGCTCCAGGGGAAGCAGGCCCTAAACTTGGTCACTTCAACCGACGCAGGATGGTGTATGTATGAAGTAGAAGTGTAGAGTGTGATTACCGCGAATGGTGTACTGTTCGTGTGCTGACCAATATAATCACTCATACACTTGTGTCTACAAGGCACCAATGCAGACTGCTGGAATCTTTGTTTACTCAATTTATTCAGACGTACACACTGGGACATACGAGTACATCATGGTATGTTGACATATCAATTTGTAGGTATACATAGCAGATCTGAAGTCATGACACATTCAGAAATAATGGGCAGTACATCAAAAGTTCAATGTCATGATACATTATGGCCACATCCCCCTATCTGACTAAACGCGTCAGTGAAGGCGGATCGATAAATAACTAAAGTTACTTGACGTCCATAGTTTGTAGCATATATTATGAAACCACGAAGGGGGTTTCTAGCAAGATTGAGATCTCCCTGTCACTGTCCGATAATAGGATAAATAATCTGTTCTCTTGGCAGTGATCAAAACAGATGATGACCGAAATCCAACATGGCTGCCTCCCTGAGTTGTCGTTCACTCATTCATAGGAAGGAGAATATAAGCCAGAGTTAATTTATAATGGGTATATAAAGGATTTCATAAATGTTTCAATACAGCTCTACGGTGATCAGGTTAATTCACGTAGCCATAACCGCTGCAGGAAAATCTGTCATCTTCGTCGATACAAAACACGACACTAGCACAGCGAAGCCCAAAAAGTCAAGCTAGGCCTAACCGACGAGAGATCATCAAAATAGGAGCTGGGTTTACCTGGAGTCCGAATCATCTATATACTGACATAAGGAGAGTCTCTAACACAAACTATCGTAGAGACACCATCTCCTTCAGTAGAAAAACCACTTCGTAAGACATCTTTTTCTGACGAAAGGACCAGCTCTAGAAAAACGTACCCCGCCATTTGTAAGCAGTACATCGGAACTCATCACGACTTGTCAAAACAACTCATACTTCCGCTAGACCGGAATACAAGAATCTAGTCCCTCCTACCAATCCAAAATATACAATATAGGACTGATTCTACTTGTACTAATAATATGTAATACATATGAATTCAGGCCATAAACACAATAAGCAAATTAATATATTTTCTGGCCCTACAAAATAAGTACAAACGCAAGCGCAATATCCTTGCGCCGGATCAATATCCAGAACGATTACTCCTATAATCAAAAGTGTGAATCAAACATGGATTATCTCACTTTTACCATAGACAGCATTTTCATACACAAATGAATGAATGTCTATATTTTTCCCATATTAAATAGCCATATCGATTTTTGTAATATGTGCGTCAAAATATGCACGCAACACAAGGTTTTATTTTGGTCAGAACATATGAAAGGTTTTGAAATTATGAATGAGATGCATGAATATATGTCATAATAAATTAGAAAATGTGTACATATGTATTTCAAATGACTGGTTAATAGTAATTATCTTAAGATAGTCCCAGGAGAACTTATTTCTAGATAGGCTGTTGGGGTGATATCATCACTCCCTGTCTATGACTACCAAACATTGTCCATTCACTGATGGGAGTAATTCAAGTTTTATTTCCCAAAAAATGGTAGGTTCTAGTTGATGGTAATATAGTTGGTGTGTTATTTAGTAAATAAGTTGGTGAAGGTCCAGCAGGCCAGACGCTCACGTATCTTGACTGAGTAGTTCTGGTGCTGGAATCAGGTGGCCCCCACCTCTCCGTGCTTGGGGGCAATATAAGGCTGCTCCGACAAAATACTAGACTGCACTGGTCCACACTTGTATATATCAACACAGCATTTGACACCACTTTGGTGCCAAACAGAAACTCACACTTCTGCAACAAAAGTATTGGGTCATGTGTCAGAACTCTACCTCCTGAGCCACTTCTGCACACAACACTACACAACAACACCACATAGACGGGGTCAGATCTCTCTGACCATACAGCACATCTTACCAAGTTGGTTTCACATAGTACTAGTTCCCCAAGACTACATATTATGAAATATGTTCATTAGCTTCCTGCTATTGAATAAGATAGGTGATATGTTCCACTGATCTCAACACTTGATCCGCCCTTCATAATCCTTGCTGGCGTTTATGTATTTTGTTTGTCTCTAGACCCTGAACTTGGGCTGGGGATCTAGAGCGAATCCTTACTTGTTGTAAGGGGTAGATTTTGATATGGCAGTATCAAATCACTCGAAACATTAAACAATATTAAAATATACAAAGAAATACTTTCATTCTTACCAGAATTAGGAATAGAGAACACAGTTATATTCTAGCAAAACTCAGCTGAGCTGCTGGCTCTAGTATGGCGTCCCTCTAAATATTGCAATTAGCTTCTGGAACTACACCACTGAAGAATTACTGTGTCTACTACTGGACAATTTATTTTGAATGGCAAAAATGCGCGTCTGTGCGCCGATAATATGATTACACTAGTCAACAAATTTTCAAAAGTTATTTGTACCAGAAATTAAGTATACCATTTCTTATTGATTTTGACACGCTGATTTCAAATATCATAATGAAATTCACCAATTGGCTCTGGTTTTTTTTTTAAATGATGAATTTACATTACAGTAATACAAATAATGTATGCTTGTTTAATTCTCTGGGGTGAACAGCTATTCTTTCTACTTTAGCATTATAAAAATTGTGGTTACATACTCAATTAATTGATATTTCAACATAAAATGATAGAAAAAATAAAAACATTATTTAAAGTTAACATATCATGTTTTAAAAAGGCACATTTGAACCTATTCCGTCATTATTCAGTCGCTGTTCGAGCTCTCTTTGCTTGCTTCTTGTAGTCAATCGATGAGGTGTCTCTTGTCACAGTCCAACAGTAATCAGCAAGCATTGAAGGGCTCCAATTGCCTTAATACCTTGTCTCCATAGCAGCAATGTCCTGGTGAAATCGTTCACCATGCTCATCACTGACCGCTCCACAGTTTGACGTAAAGAAATCCAGATGAGAATCCAGAAAATGAATTTTCAAAGACACGTTGCAGCCAAGACTCTTATACTTCAGAAGGAGATTTTCTACATTTTCATTGTAATTATCAGATGTGTTGTTTCCAAGAAAATTGTCCACCACTGACTTAAATACTAGCCATGCTGCTTTTTCCTTGCCATGCAACACGCAAAGAAACTCGTCATCATGAAGAAGTTTTCGAATTTGCGGACCAACAAATACTCCCTCTCTTATTTTAGCTTCACTCAGTCTTGGAAATTTTCTGATGAGGTATTTGAAAGCCTCATCTGTTTTCTCCATTACCTTGACAAAGTTTTTCATGAGACCCAGCTTAATGTGCAAGGGTGGCAACAAAATCTTGCTGGCGTCGACAAGTGCTGGGTTCTCAACGTTCTTACTGCCATGCTGCAATGTCTGCCTGATTGGCCAATGTCTTCTGATGTATTGGTCACTTCGTGCACGGCTATCCCATTCACAGAGAAAGCAACAGTACTTGGTGTATCCACCCTGTAGTCCAAGCAAAAGAGCGACCACTTTTAAGTCACCGCAAAGTGACCAATGATTATGATCGTAGTTTATACACTTCAAAAGCTGCTTAATGTTTTCATTAGTTTCTTTCATATGAACTGCGCGACCAACTGGAATTGACGGTAACACATTACCATTATTCAACAAAACAGCTTTAAGACTCGTCTTGGATGAATCAATGAAAAGCCTCCACTCTTCCGGTATGTAATTGATTTTGAGGGCTGCCATTAAACCAGAAATGTTGTGGCACGCAGAAAGGTCACCCTCTTTGAAAAAGAATGTAATAAGCGGCTTCTGGCGTTTCTTATACACAGAAATTGTAACATCTTCTGCCAGGAGATTCCACTGTTGCAATCTGGAACCCAAAAGCTCCGCCTTGTTCTTCGGTAAATTCAGATCTCTTACAAGATCATTCAGTTCACCTTGGGTTATTAAGTGTGGTTTAGTGGATGTAGTTTGCTCAAAATCTGGGTCGCTTGAGGTTGATGGTTCAGGACCACCAATGTCCTCTTCTTCATCAGTGGAAGCAGCTGAAAATGATTCTGGCACTTTGGGAACTGGTAGGTCATCGCCATGTGGTACCGGACATATTGCAGAGGGGATGTTTGGATATTCCAGAGTCCATTTTTTCTTCTTTGATATACCTTTCCCAATTGGAGGGACCATGCAAAAGTAACAGTTGTTGAGATGATCAGTGGGCTCTCTCCAAATCATTGGGACTGCAAAAGGCATAGCTTGCCTTTTGCCAGTCAACCACAGTTTAAGATGTGCTGCACATGTATTGCAGCATATGTGTGGCGCCCAGCTCTTATCTTGATCTCCTATTCTGCAGCCAAAATACAAACTTTACGCCTTTTTAATCACTTTAGTTATATTTCGTTTTTGTGATACAAATGTCACCTCACTACATATATATCAGAAAATATTAGCACTGTTCACACATGTCCTAGGCATTTATAACTATGATACTTTTGACAAGGACAAATGCACTAACTAATGGCAAAATTTTGTCAGAGATAAGATATTTATACACAAAGGGGATAGGTAGGATTGCATCATCAACTTCTAGTTACATCTTTATTGGTCATTAGAAAAGATTATGCAATCGCCCACAACAGTTGCGTCATATATATAAATTGACCGTAATTAAATAAACTAGTAGCATATATCTTGAAAACTAGAGCCAATCAACATTTTTTAATGTCATTTTCGTTTTCAGCACACCAAAATTAGTTAAGATCAGCTATTTTCATTTCTGGTACATTTTGGTTGTTGACTAGTGTTATCTGTGGCCAATCACCGACTTTCCCCCTTTCAAATTTCAAACCTCCTACCAAAAGTCAATTCAGTCATACCTCAGTCAAGTATGTATTATTGTCTGTTGGTCCGTCTGTCTCTACTTGCTTTTTCATAAAAAACACGCTTGGTTCTACATGCCTTTCTACACGAATCGGTCTCTAGAGTTATTTTTAGCCACAATTTTACACTATTTCCCCCTCTCTTTCATTCCAACTAGATTTTAGCACTTGAGTCTCAAGGCCGCAATTTTTGAAAATTAGTGACATTTTTTTAACAGTGCAGTCGCTCGTCTGTCATGAACAACACAGTCTTTTGTCAATATCTTCATTATTATCTATCCGTCTGTATAAATGAAAGCATATTATTTCTCTGCTCAAGATGGGCTATCAGACTAGCTAGGTTTTATATTCCTAACATTATTATTAAGAAAAAGTTACTTTTTCAAGGTTAGTTGTTTTTTTGAAATATGTTCGAGCATCTTCTGTAATGCGTTTGCCGCTGAATTCAAATAAAAGGACTAAGTATCGTAAAAGCGTCCAAGAAATGACTGTTGCGTATAATAGCTAAGGTCCCTTTTGTCCATTTCTTTACATTGTGTCAACTTGTGGACGTGAATTTTTTTCCTTTCCCCACCAATTGCGTCTTTTTAGCCTTGCTAGTTTCAAGCACGTGTTCAGTCATATTTTTTTCTTTTTGATCTCCGTTCCCTCCCGTCTCCAAGGGTAAACGTTTTGTCTTCACGTCTAACAAGTTAGTTTCCAAGGCGGGTATTGAACCGCGGCATGGGCGATCATGTCTTCTAGTAGCTTACGCATTATTTTTATCCCTACATTTTATCTTTGGAGATATTTTAACGTTGTATCACGGTTAAATTTATCACAGTCTGTTTAATTCAAATGTTATCTCAGTGTTAACATACGGCTGTGAGAGTTGGAAAATAACAAAATCATTGGAGAACAAGCTGAATACATTCGAGAACAAATGTCTTAGAAAACTCATGAACATCAGTTGGAAAGAATTCAAGATTAATCGACAAATAAGAGAAGACTAGGCAGAAATATGTCTCCGACTATATAAGGAAAAGACGATGGTCATATATCGGTCATGTCCTACGAATGCAAAACAACAGAATACCACTACAGGCGCTCACTTGGGTTCCTGAGGGTAAGAGGAAAAAAGGAAGACCAAAAGAAACACTCAGAAGTACAATAATAAGAGAAGGAAGAACGTTGGGCCTAAATAATGTGCAAGAGCTAAGAGGAGTGGCGTCACAACGAACAACCTGGAGAGCACTGGTTTCTGCCTTATGCGCCGTGTTTGGTGCTTAAAGAATTTATTATTATTATTATATTGTTTGATACTTTCTGGATGTCTCATAATCATTTTATCAAGTAGTTGTGTTCTATGTTACGAAAAAAAAGCACAGCAGGAAGTCTTTTATTTTTATTTTTTTGGAAGGTATTTCTTGCACACGGATTAAATCAATTACTTACATTTGTAATTAACAGGAACCAGGTACACAGAAATCAGTAGATGGTTTGAGTGCAGTAAACTACAATAAGACAGCGTCAAACAACGGGAAAGCTGGGCTCAGCTAGGTTCTTAATGTCATGAATCGGACCATGACTATATAACATGACAAGAAAAAGTACAAGGCAAGATGCCTTATATTTATTTCTAAAGATAATGCTCTGACAGAAGCAGATAGATAATGGAAAAATTAGTCTCACAGCAGATACTGCCGTTGGGGAGTAAAGTGTTAAAGACCACACTGAGCTAAGTTGTGGTGTGATCGCCAGGCACTGTCTTTGCCTTCCCTTAGCCAAGAGCAGAGTCAGGTGCCCATTTACAGTTGGGTAGAAACATCCATGACGTTACAAGATTTTCAAACCAGAGGCTAGTAACTTTACCGAGAGAGGCAGGCGCTCTAACCATTCTGCCAATCCAATATACTTGTATATGTAAAAGATAAAGGTAGTGCCACAACAGTACTGCCGTTGTGGAGTTAAATGTTATAGATTTCACTATATTAAGTCCATCTTTTTTATGAGGTGGGGTGACCAGTTCCATTCCTCACTGCCTTTGTCTTCCCTAAGCCAAGATCTGAGTCAGGTACCCATTTACTGGTGGGGAGACTTCAGCGTGACGCTACCAGGTTCCGATCGTGCAACCTTGGTAACTTTGCCATGAGAGGCATTTAGTCAACCATTTAGTCAATAGGCCGCTCGATATATAGGTACCTGTACTTAATATTGAAAACAATGTATGTTTTGCTTCATCAAACAACCCCCCCCCCCCTCCCCCCCCTCTTCCCCCCCCCCCCCCGGGGCCCCCCCCCCCCCCCCCCCCCCCCCCTAAATGTATCTAAAATTCCCAGTTAGTGATAAGGTATATAGTGCTTCAGAATTAAAAGGAGACGACCCTGGAAACTTGAAGCGAATGATTTATAATGAGATCTTTGAGGACAGGGTATGGGGGGCAGGTACTCAGGGAACGGGTGGCCGCGATAAGTGTCCAGGTTTACAAACACGATCTCGTCTTATCGATAAAGCGACGTGAGCCCCGTTTCAAGCATCGGGCTGATAACTAGCTTTACGTTTGGTGAATTAAGAGCTGATTGTTGTTCTAGCGTAGGCAGTTGTTAAGGACTTGGTAAGGCCTACTTTTTCAACTGCACAAACTTCATTGAGCGTTAGTTAAAGTAAACATGATCGAGAACTTTACGGACGTAAGATTACTAGTGATAAAGCGCGCGGAACTGGTGCGAAGTAGCTGGCAGTAGAATTATGCAGAGCGTCAAATACCTCCGAAAACAGATTAAGAAATGGCGAATGACAACGTATACATTTACGGGTGGTAACGCTACTCTTGTCAACTGTGAATACATTGTATACACGCACCTTTTAGTAAATCGTGAAAGAATATAGACCGCTGCCCGGACACAGCCTTACCCATTAACCCTAAGTCATCGAACTTCTTCTTCTTCCTTCCTCGTTCGTCCTGAAAAGGACGGTGGTTGCGTTGTGTCTGTTTACGCCTAAGCTGTGATATCTGCACCTTTCGGTCGACACATCCGACTTCTGCACGGCATTTTTTAGGACCGGGTTTGCCTTCCCATTTCGATCCACACTCGCTCAGCCAGACTGCACTGCTGCAGACTGTTTCCAGGACCACCACGTGCAGGTGGAGTGCGGTCTTGACCAGCTCTGATTCGCTGGTCCTGACGCAGGCAGTCAAGCTATGAGACGCTGATGCGGTCTCTATTGAAGCATCGAACTGAAGAAAAACAAACAAAAGGCCCCAAAACGCCAGTCACTTAAAGAATTGACCTTCAGACATCACATAATCTTCCTTTCCGCGAAGGAACTTCATTGTTACAAACGTCAAAACTGACATTAAAAAAAAAACATTAGATATAACGCATATAACGCAATCATATTTGCATCCATGTGTGTTTTCTCATTCTAACATCATTTATTGGCATGGTTTTTATTATAGCACTAGTAGCCCTTTGGTCATAACTGGCTTGCGCCCCTGATGTGATAGGGTAAATAAAAAAAGGTAAAGGATCCCGTTACACACCCACTGAGGCATATTGGGAACATGGTGTTAGGCCCATATTTTCTTGACTATCAGCATCACGCCGGCCTCCTTAACCTTCCCAGAGTTACTCTGGTACCCAATTCATGAGGCTGGGTCGACCCCGGAGCTGTTTGCGGTCTAAAAATCCCACCTCAACTGGGGATTGAACTATGGGCCACCGAGCTAGGAAGCCACTGCGCTACCGCGGCTCGAGGTGATAGCCCTCAGCTGTTTTTTTATTTGCTTGGTGTTCCTTTCGGCATCTTCTTTTCTCGTCTGCATGTTGTGAGAACTTCTTGTGGCCCAGTATGAGGTGGCGCCGTAGGGATCATCATCACTTGGTGCGATCTGCAGCTTCATTCTCCCAGCTTGTTGGATTTATGTCTCTTCACGTCTCTCTTGTATACATCTTTGCATCTTTGAACCTCAATCCGGCTGTTCTTTAGCCATTTGCTAGTTGTCCGTAAAAGATATCTTTAGGGATGAGACCATCTTTCATGCGGCGGACATGGTCAAACCAGCGTAGTCTGCGCTATATGAGCAGTGTATACATGCTTTGAAGACCAGCACGTGACAACACCTCGACATTTGTCACTTTATTATTCCACGAAATACCGAGGATGTGGAGTAGACACCGTAGATGAAAGGTATTGAGCCTTCTTTCTTGCTTAGCATAGGTTGTCCATGTCTCGCTGCCATATAGAAGTGTGCTGGTGACGCAGGCGTTACATACCGCAGCTTTGGTCTTCGTTGTGAGTTTGGAGTCTCCCCAACCATGCGTTGTGAAGCGGGGTTTTTTATTATTACCTTTTATTTAAACACTTCGATGAAATGTTGTACCTTTCACTCATTTCCTTATCTGATTTAAGCAAGACTAAGTTTAATTTGATGTTGTTTGAAGCTCGCTTTACTTTCTTCAATTTTATTCAAAGTTTTCCTATTACTGGTACATGATCGGTGTTGCAGTCTGCTCCTGGCCTAGTTTTCACAGATTTCAAACTGTTTCTAAATCTCCTGCATATTAGTATGTAGTCAATCTGATTATGAACAAACGTAGATGGTCCCAAATTAAACTTCAATCATTGAAGGCAGCCATGATGTATACCTGTATTAGTTCCAAATTTAATGAAGCTCTCTCAGTACTTTTATCCTTCTCCATTGACAAAAGAAAGACGAAGATCACTTCCCCAGAATGCACCACCAAAGTAAATGTAACAGTTTTAAAACAAGCCTATATTGTCAAATACCTGGGCACATTAACAACATCGGACGGAAGATGCACCTCATAAGTAAAGAGTATAATAGCCCAGGCAAAAGTAGCATTCCATACAAAAGACAACAATTTTAGGCAAACAATTCTTTGTCAACGGAAGTAAGAAAAAAGTGTTCTTCAGTGTGATATAAAACCAATCACGACTTATGGAAGTGAGTCATGGACCATTAGTAATTAAGTATGAACAGCTACAGGTCACAGAGATGTGGTTTTACACAATCATGTTTAAAAAAAAACTATGTACAGTTAAAAAGTGTGATGAGGATGTCCTCAACGAGGCTAGTCCGCAAAGGAAGCTCATTCCTCCTGTCTAAAAGGAAGCTCATTCCTCATGTTTGAATAAAGCTCATTCCTCGTGTCTGAAGGAAGCTCATTCCTCCTGTCTAAGAGGAAGCTCATTCCTCATGTCTGAAGGAAGCTCATTCCTCATGCTTGAAGGAAGCTCATTCCTCATTGTCACCGATGAAAATAGTGCAGCAGTAATCATCCACTTTTGCCCCTCCCCATCTAGAGTATACTTTTGCTACCTGAAGAAGGATTCACCAGTTTAATTAACACGGGGGCCATCTGGCAATCAAGCCCTATGTGAAACAGAGAGCGAAGCGCGGAGCATGGCGTAATAGATTCTTTGATCAGAGGAACACACGATATTCAGTGAAACGGACCTTGGATTGTAAAACTTTCAGGTGAAAATTGCGTAGCTGATTTTCGGCAAGGCGGAGATGATGAAAGTCAAGAGGTGGTAAAATTACCTTTGATTCAAGAAATCGAAGGCAAATTGGCTCGGGTCTGGCAGCTGTGTGACTTTCGCATTAAAGAACGATAGTACGGAACATATCAATATATACCATGTCTCTCTGATAGCCATGATCAGTTGCCAGAAATCCATCTGAATTCACTAGCTCGTTATCTTAAGATTTCTCGTACAGAGTGAAAATTAATAGATTACGTGGAGTGTTTCATTTTTCTGATTGCGGTAATTTATATACTAGATTTGAAGTGATTTAGTGTGTTTAAAGTTTTCAATATATATTTCACTGAGATTTTCTGTGCTAATTAAATAACTTATAGCTAACTTTCCAGCCGTAAAGAAAATTTAATTACTCGCTATTTTTCCAGTAAGAGATGTTTTAAATTGATTAGTACATACATTAAATAACTGTCTACTGACGGCATACATTATTTACTTCTATCCATTTTATGTAATTTTTAAAAAATGACTAGTGTTCATATCACGCGTTAACAGAATGATAGGATAAGCTAGACACGTGTGTTTTAAATTTAATTTATAACAGAGTGGTGTAGAGGTCCTATTTTTAACACGTGTTAGATATGATATTGCTGGGTCGACCCAGGAGATAAATTTGGTTAAATGTTTATATGTTCTTTTCCTAAAATATAGGCTGATCAAACCTGCGTACAAGCGGACTTACGACCATATGAACTTGAGTTTTTATAGTCTTATAATTGTATATGCAACCAGAAACTTTATAATATTGTTGAGTCTTCGGGCTATGACCTGTGCGGTCCATTCTTCTTCATTTTATGAGAGAGACCAAACTAGAACAATAATTATAATATTAACTGGACCAGAACTATTACCAGATTTACTTATATATATATATATATATATATATATATATATATATATATATATATATATATATATATATATATATATATATATATATATATATATATATATATATATATATATATATCTCATCAGCCAACTGTGGCAATATATTGTCAGCAACATTTGTGTAACTTAAACCTAGCGTTTCAGCCACCTGAGGCTAAACAACCTAGGAACTGTATATGTTCTATTTATTCTACATCGGCGCTCACCACGCATGAACCTTACTCCAACCAACAGAAGGCATAGATAACTTATTGTAACCAGGACAAAAATTTAACACCGACTCTAGCGACTCCTGTGAAATTTGCAGTCTGCAACTACGGAGAGTCTGGGGCTGGATTTGGCAAACTTAAATTTGACACTATATATATATCTATATATATATATATATATATATATATATATATATATATATATATATATATATATATATATATATATATATATAATTTATTAGTGTATTTCCTTGGAATGCCTGCGACAACTACTGGGGTAAGTGTATCTGCAAGTGGCCACTGCGTGTATGTGAATTGAATGAACAGAGAAAGAAACTTATGTCTTTTGTTAACATCATATACTTATATGGTTTCTTCTTTCTTTTTTTTTAATCTCAATAATCCGATTAGTCACGGGATAGTTTACATTAGGAACCTACTCTTTTCCCATACTGACTATTTCATAACTTATTGTTAACCTTTGATCTTTTGGGTTAATTAATCTCTGTTGGGATCGTCCTTTCTTTTCCTTCACCAGAGGGGAGAACCTATTTGATTAATTTTCATTTTGTCTGTAAACCATAATCTAGTGATGTGTATGCTTATTGTTGTGATCTTTTATTGATAATAAACTTTATTAAACCTTTAGTTATCGTGTAGGTCAACCCTTATCCACTATATGTTAATCATAGTTTGTTTTCACGTTCGTGCGTATTTGTCACAGAATGGTGTGCATGTGAGTGCAGTGTAACTTGTATTTTCGTACAAGGAGAGAAAGTGCGTCTGATTTAAATATCGTCGTCCAGATAGGCTGGATTAGATAAACTATTCTATCCAGAGACTGTCCTTTCTCTTACACGATCACCTCGTGATAAAACTATTTCTTACCCCTTACTTTCACATTGTCATCACTATCACCTCTGCTCAGACAGGGCTATAAACATCTATTACCTATCTGAAAAACCATACACGACACTCATGCTTGAAGGAAGCTCATTCCTCATGCTTGAAAGAAGCTCATTCCTCATGCTTGAAAGAAGCTCATTCCTCATGTCTGAAGGAAGCTCATTCCTCATGTCTGAAGGAAGCTCATTCCTCATGTCTGAAGGAAGCTCATTCCTCATGTCTGAAGGAAGCTTATACCTCATGTCTGAAGGAAGCTCATTCCTCATGTCTGAAGGAAGCTCACTCCTCATGTCTGAAGGAAGCTTATACCTCATGTCTGAAGGAAGCTCATTCCTCATGTCTGAATGAAGCTCATTCCTCATTTCTGAAGGAAGCTTATACCTCATGTCTGAAGGAAGCTCATTCCTCATGTCTGAAGGAAGCTCATTCCTCATGTCTGAAGGAAGCTTATACCTCATGTCTGAAGGAAGCTCATTCCTCATGTCTGAAGGAAGCTTATACCTCATGTCTGAAGGAAGCTCATTCCTCATGTCTGAAGGAAGCTCATTCCTCATGTCTGAAGGAAGCTCATTCCTCATGTCTGAAGGAAGCTTATACCTCATGTCTGAAGGAAGCTCATTTCTCATGTCTGAAGGAAGCTCATTCCTCATGTCTGAAGGAAGCTCATTCCTCATGTCTGAAGGAAGCTTATACCTCATGTCTGAAGGAAGCTCATTCCTCATGTCTGAAGGAAGCTCATTCCTCATGTCTGAAGGAAGCTTATACCTCATGTCTGAAGGAAGCTCATTCCTCATGTCTGAAGGAAGCTCATTCCTCATGTCTGAAGGAAGCTCATTCCTCATGTCTGAAGGAAGCTTATACCTCATGTCTGAAGGAAGCTCATTCCTCATGTCTGAAGGAAGCTCATTCCTCATGTCTGAAGGAAGCTTATACCTCATGTCTGAAGGAAGCTTATACCTCATGTCTGAAGGAAGCTCATTCCTCATGTCTGAAGGAAGCTTATACCTCATGTCTGAAGGAAGCTCATTTCTCATGTCTGAAGGAAGCTCATTCCTCATGTCTGAAGGAAGCTCATTCCTCATGTCTGAAGGAAGCTTATACCTCATGTCTGAAGGAAGCTCATTCCTCATGTCTGAAGGAAGCTCATTCCTCATGTCTGAAGGAAGCTTATACCTCATGTCTGAAGGAAGCTCATTCCTCATGTCTGAAGGAAGCTTATACCTCATGTCTGAAGGAAGCTCATTCCTCATGTCTGAAGGAAGCTCATTCCTCATGTCTGAAGGAAGCAATCCACGTTCTCTGGGCATGTTATGAGAAGAAAAAAAGCTGATATATCGTGAAAGACCGAATGAAAAAATCGATACATGACGACAAAAAGAGAAGATACTGGAAAGTTTGGCATTAAGGCACAGAAAGTATTTAACAACAGAACTGATCAATTGAACGGGAGACAGGACGTTGTGAAAACAGATGATCGTCTACGCCACCAAGCATGGTACTCGGTGTAAACAGCTCTAACATAGATCTCCAATAATATAAGCCTTGGTCAGTTAATAAGTTACTTCCAAGCAATAACAGGCATGTAGTGCAAAGCGAGGTTGTGCATCGGGCTGGGAACCTCATCATGTAAAGCAAATTGCCACAGTTGCCAAGGCTGTAACAGTATGTGAATGTTTGGTGCAGGCTTCCTGCAAAGTAGCAGCTAGTTAGCTGCAGTGGTGGCAATACGCACTGCAGGGAGCGCAAAAGACAATGACAATAATGATGATGTTTCCAAACATTCTCAAAGTTTCCAGTGCTGGCCGCTCAGACCAAACATTTGCTCCTATTGTCCTTGAGTCAGTGGTCGCCGCTCGGACCAAACATTTGCTCCCATTGTCCTTGAGTCAGTGGTCGCCGCTCAGACCAAACATTTGCTCCCATTGTCCTTGAGTCAGTGGTCGCCGCTCGGACCAAACATTTGCTCCCATTGTCCTTGAGTCAGTGGTCGCCGCTCGGACCAAACATTTGCTCCCATTGTCCTTGAGTCAGTGGTCGCCGCTCGGACCAAACATTTGCTCCCATTGTCCTTGAGTCAGTGGTCGCCGCTCGGACCAAACATTTGCTCCCATTGTCCTTGAGTCAGTGGTCGCCGCTCGGACCACACATTTGCTCCCATTGTCCTTGAGTCAGTGTTCGCCGCTCGGACCAAACATTTGCTCCCATTGTCCTTGAGTCAGTGGTCGCCGCTCAGACCAAACATTTGCTCCCATTGTCCTTGAGTCAGTGGTCGCCGCTCGGACCAAACATTTGCTCCCATTGTCCTTGAGTCAGTGGTCGCCGCTCGGACCAAACATTTGCTCCCATTGTCCTTGAGTCAGTGGTCGCCGCTCGGACCAAACATTTGCTCCCATTGTCCTTGAGTCAGTGGTCGCCGCTCGGACCAAACATTTGCTCCCATTGTCCTTGAGTCAGTGGTCGCCGCTCGGACCAAACAATTGCTCCCATTGTCCTTGAGTCAGTGGTCGCCGCTCGGACCAAACAATTGCTCCCATTGTCCTTGCGTCAGTGCTCGCCGTTCGAACCAAACATTTTCTCTCACTGTCCTGGAGTCAGTGCATGCTACACCTTTTAATAAGCTACTGTCACTCTGTCATCTCTAAGTTTTGTGTCCGTGTTAATATCTCCACATATAAAAACAATCCCGCAAATTCCAGTACGTAAAATGGAAATTCTTTATCCATCCTTCACTAAGCGGCGTTGGCTGATACCGAATCGCTCATTAGATTCAGGTGACCTGTTTGATGGTATACCCCAGGGGTCGGCTACACAGCAGCGTGTGGGATCTACGTTAGTAACACTGAGCCCTCTAAAGATCTACCGTATATGCATACATATGTGTCTGTGTAATTTTAGACCGGGAGGGGGAGAGTTGTGATGAACCTTACACAGAAAATATCACGTTGCTATCTCATGCAGTTCACAAATATAAATATGTTCGAGAGTTTTTATAGGGAATGCGGGAAAAGTACATTTGATCCCGGGGACACCTCGATTTTAAATGCAGGCGGGACAGGTCTAGTCCGAAATTTCTCTAGTTTAAAAAGTATTTTTCTTTTTCCGCCGCAGTCGCCTAAAGATCTACCAAATCAGCCACTTGGATCTACAGGTAGATCGGGATCGACTGGTTACCGACCCCTGGTACACCCTATCCTCCCAAAACCGTCCGACACACTTGTCTACCAATGAGAACTTGGAAAACTACAGGAACTGGCACACATTAAAAGTTGAGAATCGATTATATCTTTGATAAGAATAAAGAACAGAACCCGAAGATATTCGCTTGATAAGAGTAAATAATTTGTCGCGATAAACAAAAAAACATACTTAGGACAAGTAGAAAAGAGTTAAGGAGTGGTTTTAAAAAAAGACGACGGAAAACCTGTTGAAACTACAAACCGCCAGATCACGTGTGAGAGGGATGGAAAATGAAAATTCCGATTTCAAGGATAATTAGACCGCAGGCACAAGGCGGAAATAATCATCGTTATACACATCGGATCGAATGCGAAGTCATGCTTGGTGTGGAACAAACAGGCCGTCATATCCTCTGAAGGAATGCCACGATCATAACTTAATGGTGAGAAAAGAAACACGGCTTATTAAGACACACAATATCAGTGCTAAAAAGAATATTATGTTCCGGCTTCAGTGGTATCCTATCAATAGGGTACATTCAAACGCCATAAACATTAACGTCTGTTCCTGCTTCCTTCTGTACCCCGTCGGGCGGTTACGTTATATAACTTAAGATAAAAAAGGTAAAAGGTAGAGGCCCATAGCAAATATTGCCGTAAGGGAGTGATGTGTTAGAGACTTCATTATACTACGTTCAGCATCGAGAGGTGGTGGTGACCAGTTGCCTTCCTCGCTGCGTTTTTTTCTTCCCTAACTTAAGTGTAAAGTCAGGTACTCATTTACAGCTGGGTAGACTGGAGCGTGTCGATACAGTGAATCGAACCAGGTACCTTTGCCGCGAGAGACCAACGCTGTAACCACTCTGTCAACCGAACGTTCTCATAACTTAAGATACTTTACTTTTTTTTCAGTTCACTTTGACGTTCTTTGAACCAAGTGTGTCGTATTGGCTCCTGTGAGTTCTTTCTTTCTTCAAGGCTCTAACTAATTTTTAATGTTGTATCCTTTCTCTAAATTGAGTTTTGTTGTTGTTGTTGTTGTTGTTGGGTAAAAAAATTTCCATCCAGTAATCTATTATTATAGTAGTTTTGCTCATTTTGACGAGGCGCGCCCGGTTCAACCTAGACATAAGATTCGTCGGTTATATTAGGGCGCTGATCCAAAAATAAAAGACCTTGTGGTGGGCTGGTGATGGTACCTACAGTATCTAAACAGTCTCTTGTTGGTTGATATATTGTTCTTTTGTATTTTGCGGTGATGGCTTTGAGTGAGATGTTTGCTTCAGTTGTTTGCTCTCTCTATCTCTCTCTCTCTCTCCCTCCCTCCATCCATCCATCCATCCATCCATCCATCCATCCATCCATCCATCCATCTATCTATCTATCTATCTATCTATCTATCTATCTATCTATCTATCTATCTATCTATGTATTAATGTTTATTTTTATTTTTATTTATTTTATTTTTACATTCATTATTATTATTATTATTATTCTTTTTTAATGTTAAAAACGTACTTTAATTATGATGATTATTGCAAATGTAATATTACTTTTATAATGATAAATGCCTTAATTATGCTTATAGTAAATGTGAGGATGAAAGGATATAGTATATATGATGAGAGAGAGAGAGGAAGGGCAGAATGTCAGACGGGCCTGCGTGCCCAATTCTTAACCCTTTGAAAATAAAGTTCGTTCGTTCTATCTATCTATCTATCTATCTATCTATCTATCTATCTATCTATCTATCTATCTATCTATCTATCTATCTATCTATCTATCTATCTATCTATCTATCTATCTATCTATCTATCTATCTATCTATCTATCTATCTATCTATCTATCTATCTATCTATCTATCTATCTATCTATCTATCTATCTATCTATCTATCTATCTATCTATCTATCTATCTATCTATCTATCTATCTATCTATCTATCTATCTATCTATCTATCTATCTATCTATCTATCTATCTATCTATCTATCTATCTATCTATCTATCTATCTATCTATCTATCTATCTATCTATCTATCTATCTATCTATCTATCTATCTATCTATCTATCTATCTATCTATCTATCTATCTATCTATCTATCTATCTATCTATCTATCTATCTATCTATCTATCTATCTATCTATCTATCCATCTATCTAACTATCTGTCTATCTATCTAACTATCTGTCTATCTATCTGTCTATCTATCTATCTATCTATCTATCTATCTATCTATCTATCTATCTATCTATCTATCTATCTATCTATCTATCTATCTCTCACACTGCTGAGCATCAAGCTTCTGAGATACCATCTATTCAACAAGCTAAAGAAAAGAACTACTGACAAGTTAACAAGCAGAACTGTGGCACTAATAAAATGACCATTTAATATCTGCAGCACAAGTGCCCAACAAATAATGAACAGAGACAGCATATATGGCCGTCACTGGTACCCTTCCAAGACGAACAAATATGGAGATATCAACAACCTCTGGCTGACCACTGTTGTCCTTAAACATATTTAAGCTACGTCTGCAAGTGTACCAAGAAGAAGAATCAAAGCTAGATGCACAATTTAAACTGTTTGGCCCAGTTTGAATCGGCATCCAAAAAGCGGTTAAATTCAAAGAATGCGCACACTAAATTAATGTTTGTTTCCTCTTTCAGCAAGCATTGCACAAATTGAAGCACACAGTTTAAAACCAAGCGCCAGTGGCAATTATCGTCAGCCAGTGTACAGCAAAACGTGCAAAAACTGACAAGAAACTAAAACAAATACGACCAGCAGCATCCACGAATGGGGCATGACTATTTCTTATAGTACAGAACCCGAAGGACTCGAAACGTTGAAGGAATGCGTGGATAAGAAGGAGAATACAAGATGGGACAGTAGAACCAGGTGGTGCTGGAGGAGAACAACAAAGCGAGAATCAGAAAAGGAATGTGTAGGAGGGGAAATACAAGACAAGACACACAGTTAGAAAAACCTGCTGATAGCTTTACAAGGCAATCCATGTTCCGGAATCATCAGGGTAAGAAATGCTAATGGATACTGAAAAACACAATGAGAAGGGAATGGGAAATCATATCATCATCATCATAACCATCCACTCCCAAAGGAGCATAGGCCTTCAACAAACACATGCCAAGTCCTCCTGTCACGTGTCATCATCTCAAGTTCTTTCCATGTTCTCCTCATAATTTTCACCTCTGTTTCCAGCTCTCTTCTCCATGTGCTTCTTGGTCTACCTCTGCCTCTCTTGCCCTGGGGGTTCCAGAACAAGGACTGCCTTGTAATGCTATCAACAAGTTTCCTCAATGTGTGTCCAATCCATCGCCATCATCTTCTTCTCATCTCTTGTTCCACTGGCACTTGTCTAGTTCTTGTCATCAGTTCCACGTTGGTAACCTTGTCCTACCATTTTAATCCCTCTATTCTACGCAAGCACCCATTTATGAAAGTCTGTAGCTTTCTGGTTGCTGTCTCTATTGTTCTCCATGTCTCAGAGCCATACAATAGGACTGACTTCACATTTGAGTTGAAGATTCTTATTTTCGTGTTGGATCCGATTTCTCTTGATCTCCATATATTTCCCAATGCAATGAAAGCTCCTCTTGCTTTTTGTATTCTTATTTTGATATCACTGTCTGTCCCTCCAACTTTGTCTCTATTGCTGCCAAGATATGTGTACGATTCTACATCTTGTAGTGGTGTTTCTTTAAGTTCAACCCTGTTATCATTACCTGCATTTATTCTCATTATTTTTGTCTTTTCCCTGTTGTAGCGAAATCTGTGAAATAATCGCTAAATTCAGTAAGATTTTACTCCTATGATAATAAATAAACCCGCCCGTATGTGTCTGCCTATAGTCGTCTTCTACGCCAGTATGGCGCTGAATTTTGTGCAGTGGTAATGCATAGAAAATGATCTCGCCGTCAAATCTTACACGCTTTCCTAGTTCGTCCTTGAGATTAAAAATAACAGTTTTGAAGGGTCAAGGAGTATTTTTGCCAAGACCGAGAGAGAGAAGAAGGGAGATGGATGAAGGAATGACAGAAGAAATGTTACCATTGTCACGCGTTTGGATTTTGAAAAGCCAAATTGTAATGAGAGCGCGACAGTATTGCCTTTAGCAGATTTGAAAAACAGCATGGTACTATCTTCTCGCTGTTGAAATGTATATATACACACACAGTCAGCTCTCATTTCATGCCTAGTAGTGTATTTCTGACGTAACCCAAACAAGTTGTTTTATTTTGAATAAAAATGATAGAGGAGAGGGGGAAAGATGGCCGACTTATGGAAAAGTATATAATTGACGACTAACAGTGACAAATATGAAAATCTTAACGACAATGAATATGGTCATAAAAATCATATATAAGGATTGCTTAGAGTCTCCTGAGCAATAATATGTTTTAATATACACAGTAGCCCAATTATTACCCAAGATATTGAAATAATACTAGATATCTACGAACGGTAAGACTGTTGTTTCTACTCATTTTATTCATAACATTATTTGGGGACGCAAGTTTAAAAAGAGGCATTAGAGTGATTCAAATCCGATTGGTTAGTATAGGAGTATAGGAAGGAGGGTATTGGTTGGACCAAAAAGCTAAATATATTTTGCAGACTCACTCCTACTAGGTTTGGAGTTATGTTGTTTTTTCAAATTTGAATTGAATAGCTAGACCCTCGCTGTGATTGGGCCAGTCTAGTGATATTGGCAAAAAGCTTCCAAGGCTTGTCGCCATTTGATACAAAATTGTTAGTATGCAAGCTGCGTTGAGAACAGCAGTGCTAAGAGTGAAATAAAAAAACCTTGGCAGTCTGGACAAGGGGCAAAGCTGAACTTATATATTAATGCTAATGCCAGTCAACGTATGTTTGTGATATTTCCATTGAATTGTGGTAAGAACGAATTTATTAACCTTGTTATTACAAAATGTTGGTGTATGAAATACTGCTTTATTGGGAATGTTTTGCGACTAAGTACAGAGGTCCCCTAGCAGACTTATGCAGGGCCTGTGGTGTTGCTCAAACGCAGTAGAACTTACATGAGTTGTGTAACTTAAAATGATTTCCACAGTTACCAGTGAGCAGGCTAACCCACCTTATCCTATGGGAGAGGATCATTGTTGAAGAGTCAGAGGCGTTGTAGCCATTAGGGAGAAGAATAGGAGCTCTGGTATGAGTTGTTATCTCAGATGAAAATGGTTGAAATGGGTTGGTCAGAGGGATCTGACCCTTTTCTTTTTATTGAATTATACCTTGTATTACTTGTGGAATGATATTGTAGATGTGTTATAAAGAATCATAACCTTGTTTCAGGGTTTTTTTTCTGGTACCATGCTAGTGCCAGAACCCTGGCATATTTTTCTTCATGAGAGAAATTGAAATTTTTGCTGGTACACGCTGTCTACCACACTACACCAGGGACTGTGTCAGATTGGTCATTCTATTGAAATTTTTGCTGGTACACGCTGTCTACCACGACTCAACCCATGATATATATGTGAGATTGTCAGCATCATAACTACTACCAACAGAAAGATAAGTGCCATTGTGTCGGCACTAAGAGTTCATCCACTCGTATTACAAATTAATAAATAAAATACTTGACTGTTTAATAAACATTCCACAAGAGATAGAGACAAGAGAGGGTATGATGAAAATATCCCAACACACCATTAATTACCAGTGTAACTGATTCTATAGTAATACATAAATATAATTAGATTGAAATATTGCTTTTTTATGGACAGAAGATCCATTGTGTTATTTAATTTATGTAAATAAAACCATAAATTTCATTTTGTTGTTGGTCCTGACTCAGAAAATTCTGAATCAGGGCAAATAAAATTGTAATATAGCCTTTACACAATATTCAGCCACAGACTTCTATAAGATATATCATAGAGTGTTAGTCTGTATGTGGTTGTTGTATTGACCCAGTCCTATTTATGTGATAGAATTAAAGTGTATTTGTATTGAATTGTCTTACACTACATTATACCTTCATTACCCCTAGACACTTAGACGTAGTCACATAACTAATCAATAAAAAGATAGAGCCAAGTGAGATCATAGGGTGGTAGCAGATAGGTTCTCTGAAATACTTAACCATCAACTACTAAACTCAGGGACCTATACAGCTGACCTCATTTGGTAAACAAATAATATTAAATAATAACATCTATAACACCAAATCCACCACACCTGTGTATTTTATCAGACCCCAATGGAAAATACACGACAGGGATTTTTTCATCTTTAAAAGGACATAGAAAGGCCTTGAACAAATGGCACAGAACTGGAAGGCGTGGCGTGAATTAGTTTAAGGCGCATGCTCCTTAGGAAACTAAAGGGATATCACGAATGGCGACGACGTTCCGCTACTGAATATTTGTGACATGAGGTTCGGGGAATCAGTGAAACTTTTCAGGGAGTTTGCCATTTCCTAAAGTTTGAGAGGCACTTCCACAGAACATTCCCTGACTCTACTGTCCTACAACTCTCCTTCATTAGCAACTACCTGCACTGTGAGATCTTTGGAAAATGCCAAAGTGTTCCTGGTGGCGCGTAATTCTGCCATGCTTTCTGGTAACCACGAACGTTACGGATCTATTCACTTCGTCCACTTTATCAAAGGCTCGTGGTTTGATCTGTACCAAATACTGTAACAGCTACGTGCGATTCCTAGAGGTCTCTCAGAAGACAAACAAAGAACTGTGTTACTGCTCCCTTAAACAGGTCAACAAAGAATATGGCTACTGCCCCCCCCCCCCCCCCTTTTCCAAACATATGGTAAGAAGCAACTAATATGACGCTGTGCCTGGGGCTGGCGACCTATCATGTCAAATAACACAGCTACGTAAACCACAGCTACAAGAGCCAGGTGGGTTGGACTCAGGCTTCCTTCAAGCAAGTCAGCTGTAATAGAGGTTTTATGCTCCGTAAGGAGCGTAACACCAACGATCTTTTAAACTGTGTCCTACTCTTTTCTTTCTTTTCTTGTGTGCGTGCGTGCGGTGCGCGCGCGTCTTTCTACATTTGTTTCTGTGTCAAGATGCTAACAGTAATCTTCTTCTTCTTCGTTCACCCTCAGACGTCAACTTGAATAAGTTCAAAGACAGCAATGGTCACCTTGAGGTTGTTGATATCTCTGTAGAGTTTTTTTTTTCCAGGAATGGTAATGGTGATGGCCATGTGTACTTTCTCTGTTCCTTATAAGTTACGCACCTCTAAAGCAGAATATACAGTACCTGTGATAACTTCAAGGAATCAGTACAGTATATGATGCGCCTTGTCCTGGTAAGTCTGAACGCCGAGCTAGTAGGTGGGCCAGTCGTTGTTACTTACATTAGCCTTGTCTAATGTACCTCCTGACCAACATGGCCGGTTTCAGGGCTACCTTCGCCCGGGATAAAGTTGAGCTTTGGCGCCCCTATAACATGCTTGAAACATTATTTGTCCCCGGGATAATAGGTACTTTTTCTGCATTCCCTATAAAAACTCTTACTTACTTAGTCGTTCCCCTTCTACCGTGAGGTGTAGAGGTAATAACTCTCGAACTGAAACATATTTGTGAACTGCATGAGATAAGGAACGCGATCTTTTCTTTGTCAGGTTCATTCTCCCCCCCCCCTTTGTTTTCCTCCTCCCCCTCCCCCCCCCCTTTTTCCCCCGTCTAAATAGTCAATGCTAAAAGCCATAACCACACGAATTATTAGCTGGGTGATAATTAATGGCATGTGACAGGAGGACTTGGCATGTGTTTGTTGAAGGCCTATGCTCCTCGGGGAGCTAAAGGGTATTGACTGATGTCAATCATTACATTTCATAATAATGTACATGAAAATGACAAACCACATTTATTGATGTGTGCACAAAGACATAGATAGATAAACCATCTAATAACTATCTACTTGGAAATATAGCTTTTTTATTTTACTTCAGTGTAGTTTTTACTTTAATTTATTTCTACATTTTTTTTTTTACTTTTTCTTTTGTACTTGGAATACAAGACAAAGCGCCCCCAAGCACCTGGTACTCTGTCCAAAGCCCGATTTGCCGGTTACCTTAATCCGGACTTGCTCATCACTTAATCTACTGACATCCAATGTGAAGATGTGGCTCCAGTACATAAGATGATAGGAAACTCTTTACAGAGCGATACAACAGGAGGCAATCTGATCATCAGAAGAAGTCCCCCCATCGGACAAGTGTTTCGGCCCAGTATACTCCTTTACACTCTAAGGGGGGCGGGCCCACTTGGGTCATGACTCCCAAGCGTCTCAGCCTCCTGTTGTCTTGTATCGAAAATGAACCCATTTCACTTATGGTAGCAACTTTAATCCACAACTCCGCCAGCCGTGGAGGCAATTGTGAAAGTAACAAAGAGAAGACAAATTATTCCGTTCGTTCCGTCGCACACACTGAGACACCATCGCGAAGCTGCCGAGCCTAGCCACTGAAATTCTGACTCTGACACCTCCTATAATATACATCGCCTGTTGCCCCTCAGTCACAGCCCGCTCACTAGTACACCACAAAACTCAGCGTTTTGTGGACTTAGAAAAATTCCTGGTGTTTTCTGTACCGCAGCGTTTATTGTCACGATTTCCATTGCCCATTGCGGTTGTTCCACAGCCAGCCTGATGCCTTTTCGGCAGTTTCACTAAGCCTCTTCAGTGCCCTTGTTCTCGCCTGTCCCATCAGCCCCAACAGTTTCAATAGATCATACATTGATGCAGCCACAAGCCCTCTTGCGCCCACTTCAACAGCCATGACCCTTGTAGTGAACCCCTCGTGTCTCAGATCCGCGGCCAAATCACTATATTTGGCCGCTTTGAACGAATGTTGCTCGTCTAATCTGGATTCAAATGGCACGGTCAGTTCAATCAGTATGACCTGAAGCGTTGAAGAAGAATGAAGCACTATATCTGGCCGTCTCCGCGATTTTCTGATACTCTCTGGATATGCCCCTCGTCCAGGTAGGTCTACCGCCATCTCCCAGTCATTTGCACAATCAAGAAGAGATGGTAAACTGCTACCTGGTTTACTCGGTTTGGGGTGTGCTGACTTTCCTGCCCTCAGAAAGTATGTATTTGCGGTGCTCGGCCTGGGTTTGCTGTTCGCCTTCATCCTTGCTAGATCTATTGTCGCAGCAAGCTCATTTAGCACTTTGTTATGGCGCCAGGTGTATCGCCCTTGCCCTAATGACACCTTACACGCTGAGAGCACGTGTTCGAGTGTCTGCCTCCCCTGGCACAGGGGGCACTGCTCATCATCCGACTTTCCCCATTTCACAAGGTTGGTGGCCGACGGCAGCAGGTCATACATTGATCTAACAACGAAGCTGAGCCTAAGAGGTGCCATATGCCATATATCATTCCATGTCAAGGACCTCTGCAGGGCTCCTTCCCATGTAGTCCGTTGGCCTTGTTGGACCTGCTGCACTGCTTTTTGCAACCTCTTATCATTCTCAGCCTCTCGTATCTCATGAACAACCATGTCTCTGCGCTCCCTGCTTGATGCCTTGGACCACCAGCGGATGTCTCCATGACCAAATCCCCGTCTATTCGTCTGTGTGTATCCGATTACCTCCCTCAGTTTGAGTGACTCTTGGGCAGCATCAACAGCTTCTTCCACTCTCCACTTCCTTCCTGTTTTCAGTGTGGGCTGAATGGACTTAACCACGTCATCAGCTGACTCGCGTAGCATCATTGCAAGCCTTGCCTTTCCAACTTTGTACTCTTCAACAACTGACTTGAAAGGAAGCAGAAGTTTTGACTTTTTGCAGTACAGTGCTACATCTGACAGACCTGGTGGTACCCCTAGCCACTTTCTCATGAACTTGTTGACCTTCTGCTCTATAGCTTCGACTGTACTTGTGCTTATTTCATATATAAGCAGTGGCCACAGCAACTTCGGTATCAACATGAACTGGAGGCACCACAGTTTGAACTTTCCCAAGAGTCTGCTTTGGTCTATGATCTGTAGCCCTCTGTCTGCCATTTCTATTGTCTGTTGCACTGCCTTCGAGTCTTTTAATGAGGCATCGTTGTCATAAAATTAACAAGTGATACAACGTAAAAATATCTCCAAAGGATAAAATGTAAGGATAAAAACCAATGCGTAAGCTGCTGGAATACATGATCGCCCGCGCCGCGGGTCATCAGGTGTTAGACTTGAAGGCAAAACGGAACGAGGATCAAAAGACAAAAATCTGACTGAACGCGTACTTGAACTAGCGAGGTTAATGGACGCAAACTGGTGGGGTTTTTTTTTATATTTATTATACAATTATTTTTATATTTTTTTTTTTTTATTTTTTTTTTTTTTATATATATATTTTATGTGGGGGGTTATTTGGGTGTTTTTTGGCGGGGGGGGGTTGGTTGTTTTATTACAATTTCTTTTTTATTTTATGGGGGGGGGGGGGTTAATTTTAATTTATATAAAAACTAATGCGCAAGAGGAATATAGTTATAATTTCCCCCCCCCCCCCCCCCCCCCCCCCCCCCCCGCCCCCCCCCCCCTTCCCAAAGGATTGATAATAAAAGTAAGGAACTCGACAGAGGGGGGCGGGGGGGGTTTTGCTAAAAAAATAAAAAAACCTTATTATGTATTATTTAATCTTATATGCTATTTGGCTTATAAATAATATAAAAATTATAAATTTTGTAAAATAAAAAATAATAAAAAAAAACTTTTTCTTTATATTAATGCGTTAGGGAATAAAAAAAAAAAAAAAAAAAAAGCAAAATATATAAAAAAAAAAAAAAAAAAAAATTAAAAAAAAAAAAAAACAAAAAAAAAAGTAAAAATTAATGAAAAAAACAAAAAAAACCCCCCACCCCCCAAACCAAAACAAAACAAAAAACCCCCCAAAAGCCCCCCCCACCAAAAAAAACCAAACAACAAAAAAATTGGGGGGCTAAAAAAAAAAACCAAAAAAACACCCAACCAAAAAATACACAACCACCACATGCACCCACAACAACCTAACCCAAAAAAAACCAGAAAAACCCCCAATGCCCAAAAGACAAAAAAGAAAACAAAACGAAAAAAAAAAAAAAAAAAAAGAGAGCAAAAAACCACAAAACAAACCTAAAACAAAAAACAAAAAAACAAAAAAACCCCCCCCACCCCCCACCACACACAAACCCACACCCCACCCCCCCCCCCCCCCCCCCCCCCAAAAAAAACAACATTACAACACACCCCCACACAACATTATCGAAAAAACCCCACCCAACATGATGTACCCCAAAAAAACACCACCTACCCATACATAAAAAAACATCCACAACCAAGCACCAACACATTCCACCCCATTCTGCACCACAGTCACAAAATTGTCAAAAATCCAAAAAAACAAAACAAAAAAAAAAAAAAAAACAAAAAAACCAAAAAAAAAAAAAAAAAAAAAAAAAAAAAAAAAAAAAAGGAAAAAAAAAAAAAAAAAAAAAAAAAAAAAAAAAAAAAAAAAAAAAAAAAAAAAAAACAAAAAAAAAAAAAACAAAAAAAAACAACACAAAACGGGAATCCAAACAAAAAAAATACCCAAAAAAAGAAAAGAAAAAACAAAAAAAACTTGGATATGATACGCCACAGTCATTTATTGGACGCTTTTGCGATACCAAGCCTTTTATTTGAATTCAGCGGCTAAACGCAGATGCTTGAAATATTACAAAATTTAAAAAGTAACTTTTTCTTAATATTAATGTTAGGAATATAAAAATTAGCTGGCCGGATGGCCCATTCTGAGCAGTGAAATAATATGCTTTTATACAGACGGATAGATAATAATGAAGATAATGACAAAAGACAGTGTTGTTCACATCAGCGAAAGACTGCATTGAATCTAACATGTCACTATTTGCACAAAAATCGCGACCTTGAAGACTCAAGTGTCCAAATCTAGTTAGAATGAAAGAGAAGGGGAATTGGTGGAAGCTGTGGCTAAAAATAACTTTACAGACAAAAAGTGTAGAGGGGAGGAATAGGTTGGTTCAAAAAAAAAAACAAGTACGTTTTTGTGAAAACGCAAGTAGAGACGGACGGACTAACAGATAAAAATCCATACTTGACTGAAGCATGACTGAATATGACTTTAGTGTAGGAAATTTGAATTTAAAAAAAACCAAGGCATTGATTGGCCACAGACAATCATATTATCCGCGCTCAGACGAGCTTTTTTGCCATTCCTCAATAGTTGTCCAGTGATAGACACAGTAAATTTCAAGTGTGGTGATTTCCAAATGAAATAAATTGAAATAAGTTCAGGGACGCCATACTATAGCCAGCAGCTCAGCTGAGTTTTGCTAGCATTTCTGTGTTTTTTATTCATAATCTGGTAAGATTGAAATTATTTCTTTGCATATTTTGAATATTGTTTAATGTTTCGAGTGATTTGATACTGCCATATCGAAATCTAGCCTTACAAACAAGTAGGGATTTGCTCTAGACCCCCCGCCCTAGTTCAGGGTCTAGGGACAAACAATATACATAAACTCCAGCAAGGGTTAGGAAGGACAGATCAAGTGTTGAGAACAATGAAACATATTACCTATCCTATGTTAGGGCAGGAAACTAATAAATATATTTCAGAATCTGTAGTCTGGGAGGACCTATCTGATGTGAAACCACCATGGTAAAATGTGCTGTATGGTCAGAGAGATCTGACCTGTCTATATGGTGTTGTTGTTGTGTAGTGTTGTGTCCAGACATGGTTAGAGAATGGAATTTTGACACATAGCCAATACTTTGATTGCAGAGCTGTGAGTTTCAGTTGTCACCAAGGCGGTGTAAACTAAGTTGGTGATTTTACCAGAGTGGATCCGTGCAGTAACGTTGTGTCAGAGCAGACTATTATTGCCCCCAAGCACGGAGAGGTGGGGCCACCAGATCTCAGCACCAGAGCTACATCTTCAAAGTTGAGTGAGCCTCTGGTCTGCTGGAAATTCACCAACTCCATTTAGTTACTAACAATCCCATAAAATTCCTGCCATTTCTGGACAAGGTGTAGTCAATATAGACTGGAGTGATGAGGCCACCCCAACAGCACAACCATTAACTATCCTCCCAATTAGATGACTAGTATAAACATTAATAAAACTAAATAGTCTAGTACTTACATATGTACACTCTTGCATTTATTATGTAATATTCCATGCATTTCTTTCATAATTTCTAAATCTTTTATAAGTTCTGGTCAAAATAAAACTTGATCCAGAACAAAATAAATGTAAAAAATTTCTATCAAAAATTTTACACACTTGAGTTAGTTCAGTGTATTATAACATTTGTTAATATTATTAGACTTAGTAAATATCTGTGTGTGTGTCTATAAACTATCACACCACATTACATATCATTACCCTAGACATTTAACGTAGCCACATTCATTAGAAAAAAAAAAAAAAAGATAAGTGTGAGGTCGTAGTGGTAGCGAGAAGGGCCTTCTGACAACTCTCAGTTACATTTTATCTCAGGAGCCTTCACAGCTGACCTCATGCATCACACGTAGTACCATCACCACCATACAATACCATCAAACCCACTACATATATTGGGTGGCTCGATCTCGGGATTTAAATTAATCACATATATTGGGGTCTCTTTGTCCCGGGATAATTAGCCCATTAAGTAATATTAGGATCTCCTGGTGGGAGAAATATTGTAAAATTCCCTTAAAATTAAAAGTGTCCCTTTAAAGTAAAAGGGCAATTAGAAGTTGGTGAATCTTCACAGCCAGTGTTAGTTAATTAGTTAATTAGAATTATTTTGGTCTAGAATAATTATAATTACTTTAGAGATTGGAAATTTTACTTTGCTTATTGCTAGATTTGTTTAGAAAGTATGGCGGAGCTAGCAAAATTTAGATCAGCTGCTGTGCTGACCGCAAAGGAGATGGGAATGGATGGTCAGATTTTAATTCAATACGTAACGGCTGAATGTGATAAATATATTGAACGGGAAGAAAGGAGATTAGAAAAAGAGGCTGAAAGAAAATTAGAGTCTGAAAGGTTGGCTGAAGAGAAGAGGTTACAAATTGAGGCTGATAGAGAAATTAAGAGGCTGCAGATTGAGGCAGAAGACAAACGACAGCAAAGGGAGGCAGAAGATAAAAAGGCCGAAAGGGAGGCAGAAGATAAAAAGGCCGAAAGGGAGGCAGAAGATAGAAGGTTGCAAAGGGAGCACGAATTACGACTAAGGGAGCTGGAGTTACAAGGCCAGGCTCCTGAAAATGGTGCCAGCCCTTTTGCCTCAGATGCTACGCCTAGTCTGGGAGCCTCAAACTCAGCTATGGGGTTTCATTTAGACCATTTTGTTGAGAAAGACGATGACATAGAGGGGTACCTAGGACGTTTTGAGTTATTAGCTACTACATATGGGTTAGAGAGAGAGAGGTGGAGTTTAAAGCTATCACAGGGACTGAGAGGTACTTCTTATGAAGTCTTTGCTAAAATGAACAGGGAAGACCAAGACAATTATGACATGTTAAAGCAGGCTTTGTTATTAAGGTACGAGAAGAATGGTGAATTTTATCGTAAGAAATTTAGAAATGCCAAATTGTTGTCTGGGGAGACATACCACCAATTCTCTGCCAGACTAGAAACCTATTTGGAGAAATGGACTGCTCTGGGGAAGACCCAAGATCTTAAAGAAATGATCATGATTGAGCAATTGAGAGAGTCCATGGCTCCAGACATGAGAAAATTTCTCATGGAACAAGGTGCAGAGAAGTTGGGGGAGGTTTTAAATGTTGCTGAGAGGTATCAGGCAGCCCAGGCAGAGGTAAGTGGTGCTAAAAAGAAGCACATAGATAATTTTAAAGCTCCACAGCAATTTAATAAATTTGATAATAGGGAGCAGGGAAATAAAGGTAGGACAAACTTTGAACGGCCAAGAAATGACTACAGAGACAGAAACTCACAGTTCAATGACCAAAAATTCAATGAAAGAAAACCGTTGAACCAAGGAAAAAGATGGTGTAAATGGTGCAAGAAGGATAACCATAACACCGAATTTTGTAGAAGGAAACCTTCAAACATTGCTGCAATGAAGTCGGGGACGCAAAGATTAAAGGTTAATCCTAATGGACAACAGGAACCTTATCACCCCCCAGTTTGTGAGGATGTTATTTGTAATGGGGTCACCATAAGGTGCCTTTATGATACAGGTTTGGATTATGATTCAGTTGTGAAGTCTAGCCTAGTGGACCCAAGTCAGTATACCACAGAAACAGTGGAAATACAAGGGGCGACTAAGGACATACCACTCATGACACTTCCCATCGCAAGGATAACGGTGAAAACTCGCTATGTGGAAGGAGAAATCAGAGCAGCAGTGATAGATGAACCAATCTACCCTCTGATATTGGGGTGTAGATACGTCTTCTTGGGGAATCCCGAGAGACCTGTGATCATGGCGACAGTGCAGACCAGGTCACAGAAGAAGGAGGAAGAAGGTGAACCTATAAATGCTCATCCAGAGGAGATGAGGAAGGCGCAGGCTGAGGATAGGACACTCAAGCCATGTTTTAAAAAATTGCCCAAATGCCACACACCTCCGAGCAAGGGAGAATATTTCATGAAGAACAAACTATTATACAGGAAGGCCGGAACTGGAATAAATGGTCACAACCAGCTGGTTCTTCCCACTTCATATAGAGATAAAGTGATGGAACTCGGGCATGCGATTCCCTTCAGTGGTCACATGGGGATCAGCGCCACAGGACAGCGTATAGCTTGTCATTACTTCTGGCCAGGGATAACGGAGGATATAAAAAGATATGTCAAATCCTGCCCAGAATGTCAAAGGGTAGCTCCAAAGCACTGGACTGCTCCTGCAACTCTAGGGGAAATGCCCATAGTGGGAACACCTTTTGAGAGGGTTGCAGTGGATATTGTAGGACCTCTCACTCGGACCAAGAGGAGGAACAGTTACATCCTTACTCTGGTGGACACTTGTTCTATGTGGGGAGAGGCGGTAGCCCTGCCATCAATTGATTCAAAACATGTAGCAGAGGCACTACTTACAATATTTACCCGATTAGGATTCCCGCATCAAATCTTGACGGATAATGGATCTCAGTTCAAGGGGAAACTAACGGAAGAGGTTTTTAAACTATTTCAAGCCAGACACTTTCATTGTAGTCCGTACCATCCACAAGGGAACGGCCAGGTAGAGAGGTTCAACGGGACTCTCATTTCTATCCTGAGAAAGCTGGCACACAAAAAACCGGATCTGTGGGATCAATTCCTGCCCGCCGCATTGTTTGCGTACCGGGAGGTACCACATAGTTCAACCGGGATGGCTCCCGCAACTCTGCTATTTGGGAGGCCAATAAAAGGTCCATTAGAAGCTCTATTAAGGACCTGGACAGATGAGAAGGCGGAAGAGACTGTTACCTCATCTTATCAATACGTGAACGAACTGACCACTCGTCTGAAAGCTGGATGGAAACTGGCAAATGATAATTTGAAACAAGCCAGGAAGAAACATGCAGCATATTTTAATAGGAAGGCAAAGGACCGAGAACTAGCTGTGGGAGAGAAGGTGCTTCTTCTACTACCCGGTAGCCAGAATAAATTACAAATTGGTTGGCAAGGTCCCTATACGGTTCTAGAGAAGGTGTCTAGAACAAACTATAAAATTGACAAAAAGGGGAAGGAGAAAGTTTATCATGTAAACTTATTAAAGAAGTATCTGGACAGACCACTCCAGGAAAGCACCCCCTTATTGACCTTGGCTATTGCAACCCAGATGCAAAAGGAACCACTCACCTCACATGAATACCCATTACATCCTTGTGAAACAGCAGCACAGGTAAAAGTCAGTAAGCACCTGACTAAAAATCAGAGGGAGAGAGTTCAACAGGTTCTGGAGGAACATACAGATGTTTTAACAGATAAACCAGGCCATACAAATTTGCTACAGTATGACATGAAACTGGTAGACTCAAACCCAATCTGTATGAGAGCCTATTCTATTCCGTTCGCGAAGGAGAAGGCATTGAAGGAAGAAATAGATTATTTGTTGAAGGAGGGGATTATTTCGCACAGTGAATCATCTTTTAGTTCTAGTGTCGTTTTGTTGAGAAAACCGTCTGGGGAACACAGACTGTGCATAGATTACAGGAAACTGAATGCTGTCACAGAAGGACAAGTGGATCCATTACCCGACACAAAACAGTTATTTGCCAGACTGAACAAGGCAAAATACTTTTCAAAGGTGGATCTTAGTAAAGGCTATTACCAGATCCCAGTGAAGCCTGAAGTGAGACCTTATTTGGCTTTTAGCACTTCGGATGGACATTATGAATTCAATATGCTACCCTTCGGACTGAAAAATGCTCCGAGTGTGTTTTCAAGGATGATGCGCAAATTGTTGGATCCCCTGAATAACCCATGTATCACGAATTTCATGGATGATATTCTCGTCGCCACAGAGACATTTGAAGAACACATTGAAGCTCTAGAGATGTTATTTAATAGACTTCGGGAGGCGAACTTAACTGCTAGGCCAACAAAATGTTGTATTGGATGCAAAGAGTTGGAATTCTTGGGGCACACTGTATATCAGGGTAACATGACCCCTGATCCTAAGAACTTGGAAAAACTGCAGAGAGCACCTAGACCACAAACAAAAAAAGGACGTGCGATCATTCGTGTCGTTATGCGGATTTTATCAGAAATACATCAAAAATTTTAACGCTATTTGTGCTCCTCTGACTGATCTGACTCGCAAGGGACTTCCAGATAAAATTATTTGGACTGCACAATGTGAACTAGCGTTCCAAGAGTTAAAGGAAAAACTCACTAGCAAGCCTATTCTCAAACTGCCTGATTTGACACAGGACTTTGTCTTAAGAACCGATGCAAGTAATGTAGGACTCGGAGGGGCTTTGTTGCAAAGATCATCTTCACCTGATGGGGAACTGAAACCAGTCGCTTATGCAAGCCGCAAATTGAATAAGGCGGAACAAGGATACTCCACAAGCGAAAAAGAATGTTTAGCGTTAATCTGGGCAATAAAGAAGTTTCAAATCTATCTGTATGGTAGGACTTTTCTGGTCGAGACGGATCATCAGCCTCTCGTATTCTTATCTCAGGCTAAGCATGAAAACGCAAGATTGCTGAGGTGGTCTTTATTGCTTCAACCTTATCAGTTTAGTATCCAATATATCCCAGGCAAATTGAATGTCGGTGCAGATTTCCTCAGTCGGCACCCCTGTGATCAAAATTAGAGTAGTGGCAGACGTGAGGAGAGATTTTATCTATGTGTATCACTGGTTTTAGAACTTGCCGTAGGCATGTTTTCAAGTGGGGAGATGTGTCATAAAATTAACAAGTGATACAACGTAAAAATATCTCCAAAGGATAAAATGTAAGGATAAAAACCAATGCGTAAGCTGCTGGAATACATGATCGCCCGCGCCGCGGGTCATCAGGTGTTAGACTTGAAGGCAAAACGGAACGAGGATCAAAAGACAAAAATCTGACTGAACGCGTACTTGAACTAGCGAGGTTAATGGACGCAAATTGGTGGGGCAAGGAGGAAAAGTCACGTCCCCCCCCCCCCCCCAAGTTGACATAAAGTAAGGAACTCGACAGAAGGGACCTTGGATATGATACGCCACAGTCATTTATTGGACGCTTTTGCGATACCAAGCCTTTTATTTGAATTCAGCGTCTAAACGCAGATGCTTGAAATATTACAAAATTTAAAAAGTAACTTTTTCTTAATATTAATGTTAGGAATATAAAAATTAGCTGGCCGGATGGCCCATTCTGAGCAGTGAAATAATATGCTTTTATTTATACAGACGGATAGATAATAATGAAGATAATGACAAAAGACAGTGTTGTTCACATCAGCGAAAGACTGCATTGAATCTAACATGTCACTATTTGCACAAAAATCGCGACCTTGAAGACTCAAGTGTCCAAATCTAGTTAGAATGAAAGAGAAGGGGAATTGGTGGAAGCTGTGGCTAAAAATAACTTTACAGACAAAAAGTGTAGAGGGGAGGAATAGGTTGGTTCAAAAAAAAAAAAACAAGTACGTTTTTGTGAAAACGCAAGTAGAGACGGACGGACTAACAGATAAAAATCCATACTTGACTGAAGCATGACTGAATATGACTTTAGTGTAGGAAATTTGAATTTAAAAAAAAACCAAGGCATTGATTGGCCACAGACAATCATATTATCCGCGCTCAGACGAGCTTTTTTGCCATTCCTCAATAGTTGTCCAGTGATAGACACAGTAAATTTCAAGTGTGGTGATTTCCAAATGAAATAAATTGAAATAAGTTCAGGGACGCCATACTATAGCCAGCAGCTCAGCTGAGTTTTGCTAGCATTTCTGTGTTCTTTATTCATAATCTGGTAAGATTGAAATTTTTTTTTGTATATTTTGAATATTGTTTAATGTTTCGAGTGATTTGATACTGCCATATCGAAATCTAGCCTTACAAACAAGTAGGGATTTGCTCTAGACCCCCCGCCCTAGTTCAGGGTCTAGGGACAAACAATATACATAAACTCCAGCAAGGGTTAGGAAGGACAGATCAAGTGTTGAGAACAATGAAACATATTACCTATCCTATGTTAGGGCAGGAAACTAATAAATATATTTCAGAATCTGTAGTCTGGGAGGACCTATCTGATGTGAAACCACCATGGTAAAATGTGCTGTATGGTCAGAGAGATCTGACCTGTCTATATGGTGTTGTTGTTGTGTAGTGTTGTGTCCAGACATGGTTAGAGAATGGAATTTTGACACATAGCCAATACTTTGATTGCAGAGCTGTGAGTTTCAGTTGTCACCAAGGCGGTGTAAACTAAGTTGGTGATTTTACCAGAGTGGATCCGTGCAGTAACGTTGTGTCAGAGCAGACTATTATTGCCCCCAAGCACGGAGAGGTGGGGCCACCAGATCTCAGCACCAGAGCTACATCTTCAAAGTTGAGTGAGCCTCTGGTCTGCTGGAAATTCACCAACTCCATTTAGTTACTAACAATCCCATAAAATTCCTGCCATTTCTGGACAGGGTGTAGTCAATATAGACTGGAGTGATGAGGCCACCCCAACAGCACAACCATTAACTATCCTCCCAATTAGATGACTAGTATAAACATTAATAAAACTAAATAGTCTAGTACTTACATATGTACACTCTTGCATTTATTATGTAATATTCCATGCATTTCTTTCATAATTTCTAAATCTTTTATAAGTTCTGGTCAAAATAAAACTTGATCCAGAACAAAATAAATGTAAAAAATTTCTATCAAAAATTTTACACACTTGAGTTAGTTCAGTGTATTATAACATTTGTTAATATTATTAGACTTAGTAAATATCTGTGTGTGTGTCTATAAACTATCACACCACATTACATATCATTACCCTAGACATTTAACGTAGCCACATTCATTAGAAAAAAAAAAAAAAAGATAAGTGTGAGGTCGTAGTGGTAGCGAGAAGGGCCTTCTGACAACTCTCAGTTACATTTTATCTCAGGAGCCTTCACAGCTGACCTCATGCATCACACGTAGTACCATCACCACCATACAATACCATCAAACCCACTACAATCGTACACCCTGCCAAGACTTTTAACAGGTTCCTCAATAACAGTAGGGATTCTTTGGTTGGAAACCACGAATATGTCTTCTGCTATCTTCCCTTTCCTGACTGATAGGCTTCTCGACTTCTTGGGTTTGAAGCTCATTCTGCACCAGCTGACTAGTTCATCCATGCGTTTTAACATCCTCCGGGCCTGATGTTCATCTGATGTCAGAATTGTTGTGTCATCCATGAATGCTTTGAGCGGTGGCATGTGACACATTCCCCCGAGCTTTGGACCTATAGCCATTCCTTCAGCCGCATTGAGGATTACCTGCATAGCCATCACGAATAGTATCGGAGAGATGGTACACCCCATTGCAATTCCAACTTCAAGGCCAATCCACTTCGTTGTGTACTCTCTGGTTGAAAATCTGACAGCAAACCCTGCGAAATACAGCTTCAGCATTGCTGCAATCTCTTGTGGAACATGATACATTTCCAGGGCCTGCCACAACATCTGGTGTGGAACGGATCCATAAGCATTCGCCAGATCCAACCAGATTACATGGAGGTCTGTTCTGTCAGACTTTGCCTTTTGGATTGCTTCCCAGATCATTGTGGCATGCTCTAGACATCCTGGTGTACCTGGGATACCTCCTTTCTGAATGGTAATGTCAATGTACCCATTTGCCAGGAGGTATGTAGTGAGTCTTTTCGCCATCACTGAGAAGAATATCTTCCCTTCCACATTGAGTAGTGAGATTGGCCTGAACTGACTGATGTCTGTGGAATTTTGCTCCTTCGGGATGTAGACTCCATTCGCCTTTCTCCATTTCTTGCTTACAAGCTGGGCTTTCCACGCATTCTTTAGTAAACAGAGCAGTCGTTTGAGCACTTCAGGGCATCTCTTATACACCACATATGGAACACCATTAGGACCTGGAGCTGACTTGCACCGAGCTTTCTGGACAATGCTTTCTACCTCTTGCACCGTTGGGGGCTTGGTGTTAAATTCAGCTCCTGGCTTACTCGGCCATTTAAGGCCTGCCATGCTGCAGAGCGGCTCATCTCTGCGACCATCTGAATATGTCATTCTAAGGTGTTCTTCCAGGTCTTCTTTCTTGATGTTTAGCGTACCCGACCGTGGCTGCTCAAACAGTTCTTTGGCAAACTTGAAGGGCTCCCTGAAGAATCTTTCCCTATCCCTTCGAGTCTTCCTTCTCTTCCTGCACAACCTTTCTGCTCTACAAAGGGCATTATGTTGGCCTTTCAGGTGCTCCCAAACCTGTCGTAACCCTTCCTTCTCTGTGGCAACTGCGTTCTTGAAAAGTTTTCGGGCATGCTTCTTCTGTTTCCTGATTTCTTCTATTTTAATTTGTCTTCTACTTTTTCGTGGTGGGTTACTTTCCCTTGCCTCCCTCACTCCGAACACTTTGCGACAGTGCAGATATATTATGTCGCCGAAGATTTCCAGCTTCTTCTCCAAACTTATCTGCTTCAGGTTGTTATCCAACTCTTTTGCCAAGGCTTTGTCCAGCTGTTCCCAAAGCCCTTTTGCACTGGCAGGTGGAAACTTGATTGCATCTCTCTTCCCGTCCAAGAAGTGTGTGAGATCATCATCAGGCAGATCAACTTGAATGTACTCAGCACTGTGGATTGACTCCTGGCTGCGTTCTTCTAACGTCTTATCCGTCGAGACAGAGCGCTGTTGATCTCCCCCAGATGACCTCCCACACCCCTTTTTCGTTCGGTGGATTTTCATTCCTCTCTGAGTAGAGAACTCCCTACCACAGGCACATGGAAATTCCAGCCGTTGTTCAGAGCTCGAAGTCTGTGTAACGGGTCTGGTCGATTCCAATGAGGCGCCTGTGGATTCATCATTCTCCCCCCCTTTCGGTGAATCCTGGGGGCATCTATCATTTTTTGGGTCCTGTAGCAATTGAATACAGCTTACGGGGTGCTAACCCGGTCAGCCGGTTTCTAGTCTTTCCCAGTGTCATCTGTCTTTCCAGAAGTCAATCGGTCTTTTCCCGATCGTCACTGGTTTGACCATGTAACTATGATAGGAAACTCTTTACAGAGCGATACAACAGGAGGCAATCTGATCATCAGAAGAAGTCCCCCCATCGGACAAGTGTTTCGGCCCAGTATACTCCTTTACACTCTAAGGGGGGGGCGGGCCCACTTGGGTCATGACTCCCAAGCGTCTCAGCCTCCTGTTGTCTTGTATCGAAAATGAACCCATTTCACTTATGGTAGCAACTTTAATCCACAACTCCGCCAGCCGTGGAGGCAATTGTGAAAGTAACAAAGAGAAGACAAATTATTCCGTTCGTTCCGTCGCGGTGTATATACCTCATATCATATACCTCAGACAAAGCAAGAACCTATCTGCTGAACCATTTGACCTGTGGACACTAAAACTGATACGTGCGAACACACTTCTAAGCTTCTTAAAACAAACAAAAAATTAAACAATGAAAAAACATCAGAGATCTAAACGTTACGGATCATGCTGTACAATTGAGGTAATTGTATGCAATGCCCCATACGTGCAGGTGTATAATTTCTAAGGCCGGCTTGAACTATTGAAGTATCCCATCTCTTTCAGTGATGGGGATATCCGTGTTCAATGGAGACGTGATATGAAATCGACAAAGCAATTCAACACGGTGCTTGATTTGAATCTGTTACAATGGCGTTCTGTGGATCACAAATTCATTGGTTAATTACTCTCCTTGTGACTTCTTTCTTCTCAAGGTTGATTCTTCTTCTTCTTCCGTCCTTAGCCACTGACCGACAAAACAGTCCGTAGCCAATACGCCTAGAGGCGTCTTAGGGCAACAAGAAACTAATTGTTGTTCCGTTACGCCTAATGGCGTTTATTGGTACAACAAAAAATTAATTGTTGTTTCCGTAATCAGTATGGCTGGCAAGCGGGTGATCAGCCCGCTGGTCAAGGTTGATTATGTTTATGAAATATCCAAAATTTCTCGAGTGGTTATCTAGACCAGGGGTGGATAAGAAGTCGATCGCGGTCCACCGCTTGACGCCGAGACATTTTAGGTGGACCGCCTCATACATACATTTTGTTTTAAATGAAGACGTTTAATATTTAGTACACATGTATTAAACATCTACACGTATCACTATGTACTAAACATCTACATGTATCACCATGTACTAACAGTTTACATGTATCACCATGTACTAACAGTTTACATGTATCACCATGTACTAAAAGTTTACATGTATCACCATGTACTAAAGGTTTACATGTATCACCATGTACTAAAAGGTTACATGTATCACCATGTGCTAAACGTCTACATTTATCACCACGTACTAAACGTTTACATGTATCACCACGTACTTAACGTTTACATGTATCACCAAGTACTAAACGTTTACATGTATCACCACGTTCTAAATGTTTACATGTATCACCACGTGTTACGTTTACATGTATCACCTCGTACTTGTTTACACGTATCACCACGTACTAAACGTTTACATATATCACCACGTACTAGACATTTACATGTATCACCACGTACTAAACGTTTACATGTACTACCACGTACCAAACGTTTACACGTATCACCACGTACTAAACGTTAACATGTATCACCACGAACTAAACGTTTACATGTATCACAACGTGCTAAACGTTTACATGTATCACACTACCAAACGTTTACATGTATCACTATGTACTAAACATCTACATGTATAACTATGTACTAAACATCTTGTGACAAAACGGGGCGGACCCTATTGATCTTTGTTTCTCTCCGGCAGTATCGGTACATTTGTGGTACTGATTTTTATTATTTGCTCTCTATTGTCACACTTTTCTGTCTTTCTTTCTTTGCTGGTGTGGCAAATATTTTGTAGGTGCAAACATTTGTTGACACTCCTCTCTGTGATGTCACCTGTTTGTTACCCGGTCATCCTAGCTTGCGGTGAGCAACTGAGATAAGATAGTCGCCGGCGTGTTTAGATTGAACAGCTGATAAGACTCGTTTGGTAACCCAGATGGGCAGACATGGAATTGTTGCGTACTCATACGACAGATAACGAGATTACTGTCTGTGTGACACATGTGTGCAGACAAGTGTGACATAAGCGCTTCCGGGTCAACCTTGATACACCAACATTACTGTTTAATAAAGTAATAAGTATTACAGCTTACCCATGTAGTCATGTGTGTCTACCGATCTGCCTGTAAGAGTGTATGCAAAGCATCAGCTGTCCATATATGGTAATACGTGACCTTTGTAGGCACGCACCGTATTTCACGTGGGGCTATTTTGAAAATATCACACCCTATCTGCATGATTTGAAATGATTGGATCTTCTGATTAGATTATAACAACAATGCGTGGGAAGATATGAATATAGTCTGACCATTTCGCAGTTTTATTTCACTATGAATTTTACGCTCGCCAAGACAACATCAGATCTCGCCAGAGTGAAGACTAGATTCATAATTACTTTTTTTTAAACAGGACCTTTTATTGGAGAACCAAATAAGACTTACAAAGCACAGGAAATCTCTACATTTTAATAAGGAACACCGGGACTAGGAAACTGAAGACACACACCGAGTCAGAGAGGGAAACTATTGTCAAATTAAAGACACCCCAGACGCGTGTAAGAGACCGACTCGTCTCTTTTATTCATCTGAGCAACAAGTCTGTAGCCAAGATTGGCGTAAGTAGTGCATTTTTCATTCTATGTTTCATTACTAACATGTGAACTAACATATATATATGTCATTTGAGGCTGGCAACCTCAGTTTCTAGAATGATTAGTTCATGACCCACCACTGCTCGGGTTGGTGATTGCTTTATTGATCGTTTCGTAAAGAGAACTAAAGCATAAAGTAGTTCCAGGTTCCCTATGGAGCAGGGAAGGAAAGATGAAAGAAATGATGTACATTCTAAGTATAATACTTACATTTTCAAAGCATTGTAAATGTCCCTATAAACATAATCACTTTAAAATTAATGTAAGTTTTCAAGCTTTAAACTAGTGTAAATGTCTATGTGAAAATATTCATTTTAAAGTAATGGAAGTTTCAAACTTTTCAATCAGTGTAAACATAAATGAAAACATATTCAATTTATATTGTGAACCCTTTTCAATCAGTGGAGATGTATATGTAAACATACTCTATCTGTATTATTACCCTTTTCATTTGAATATAAAGTAACTTTGACAGCTATTCTATTTAAATGTAAAGAAAGTTTATCCCGAGGGATTAAATTTAATTCTCATCGAGGGTAAAGTCTATGTAATTGGTATGGTGGTATGGGAACCCATAACTATGGGGTGGAAAACGCCATACTCAGAACAGCGTTTCGTTCTATTCTTTTACCATAGTTATTGGTGGTACCAACAGAAAGGAGACAGACATGAGGGCGCTTTGTAACAAGAAGGGAACCGTGGCCTAAGCTTTAAGACGAAGGACCCAAGTGGTAAACTCTCTTTGACGTTTCTGGGAAACGAGCTACCCCCGACAACCTTGATCAGAGACGAGCGTGAGCAGAGTGAAAAGAACCAACCCATAAGAAGGATCAGAACCGTCATTGGCAGCTAAATTTAAATATATGCTGCCAAGTGAACTTCTTGTAATATCTCACATTCCATAAAGACTGTGATGATACCTTTTCTTGATTCATAACTATTCAAATTATTTTCCAACTGTTAAAACCTAAGTGATTATTACATTTTGTTATTTGTAATGTTACAAATTTAACTTCGATTTAATCATTTTAAAGTTACTGCATGTTTGTCTCAGTCAAATTACTACACACACTCCAAACAGAGCTATACTAGAATAATAGAATTCCACTGAGTAAATCAGGGGTGGGGGCTTAAACGAGCTGAAAGTAATAAGTGCTTAAATCCTTCACAAAAGCGTCGGCGGAATTACAGAGTTAACATACTCAGCCAAAGCAGTATTGTTCTCGCTTATTCTGAATATCTTGTGAAGACTCCCTTTGTAATAGAAGTGTCATCACCCTTCCATCGACATCTCTGCCAAGAGCAATCTTGTGCGAAGCCCATATTAGAGACTCTTGAGTTTTGGCCACTGTTGCACCACTACTGCAAAGCAGGGGAGGCAATGCCGTCACACATCTACATGTATCACTATGTACTGAACATCTACATGTACGAGGGAAGGTCAAAAAGTAATGCCTCCTATTTTTTATGTATGCAAATACTGCATCGGTGTGCAATTTGTAAATTTAGCAGGATTCCTCAAACACTCTTCTGCACTGTATAGCATTACCAACCTGTTTCAGTAACAGGTGGCACCACTGTAACAGTTTTAAAATGGCTACCAAAAACGTTCGGTTAAAACAACGTTATGTCATAGAATTCCTCAATGCTGAAGGCGAGACCATAGTCATCAACCTCCTGCACCGTTACGAAACTGAAGGAGAAGAGTTTTTATCGAATATTGTGACAGGTGATGAGACTTGGGTTAATTTTTTTTTAACCAGAATCCAAGAGGCAGTCGATGGAATGGCATCACACAACATCGCCGACAAGAAAGAAGTTCAAAAGTTTACCATCTGTAGGGAAAGTTATGGCCTCCGTGTTTTGAGATGAGAAGGGTGTGATTCTTCTCGACTTCTTGGAACAGGGAAACACGGTGAATGAAGACCGTTACATCGAAACTTTGAAGAAGCTTAGAGGTCGTCTTCGGCAACTTTACCCATTAAAAGATCAGAGAACTGCACTACTGTTGCACGATAATGCCACGCCACACACCGCTAAACGCACCATTGATGCGATTGCAGAATTTGGCTGGACATTATTACCACATCCCCCTTACAGTCCCGATCTTGCACCTTCTGACTTCCATCTGTTTGGACCACTGAAAGAAGATCTTCGCGGACATCACTTTGAGGACACTGAGACCCTTAAACGCGCCGTACGCCAGTGGTTTAGGAAAAAGGACACACATTTTTACCGTGCGGGGATACATGCCCTTGTGAGAAGATGGACAAAAACTGTAACAAATAACGGAGATTACATTGAGAAATAAATTTTTGAAGTTCAGACTTGGGGCTACATTTCAATGTGAATTTTATCTGTTTTCTTGCCTATTGAATGAAATTAAAAATTACGAGGCATTACTTTTTGACCGTCCCTCGTATTACTATGTACTAAACATCTACATGTATCACTATGTACTAAACACCTACATGTATCACTATGTACTAAACACCTACATGTATCACCATGTACTAATAGTTTACGTTTGCATGTATCACTATGTAATAAACATCTACATATACTGCCACACATTAAACGTCTACATATATCACCACACACTAAACGTCTACATATACCACCACACACTAAACGTCTACATATACCACCACACGCTAAACGTCTACATATATCACCACACACTAAACGTCTACATATATCACCACAAACTAAACGTCTACATATATCACTACACAATAAACTTCTACATATATCACCACACACTAAACGTCTACATATATCACTACACACTAAACGTCTATATATATCACCACATATTAAACGCCTATATATATATATATATATATATATATATATATATATATATATATATATATATATATATCACCACACACTAAACGTGTACATGTATCACCACACACTAAACGTCTACATGTATTACCACACATACTAAACGTCTACATATATCACAACACTAAACGTCTACATATATCACCATACACTAAACGTCTACATATATCACAACACTAAACGTCTACATATACCACCACACACTAAACGTCTACATATATCACCACACACTAAACGCCTACATGTATTACCACACACACTAAACGTCTACATGTACCACCACACACTAAATGTCTACAAGAATCACCATGTACTAAGAGTCTACAAGTATCAAAACTATAAAAACCGAAACATAGTGTGACTGGTGGTAATTGTTATAGATTCCCTGCCGTAGGACAACAGTTTAACACTATCATGTGCTATGAGTCTTTGACAATTACTATATAACACTTTGCGCTTACGGTTACTGCTCTCTCTCTCTCTCTCTCTCTCTCTCTCTCTCTCCCTCCCTTCATTCATCCATCCACCCACCCAAACAATCCATCCACCCACCCAAACCACCCATCCATCCATCCACCCACCCACCCAGCCATCCATCCATCCATCCATCCATCCATCCATCCATCTATCTGACCTGTTCGTACTCACTCTGTACACGATTCGAACACTCCACATGCTTTCCCATGTTTCATCCCTCAAAAACCTTTCATTCTTCTACTCCACGTGCTGTTTGTGTGTGCTCATCGACATCTCTCACTGACGGTCCTCCCTCCCCCTTAACCCCCGTGTCATTTTCTCTCACCATGAACTCAAGTTTAATAACATGCATACGAACACAAAAGAAAGCTGACAAGAAGAGAGAAAAAAAAAATGACAATCCAACCTCTTGCACGGGGCGAACGCTCCACTCCGATAACACAATCTTCACAAAACAATTGCAGGCCCCGGTCAGATGGAGTTACATTCTTATGGATCCAATTGCAATGCTGCGAGCAGGGCGCCAGAGAATGTGTATATGCGGTGGAGACCAGGAGGTAAGTATGTAAGTATATATGGCGCACATATTGAACAACATTAGTTAACTGAATAGGGTTGCGGGGAGGGGTGAGGGAGCCAGACAGAGAGGGGGGGGGAAGAAAGACTGGCCGCGGAGGAGTGAACTCTAGGGGCTGGCGGTAACAATAGTGATGAGAGAGATTATGTATTTGAGAATGGTATTAATGCTAGGGAGAAATCAGGCGGGAGAGAAAGGAACTGGTACAGGAGACGATGCAACAACATTTAGGATGTTGTTATCAAGAGAAGCGCCGTCAGTGCAGTATGAGGAGTAAGGGAGTGGGAGGAGAACTAGCTTGAGATGCGATACACAAGCGCACTATTAAACTACTATCGGTGGATAGAAATCAAATTATTTAAACTCGATCCTCGGGGGAGGGTGGAGGCGCAGAATACAGAATTGGAAACACACTGCAGAAAAGAAAAATGGGGAGTCGGGGCCTGCTGGCGGCGGTGACCAAAACAGGCACGTTTTTACCAGTTAAAAGTTCATCGGCGGGGGGCAAGGCCTGGCATTCAAAGAGTTCGTCAAATCGGAAAATATTGAGATTTCGGGAACAGACGTGGTTGCTGAAATGCTAAATGGAAGGGTCAGAATCGCTGCATCAGTACAAGCTACATATAGGTGATTTCCATTGCTCTCAACGAATATCGGAATACATCAATCCCCCGCTTAGCGCTGTAAATTCATTCTTGAAAAATTCCAGCGCTAACTGAAAAAGCGCTAAACGAAAATTGATTTAACATAACTGTCACAGCGTTATTTCGCAGTGCATTTAATGTACTGTAGTGTTCTACATGATAAGTGGTTCCTGACAATAACAGTTAACAGAAATCAAATTAATTCGTTACCGAGGTCCTTAAAGCCGTATTAAAATAAGTAAAAAAGATTTAAAAAACCAAAAACTACAAAGTTAACTACATTTATTAACAACTTATAATGATAAGAAAAACTGAACACAAAGAAAATATAACGTATGTACTTGTACTTACAAAAAAATACATAACACAATATTATAGGACTTCAATCGCTCCTACTTCCGTCGCTTGTCGCTACAGTTGTCACGGTGGAGCTGTCATAATCATCAGACGACTGGTTAGTGAAAGGAATTGTAGGTGTTGATAATGTTTTTCTGGACACAGATATAGAAGGCGCGGCTACTTGATAAATGGAGGGCAGAAGATATTCGAGGAGACTTTACACACACACACACACACACACACACACACAAAATCGAGCTGCTTTGCTTTGCCGCCTTCTTTTTCTCTTCTTCTTCTTCTTCTTCCTCGTTCGTCCTGAAAAGGACGGTGGTTGCGATGTGTCTGTTTACGCCTAAGCTGTGATATCTGCACCTTTCGGTCGACACATCCGACTTCTGCACGGCATTTTTTAGGACCGGGTTTGCCTTCCCATTGCGATCCACACTCGCTCAGCCAGACTGCACTGCTGCAGACTGTTTCCAGGACCACCACGTGGAGGTGGAGTACGGTCTTGACCAGCTCTGATTCGCTGGTCCTGACGCAGGCAGTCAAGCTATGAGTCGCTGACTGCGTTCTCTATTGCTGCGTCTTTGGGTCCCTTTTTTCTCTTCTAGGAGCGCCATGTAGCTAGTATGATCTTGTTCTATGTTACGGATTATCATAGAACTGCATTCCATTTGGGGCCACGCTTCATTATGTTTGTTGGCTATCCCACTACTCTAAATGAACTTGATGAGCATGTGAAAGGTATACTCCTGCCTCCCATGGAATTTTGCGCACAGCGTAATAGCGTAATTTTAAAACGTATAACGGGCATATGGCATAACATAGAAACAACGTTAAATGGAAAAAAAGCGCTAAACGAACCGCGTAATACGGTGGGATTGCTGTTCCACGATTTCTGTCTGTTTTAACACTCAATTACTTATCTTACTGTTACTGTAAGTATGGTCATTTTTGGTTCCCTGTAATCCCCGAAGATTCAAAGAAAGACGAGGCCCACTGCACCATCAGGCGGACTTATATGAGGCTGTGTATGGGGGCAGGTAACTCGTCAGGTAAAACAAACTACCACAAACAAACATCGCTGCAAGAGCAGGTGAATGCTTGGTGCTGGCTTCCAGCAAACGGTCACCAGTTGCATTGGTGGTTCCGTGCTGTGTAAGGAGCGCAAAGGGAAAATGATGATGGCGATGATGATAATGATGAAGATGGTATTTTTCTAAGATAATGGTGTAAGGGTGATGATGATGACGACGAGAATGGTATTTTTCTAAGATGATGGTAATGATCATGATGATAACAATGATGGCATTTTTTTAACTCCGTAATTTCTTCCTTGTTCCCGATCCTTATTATCCAGCCATCTCCTCCTAAATCTTTCTGAGTCAGCTCCACGCTCAGTCCATTGTTTTTCCCACTACGTTGACTATCCCGCTCTCCGTATAGTTCCCAGAGGACTCTGGGGGGATAGGACAACTGCGACCTCAGGTGTGTGGTAAGAGACGACTAATATGAGGTTGTGCGTGGTATGAGGTTGTGTATGGTATGAGGTTGTGCATGGTATGAGGTTGTGTATGGTATGAGGTTGTGTATGGTATGAGGTTGTGCATGCTGCTGGGAACCTCGGCTTGCACAAGTAAACTGCTACAGACAACCGCTACCACAAGAGTACACGAATGTTCTCATGTAGACTTCCTGGAAGCGGTCTAGCTGAGTGCTCATATAAATTCTTTCGTTCACTTTTTCGTTCCCAATCCTCTCCGGCCGTACTACTCGTCCACCCTATTACTTTGATTTTGGCCATGAGTGGTCCATTACTGAAAAGTAGGGGAGACAATCCCGCTACACTGAGGCAGTGGCTCCGAGTACCACGGACATCAAGAATTAAAATGATGATAAGCGATCTCACTCAAAACACACCAAAAAAGGGTCACAAATTGTGTGCATACAGTATATTAGTAAATACAAGTTGAGGGCTGCCTCTACCGGAATTAGAATTCCGGGGTTACTGTGATCCCGGGACTCAATTACGGCAGGGTTTCTTAACATGTGGTCCACGGACACCTTGGATTCCAGGGCGTCCGTGTTCATAACTTAACACTTGTAATTATGCTTTTATGTTAAAAAAAAACAAACAAACAAAACTCCAAGAAGGGGTCCAGAGCCTTCACTGGACAATCAAAGTTATCCATAGCCTTCATCAGACAATCAAAGGGGCCCATAGCCTTCACTGGACAATCAAAGTTATCCATAGCCTTCATCAGGCAAACAAAAGCGTTCATAGCTTTCACTGGGCAATCAAAGGAGTCCATAGCCTTCATTGGACAATCAAAGGAGCCCATAGCCTTTCTTGGACAATCAAAGGACTCCATGGCACAAAAAAAAGGTTAAGCAACTCTTAATTAAGGTAACGGTAAACAGGTGAGTTAGTCTACCTCAGTGTTAAGTTCTTTTTGCGCGTGTTAAGCAAAACATACACATATAAAACAACGGGCGTATCACTCAGTAATATCTTCTTTCACCTGTAGATACTACAATAACGTCTAGAAATACTGTTTCAAAATAGCCCACTTACGGCTTATGATGCCACGGAATTACTTCAAGTGGCCTATCAAGTATCATACTGGAATCGATCACTCAATGACAAGAGTTCTCTTTACAGAAGCGCTTATGTTACAACGAGCAAAGAAAGTCAGACAGTATTAACAACAATACCGGCATCGAAGTACTGACAGTTAAACACCTAATACAAAGCTGGATGAAAAAGTTTGAAAACAAAGAACGTACGTCTGAGCAGACAAGATAATATGTTATTTCAGCAAAATCCTGCTGATTATTCTCAGAAGAACTAGGCACAATACTTAACGCTATGTAAGTGTCCAATGTTTTTGTCCCAGTTCAGGCGTAACATAACGACTACATATTTAATCTTTTCCCTGCGACTCTGTTTTAATTGTTTTCACAAACAATGCCAATCTATTCAATAAGTTGTAACTATATATATATATATATATATATATATATATATAGTTATATATATATATATATATATATATATATATATATATATATATATATATATATATATATATATATATATATAGTTCAGCAAGAGGTGCTTTCTTTCCAACGGGAAATATATGGGAATCAAAGGAAATCAAATCCAATATAAGAACAAGAATCGGCAACTCAAATCAGTCCTATTGTATGGCTCTGAAACATGGAGAACAATAAACACAACAACCATGAAGTTACAGACTTTGATAGATGAGTGCCAGCACACAACAGAAGGATGGAAATGATTCAACAAGGTCACGAAAGTAGAACTAATGACAAGAACTAGACAAGTGAAAGTTGAACTAGAAATGAGAAGAAAGAAGACGTCTACCTTGTCCCTTTTATAGGAATATCCTGATTTTTTACCACTGAAGGAACTTGATCTGGTAGCCATAGAATTACAAGGATTTTGTTCCTTAGTTGAACTCTGCTTGAAATGTTTCCCCATGAGTAGAAGTCATTGCTGAGGTGAATAGGGGGACCGAAGGAAACTTGAAATTCAAAAAAAAAAATAATACCTCGGAGAAAGAAAGTAAGTTTTGATTACAGAAAATTTCCAGATGAGTAAGGGGCTTATGGGAAAGACACGGTAAAGGCCTTGGACACTGCTCCTGAAGGAGGGACTGATTGCGTGGCAGGTTATGGAAATGGAGGAAAGGTTCCATAACGCCTAGTGACAATACTGATTTGATGGCAGCAGTTGACTTTCAAGGCCATGATGCCAGAACATCGTCACACAATGTGCCACAATGCCAGCATCGAACAATAACACCCTGCGATAAGTCCTCCCCCTTCCCGTACCCCCCCCGCCCCCCCCCCCCACCCTCCCCCCCCCCCCCGCCCGCCCCCGCCCCCGCCCCACCCCCCCCCCCCCCCTTTCAACGGCAGCAAATTCCTTACCCACACCGCACCATACCGGCTAGAAATCTACTATAGGCCCTACCTAAAGAATGCAATGCTGGTTCTGGCACACATACTCAGAATATACCACAATTTACAGCACCAGCATATTGGTACTTGACTGTGACAACTCAACACTAAATTATCTTAGCGGGGGGGGGGGGGGGGGGGGGGGGGGGGGGGGTGAGGGGCATACAAAATGAACCCTATTAGAAGAGTATAGCCTAGACTGGGTTTATCGTTCGCTATACAATCTGTGCGTGCCAACGCATATAAGAAATTCACAGAGTTTCTGCGGCTTGCTGACAGCTGGTAAACCTTAGATTTATTTGCTATTTTTATTTCAATATATAATTTTATATTAAAACAAAACGACTAATTACACACACACAACAACGTCGGTTCTTGGACAAGGTCTCCAAATAACCCCACCCACACACATCCCCAAAAAACACACAGACAAACACCCCACGCACCCCCACAAACCGCAAACACCACAAACCCACCAAACAAACACCCCCCATAACCGTCCTCAACGGCACACTAATCACCCCCGACCCCCCCCCCCCAAAAAAAAACCACCCAAACCCCCAACCCTCCCCTCCCCACACCACACACGACACACAAACAAAACTCAAAACTGACACACAACATATTACATCAATAGATGTAAGAAAGAATTAAAAACGGGAAGAATTTGTAACACTAACAAATAGAGCGACAAAGTAGTGACTAACTTTTCAAGAACAATGATCTCGATCAAAGATCATTCTATCGTCCTATGCAGCATTCGCCCCCTCCAATTGAAACAACATATAAAGCATAGCAGACACATCATTGTAGCTAGTCTGCGACCTTCGATAACCAATGTTATCTAAACCGGAAGGACCACTATAGGATTTTATTTTTGCTATTCTTTTATGGTTTTTTTTTTCTCCTCTTTTTCTCTCCATCAAAACAGCCCTTCAAAACACTACCTTCATATTTTTCATCTATACGTAAAATGCTTCAACTCACGTCGGTGGGTATTGAGTTCATCACAATATCTCCATAAATCACAACTAAAAAAAAAAAAAAACCAAAAAAAAAAACAAATACCCTCTTCATTTAAAACCTTCTCCACCCATCCCATTTGCTGTTTCGTACCTTTTATTCATTTCGCCACTCTGTCTCCAGACGGCCGAGGGGAGGCAACCCACGCTAACACTTTTTTAAATCAATCAGGTCTGATTGGTTTCCGAAAGGCCCAGAGGGACTCGGCACCCTAGAACACAAGTGCTTTTGCCGCATTTGCCGCGAGAAAATAAGCGATTTAGTGTGTATATCGGCATTTTTGTTTGGAGTTCTGAGAGCTTATCTTACTTCTTAGAAATGTTGGTGTGGAATAGGACGTACGTCGAGAGTTTTGATGTGAACGTAGGCTTTGAATGAATATTATTTAACTTAGATGATTATCGCTCACTGTGCCGCTGCTGCTGTTATGAAGCCACGCACATTACGTGCACTGCAAACGCTGTGAACTCAGAAGCAATGTCTATATAGTGCTATGTTTCTGTTTTAAAAGATAGAAAGAATGACAGACCGACATACAAACAAGAGAGGCAGGAAGGAAAAAAGGACAGACAGATAGATAGATAGACAGACAGAGAGACAGACATACCAGATAGGCAGGCAGACTGGAAGGAAGGAAGGAAGGAAGGAAGGACGGATGGACGGTCAGACAGACAGAAAGGACGGAAGGAAAGACAGACAGAAAGGAAGGACGGATGGACGGACAGACAGACAGAAAGGACGGAAGGAAATATAGAAATACAGAAAGGAAGGACGGACAGACAGATAGAATAAGGGGGGGGAGGAGGAAGAGGAGGAAAGAAGACAGAGAAGTGGGGAGGTATGTTGAGGTTAAAGGCTGATGGGTGTTAGACCTCTCAGCAGTAGTAGTTTAGGTTCAGTTGTATAGAAGAGCGTATTTTTAGTGTGTGGTATGTTGGGTGACACTGACAATTTGCACAGAGTGACAGATTGTTGGAGTGTTGTTATAGGAGAATGTGTATTTAGTGTGTGTTTAGTATTTGTGGTAGCTTTGAGTAGACACAAAGGAACCAAAGTTTTTTATATCTGACTAATTTTTTCATAATTCGGTAAGTGAACTTTTTCGAATTAAAATAGAAAGTTACATTGTGCAGCTGATAGATTTTGTTCAGGAAATTAGTCTTCTAGGATGTAAATTTTTTTTTGATCACTCTCAATGAGGCACACAATTGAGTATTTAAGATACTCGCAGTATGCACAGGATAGAAAAAGAGTAGGTGACCGTTGTTGAAAAGAAAGAAAGAAAGGGGGGGCGTAGGGGGGGGGGGGGGGGTGAAATAGAACCAGGCTCAAAAAAACGTAGGAAACTTGCGGGAGAACTATGGTGTAAAGATGAGAAACTAACTGCTGAAGACAATACAGCATCAGTGATCCGCTAGAGAATGGATATGATAAAGTAAATATGACGCATGAGTAAGGAGCGAAAGCCATGAGACTGCGGTTCGGTCGGGTTGGTAAATTCATTAATTTATTTAGGAAATTATTTGACATTTATTGTTGCAAGGAGCCTTGTGACTCAATAAACAGTTGACCGAGGGTAGAGATGGCCGGATGCGGGCTGTGCGAATCGGGCTGCGGTTCGCCCGTGGGGGGGGGTCTCCGGTAGTTAGAGGATAGTGCAGGTCCTGGACAAGTAGAGATGTAGTTTGAAAGAATTTTTGAGGAAAGAAAGGAGGAAAGAAGTAGGATGGAGAAAGAGGCAGTGATGACAGGAGGGAAAGGACATAGCGAGAATCGGATTTACAAATGGATTGAAGTGGAGGGGGGGGGGGTGTGTCAGGGAGAATAGGAAACGGATTGGACTCAATTACATAAGATAGCTTGACAGACAGATGTAGGAAGGACCGGATAACCGACAGATAAGATAGTAGGAAATGAGATCTTATTATAGTAACGAGGATAGCCATTAAAGGATGAAGTATGGAGTAGTGTATTTCCGTTTGATGGGTATAGTCTGTTTTTTCTGGTCTGGAAGAGGGGAGGTTGGTAGGAGGAGAGGGAGCACATGTTCAGCCTAGAGAAGGGATAAGGAAAAGAAAAAAGAGGCAAAGAGTGCAAGGACATGTAGAGGGGAGCGAAAAAGAGGCTAAAAAATAAAGGGGGGAATAGGAAGAAAGAAAAAAAAAAAAAAAAACAGACACCAGAGGCGAAACAGGAAGGTGAAAGAAAGATTAAGAACAGAGGAGAGGAAAAAAAAAAAGAAACCATTTAGGGGAAGAAAGGTGAAAGAACAAAAAAAAAAAAAAATGAAGAGAGAAATAAAAAAGAATAAAATAAAAAAAAACAACAAAAAAGAGTAAAAAAAAAAAGAGTGGGAGGTGGGAAAAAATAAAATAAAAAAAGAAAAAAAAAAAGAGAAAAAAAGAGAAAATGTAAAAAAAACAAAAAAAAAAAAAAGAAAAATAAAAGGAAAAAAAAAAAAAAAAAAAATAAAAAAAAAAAATTCAAGAAAAAAAAAAAAATAAAAGGCAAAAATGGATACAGAAAGAAAGAAAAAAGAAATAAAGAAAAAAAAAAAAGAAAAAAAAAAACGGGAAAAAATATAAAAAAGAGAGAGTTAGAAACGCAAAAATAATAAAAAATCGAAAGAGGAAAGAAATTATAAAAAACTAAGAGAAAAAAAATAGGCAGGGGAAATTAAAAAGAAGAGGGAAAAAAAAAAATAAGAGAATGCATTTTGGAATTGAGATTGGATGGGGAATTTTGATAGGGAGACAAGTATTAGTGAAGGGGAGGTAGGGGGTAAAGGAGAATTGAGGTGATAGGATTTTTGACAATCAGAGTAATCTGAAGGGTTTTAGAGGCTAAAAAAAAATAGGGAATAGCGGAAAAAAAGAAAATAGGGCAAAAAATATTAGGGATAAGGATAAGGGACGAGAGAAGAGAGGAAACCCACTGTATAAGTTGGACATGATAATAAGTCAGCTGTAGGCATTTTTTGAACCCCAAGAGGAAAAAGACAGGAAGGATACCAGCAGAAGGAAAGAAGGACAGAAGAGAAGAACAAAACAGGAGAGAGACAGAAAGGTAAGAGACAAGGAAGGACAATAAGACAGAAGGAAGGAAAACAGTATCAGAACAAGAAAAGGAGCGGTGATCGTTCGCGTTGTCCATTAATTTCCCTGCTGCGGCTAATTTTACGCTAGGCTGTATGGAGCCAATTCACTCTTCGCTCTCCAGCTAGCAGCCCCTCCCCACACCCCCCCCCCCTCACCCCCGCCCCCCCCCCCACACCCCCCCAGGCTCTGCCCACCACGCTTCTCCCTATAGATGGAAACACTTGGTCACAAAACGCCAACTCACGCCGAACTTGCCCAAGTCTGTAGTACAGTTGTACTTTTCTGTGCAAATTTATATTTTTTATGATGCAGTTTTTTCTTGCCACATAAGTCACCCTCGCATACAACAACAACCTCATATTTATGTTGTAGCATGTGAGCTCGCTTTGCTTATACTTGTGTAGTGCGTACCAACCGATCACACAATGAACTTGCGACTAGAGGTTTGCCAGATGTACACCAGCAGATGCCTACGACTGATCACGATACCTTTACACACTATTGAGCTGTTTCTCTTAGGGTAGAGACCAAAGATGCCTGAGGTGTTGTGCTCCACGTTAGTAACTAAAGCGAAACAACGCACAATAGACTTGTGTCGATATGTAGAAAGGGTGGCCCGCAAGTTCGCACACACTCACAACACGCATATTAGTTGGTATTATGTACCAGATGCCTGAGGGGTTTGCCAGTCCCAGACACACACAACCTACATATTAGTTTGTCATGTACAGATGCCTGAGGTTGCCATGTCCCACCACACAACACTAATCCACTCTTTATTAGTTGTCGTGTATCAAGATGTCCTGGAGCGCTTTGCCAGTCAACATCCACCACACAAACATCATATTTGTTGTGTCTTTTAGTACCAGTATGCCCTGAGGTTGCTCAGTCCCACACAAACACACCTCATCCACTTAGTATGTCATTGTACCTAGGATGCACAACTGAGGTTGCCAAGTCCACACTCCCCCACACCTCACCTTACACTAACACGATCCATATCTAGTTTCTTGTTAGCCTTGGATGTTTCGTGAGGGTTTGCCTTCAGTCAAGTCCCACAACAATAACCTCATATTAGTTGTACTTGTACCTATGTCTGTGGTTGCACCAAGTCACCACCACTCCATCATCACAACCTTACAATATTAGTTGTCACGCGTCTCATGCATCAGATGCATGAAGGTTGCCTCTGTCACACACCACACAAAACATCGATTATTAGGTCATGTCATGCCTGTAACAGATGACCCTGAAGGTGGCACCGAAAGTCACACATCAACCACAACCTTTCATTTTTAGTTAGGCTCAGTACCAAGGATGCCTGATGGTTGAACGAGTCCTCTACAACACAACCCTCATATTTACTTGTCTCGGCCGATCCTGTACCGAGAGATGCCTGAGGTTGCCCTGTACCCAAATCTAAAACCTAAATATTTAGTTGTTACTTTAGTACACCAGAATGCAGCCTGATGGTTTGCTACCGAGTCCCCATCACAGTCCACCACACACAATAACTCTATATTATTATGTTGTCACTCCTGTTACCCAGATGCACTGAGTTGACTCAGTACCCATCATACACAACCTCCATATGTAGTTTGTCTATGTACCAGGCGTGATGGCTATGTGCGTTGACACCGACAAAGCTAGTGCCCACATAACACACAAGACACCTCATGTATACTTGTTGTCTTTACACAGGATGCATGAGGTTGCCTCATAAGTCCAACACTACACAACCTCATATTTAGTCTATATCTGTACAAGATGCCTGACGGTTGCCGTTCGACGCGCTCACAAATCACACAACCACAACTTAATCATTTAGTTGTCTTGTTACCGATGCCTGAGGTTGCCTTTGCACCACCACACCAATACACCTTGAATATGTTAGATTGGTCTCGTTCCAGTTTGCCCTGTGCGTGTCACTCTACCCCTTGCAGCGTGATCCAACTTCTGCACATTGTCTCTTTACAAGAAACCCCTCTCCACCCCTCCCCTCTCCCTAACAACATCACACAGGGTGGACTTCCTTCATCTGTAAGGAAGCTCTTCGCACTATGTGTTGGTGAGAGTGGTGCAGATGTGACACCTTGCAGGTATAATCGGAAAACGAACCCACCACAGCCATTCAGATTTTGCTCGTTGTGCAGTTGGTTGTTTTGTCTGGTGACCAGAATGTTTGTGTCTTACATGACTCGCTCGCGCCGAATGTGGCCTCCCTGAGCACTCATGTACTCACCAAAATTATTATAAAGTCGCCATTACACGACATTGCCTCAGGACACAGTAGTCACTATGTTTGTTTTTTTGTTTTAGATTTGTCTCCTCGGAGATACCAAAACGCATGCATTCCTCACCCCTCACGACGCTCGGGGAACTACACGAGGCCAGGCCGCGGGACTTTTGGTACCATGTTTTTAATTAAAAAAAGCAAGTCTTGTCTGGTTGTTATCATTCACTCCTTACTACTATATACAGGGGGTGTTGTGCGCACACTCGCAAAAAAGTACGTTTTTTCACTAGGGAATATAACACGATTAATAATATAATCATTATATAATCATTAATAATAATTACAATCATTAATATTTACTGTAATAACACATGATCCTAAAAATTTATCAAATTCTGGCGGATGGTCTAAACCTTCTTCTCCTCCCTCTCCAGATCAGGTGCAAAATGTGTCGGATTTTATTTACTTGTTACTACTGGATCTGACTTGGTCCTATTAGTTTCGAATTCCTCTGCTTAAGGTCATGCGATGATCCCCTTTTCATCTTTATTATTGGACTCTTCTCCTACTCTCTTTATATTTACTTCCGGAGCTTTTTTTGTCTGGACTTTCCTTTAGACAAATTCCCCTTTTAAATCAAATTTCGCTCCCACTAGTAATCATCCCCCACTCATACAATTTTATTATCTATATTAATTTAATTTATAGTTATAATCTAATATAACTAAAATAATAATATATATTTCTTTTATTCTTTCTCTAGGATCTACCATCCTCCCCCCTCCCCCACTGCGAGGGATTTTCATAGCCCTTTGCTATCGCCACGTCTACAAAAAAATATCACGCCAGTAATGCCCACCAGCGCGTCACTCTGCGGGCCCAGTATGGCTCACTTTGAGTGGTCACTCAACAGAATGGACTTATGTGCACTGGGCCCTATCCACCCAATGAGGCGTTTATTAGGGTTCTCCTCTCTTTATTCCTCGCACCTCTTTTCCTCTATCTATTTTTTACCGGTGTCTAGATTGTTTATGTTTGCAGTGAGGCTCGGTTAATGTTAATTAAAAATTTTAAAACAATTTCTCTGGGTTGGCGTATACTTTCCGAGATAGAACTAGTTTTGGATCTTATCGCTATAATCGACTCCACTCATATATAATTTCCGTCTACCAACTCCTTTTCGTTTATAAAAATTTTTATTTACTATGTTTTATACATTACGTACCGCGGACACCTACCTTTTACCAGCAACAGAACTCAAAGCTATATTAGCTGCTTCGTCATTTTAAACGTTAATATTTTATTATCACATCTTTAACTTGTTACGTCTCAACCATTCGGGTTATCTATCTATATCGTCATCACTATTCTGTTTATATAATTTCGACTAGCTTTTATTCATATTATTATAGATTTTTCGCACTATAATTATATACTATATGATACTATATGAATGTAGTTGTGTACTATCTTGAAATAAAAATGTTAGATTTTAACTCGAAAGGTATACGAATCAAGACGTCAGCTTACAAAACAAAAAAAATCGACGTTCAGCACACGTAACTAAAACCCCCAAAAGGTATCCAGACAAGAGCATGCCCATCATATTCAGCCAACCAAGTTAATCGCCTACATGATAAGCATGATTTCTGCTTAAAAAATGCTATTGGATGGGATACTCTCGCTTCTACATAATTTTATTTCTACAATAAAGAACTTAAAATTAATTCGCATGTGATTATTCAGGGTCTAATTTATCAAATTTCCCTCGAACAGGCCGATTGATATTTAGACACACAGGGAGTGTAGAAGAACTACCTCAAGAATACCTTGTATTGCATTAAGATTACAATGAATACTAAGAGTTATAGAAGGCGAAAACCCATTTCTAGTAAGCATTTCTAGAAATTTTATTGAGTGAACAAAGTATTGGGAGCAGTGAATCACTCTTTCATTTATATGATAATGATATATACTAAGTGAATTTAGAGCAATTATTATGTAGTTACTTGTTCATTACAGGAATGGTAATGTTTCATCACTTATTTTTTGTGTTCGTTTATTTGTAACTGTTTTTATAATATATAGGCGCAGGCTATGGCTTGCGTCATAAAAAAGAAACTGCCTTAGAGTAAGATATGAAAATAATAGACCGCTGGTGATATTAATCCTTTAGTCGTGTGTAGGACAAGGGGGTTGTTCATTTTTATGAAGTGTGAATAGGGGGGGTGCTGATTGGTTAGACATGTTTAAAAAAAGACATTAACACCTAAAAAAATACAGCCAGAGGTAATCATTAAAAAAAAATTTTTAACACTAAAAAAAAAACAAAAATGAAAAAAAATTATAAAACTATAATGAGTTAGAAAAAAAAAAAATAAATTAAAAAAAACGCACATTATTAGCAAAAACAAACTAAAAAAGAAATAAAATTAATCCTAAAAAAAAAATAAAGTTTCTAGAGAAAGTAAATTACATAAAATGAATAAATTCAATAAATTAATATAAATAAAATAAAATCTTAAGTGAAAAAAGTTTAAAAAAAGTAGCATAAAAAAGTGATCAAAACAACAAAAAGACCCCGATCAAAAGAGAAATAAGAAAGTAATGTTAAGAAAGCTAACATACAATGAATTTAAAAAGAAAAACAAAAAACCGTTAAACAATAATCAAAGATACAAACTAAAACTTTTAAATATAATTGTGACAATATCTCACCCAAATAACAAATACAGGCGAATGCACTATGTCAAAAAACAAACAACAAATAACTTTAACTAGGAAAAAAAAAAAAAAAAATTGAACAGTGAAATACAGGGCACGAGAATACACCTACATTGACAAAAAATGCACCACAGAGTACTATTCGCTATACTCATTATTACTAAGGGGATACTACCTCAGAAGTTCCGTAAAAAAAATAACAAAAATTCACATTGAAATCTGGGACCATGAGTCAAGCAAAACCCACGCCATGATTACAGGGTGATCTGAAAAAATCTATTCAACAATGTACAACCCTATGGGTTTTGGCACGCAGCACCCTACACGCCAATGGTGCGCGTTTTTGGACGTAGGGGACACTCAGGAAAATCAAGCTGGACTAGTACGAAGACACTACCAAACAATCAAATGACCGACCAGGTAAATGGTAGACATCTCAAAAGACCATTACAAACAGGCTGTTGGACGACAAAAAAGTCGACAACGTTCAACAAAAAAAAATAAAAAAATGTCAATGATCATACAAGTTTGCACCGCTCTAATAGTCCTTTTAGTCAAGCCTTTTTTTAAAAAAAAATTCTAGTTCTTAAACGCTCGGTTGGTTCTCGTGAGGGGTTAATAAACCATGCAGTGTGATCGCTGTGCATCGTTTTTTTAGAATTTTTTTTTTTTTTCTTTTTCTTTTTTTCTGTTCTCTTTTTTTTATATGTTTTTTTTTGTTTTTTTTTTTTTTGTTTTTTTTTTGATCTGACTTTTTTTTTTTTTTTTTTTTTTATTTTTTTTTATTTTTTTTTTTCGCATAGAGATATACACACTTTTTATTATTTTTTCAACATATTTTTTCTATATAACGTTTCTATACTTGCCCTTATCAGCGCCACAGTTAAAAAAATAAAAGTTATCTATAAGGATAAATGGGTCATGGTTTTTTTTTTTTTTTTTTTTTTTTTATTTTTTTTTTTTTTTTTTTTTTTTTTTTTTTTTGGCAATAAAATTGAGCATAAATCACCATGTGTATACAAGTAAAACGAGTGGCCGTTCAGGCCCACTCGCCCAAGAACGCATAGTGTATGACTCATGACCCATTCGCAAGCGCGATGGAGCACCAGATTACGGCACGGCCGGCTCCCCGGCAATGCGCCCGCCTTCGCCCGCACGGCTATGAACCGAGCCAAAACCGCACAGACAACGGTCCTATTTAAACCCTAAGGTTGAAGAGCGTTTAGGTAAAAGTTCATGCAGACTAGGAAATATCTATAAGACAACAAATAAAATAAACGAATTACAGTCGGTCTAGAGCTCTAAGTACGCTAACAGTTTTTTGCCTTGTTAGCTTGCTTGTTATTGAAGACTGTATTTCTATGTCATAGAGAATTGTTTTGTACAGAATACTATATCCTGTACGTGGACAGTTTTCTTATGAAAGTGACGTATGACAGAGAACAAAAGACTAATTTTCGACCATGAGAACTTAAATACAAGCAAGATCCATCTGCCGACGCATAACACAGCTATTGAACTTTGTTTGCTACAGGGTCGGGCCACTTTTCTCATCTCGTACTGTACCGAATCGCTGTAAATTGTTTTTTTTATTCGTTTATTGTTAGTTTTTTTTTTTTTTTTTTTATTTTCACATTTTGTATTTTTTTCAGATTTTTTTATACTTTTTTCTTTTGTCTCTATCTTATTTCCATTTTTTTTTTATTTTTTTTTTTTTTATTTACACTTTTTATTTTTTGTTTTACAGGTGTCAGTTTTTTTTTTGTTATTTTCTCTAGATTTATTTTTTTACACCCATTATTCAATTATACCGCCCGGCTTACGTCCCACCTCAGCTTCTTTTTTTTTTTAGTAAAATTTTTTTTTGTTTTTTTTTTACATTTTACCGTTCGAATTATTTTTTTTTATTTTTTTATTTTCTTCTGTTATACTGGTGATTTTTATTCTTGTAGGTTTTTTTTTTTCTTTTTGGTTGTTTTTTTTTTTTTATATCACTGGTTTTTTTTTTTTTTTTCTGATTTGAATTTTTTTTCTAATGAGTATTGGGATATACTGCAATACGGGGTTGCTAAAAAAAACTTTTTTTAGAATATATACGATTTTATGATTTGTTTTCATTATCGGATCATATTTTATTTTTTTTTAGATTTAAAAAAGAATGTTTATGTTTTAATTATATTGGTCTGTGCTATTAGAATATATTATATAGATAATAGATATATTATAATAATATTATTATTATATAATATTTAATTATAATATTATATATATATATATTATATTTGATATCACTATAATGTTATAAATAATATACATAACATTATATTAAGAGTTCCACGCTTGATACAGAACTGTACAGGTCAGTCGGGGCGGAACAATATATAAATGTTACTTGTGACACAAGCCATGTTATCTGGTGGCTTGGGGGGTGGCTAAAAACAAAATTGGTAATCTGGTGGATTTTTGTCAAACGATCCAGTATTCTCAATATTTATCTGTCCATTCCCAACTAATCCATCGGACGAAGTACATGCTCTTTAATAAAATTAAATGGATACACGAACAAGGCAAAGTAAAGGTACCGGCTGTCGCCCTCTGAGATCAGGTGTCACTGCGCAAAAAATATATAACTCACAGAGAAATTGGTGGGGGAAGATAAGGTGAAGGAGTGTGACTGATATCATACATTCTCTATAATTCATATGATTGGGATTATCTCTATATATACGGACCGGGTGACAAGAAGGATGCTCTCTCCTGTACTCTGTACAGTCCTGACCTAAAGTTCAAAAGACACACACGGTTTTTGTTTCCCTTAAGCACTTTTTTTTTTTTTTTTTTTTTTTTATTAGAGGATTTTTTCAATTTTTTTTGTTTTTTACGCGGACAGACGTTTTTTTTTTTTTTTTTTACCCGCCGCCATCCTGCTTTTTTTTTTTTTTTTTTTTTTTTTTTTTTTTTTTTTTTTTTTTTTTTGTTTACGCCATTTTTTTTTTTTATACAACTAATAATCAACCTTTTAAATATATATAGAAATAATAATATTTTTTTTTTTTTTTTTTTTTTTTTGTTTTTTTTTTTTTTTTATATTTTTTTTTTATAATTTTTTTTTTTGTTTTTTTTTTTCCCGGTTTTGTTTTTTTTTATTTTTTTTTTTTTTTTTTTTTTTTTTTTTTTTTTTTTTTTTTTTATATAATTGCCTAACGCCTTTTTTTTTTTTTTTTTTTTATTATTTTTTTTAGTTTTTTGTTTTTTTTTTTTTTTGTTTTTTTTTTTTTTTGGTTTTTTTTTTTTTTTATTTCTTTTTTTTTTTTTTTTTAAATATAAAATTACCGTCTGTAATAAATGTAATAGTTCATTTTTTTTATAATTTTTTACTCGGGTGGTGGGACTATTTTATTTTTTCCTATATTATAATATTTTTTATATTCCGCCATTTTAATATTTAATTTTTATACCAGCATTTTTTTTTTTATAAAAATTTTTTTTATTTTTTTTTATTTTTTTTTTTTAATTTTTTTTTTTTTTTGTTTTTGTGTTTTTTTTTTAAAATTTTTTTTTTTTATTTTTTTTTTTTGTTTTTGTTTTTTTTTTTTTTTTAAAAATAAAAGAGAATGTTTTTTTTTTATAGGATTCAACCCTATTTTTGTTTAATAGTTTTTTAAAAAATATAGTTTCCTTTTTTTTTTTAGAATACTAATTTATTTTTTTTTTATTTATTAATTTTTTTACTAGATTTTTTTTTTTTTTGTTGTTTTTATTTTTTTTTTTGTTTTTTTTTTTATTAAAATTTTTTGTGGGTTTTTTTATTTTTTAAAATAAAAATGTTTGCGTGTGCATAGTTAGACTATATTCAAAATTTGTGTTTGGGGTTTTTTTTTATAAATTTATTTATAATAATAATTAATAATTATTTATTTAGGTTTTTTTTTAAATAATTTTATTTTTTTTTATATTTTTTATATAGATTTTTATATTTAAATTTTTTTAATTTATAATGTTTTTTTTTAATTTTTTTTTAATATTTTTTTTTTTTTTTAAATTGCCAATTATTTTGAATTTTAATGATATTATTTTTCAAAAAAAAAAAAATTATATATTTTTTTTTTAATTTTTTTTAAAAAAAAAATTTTTTAAAACCGTAATTTAAACTTTATCTTTTTATTTTTTTTATTTTTGAAAAAAAATTTTTATAAAATAAAATTTTTAAACAAAAACAAAATTTATATAAAAAAATTTATATATTTTATTTTTTTATTTTATTAAATAAATTTAGCCACGGCGTTTTTTTTTTTTTTTTTATTAATTGTTTAAAAAATTTAGAATATTATTTTAATTGTTTATAATGTCAGCTTTTATATTTAAAATTAAAAAATGTTTGTCCTGTTTTAATTAAAATTTAATTATTTTTTTTAAAAAAATTGGTTGTAATATATTTTTTAAAATATAAAAAAAAAAAAATTATAATAATAAGAAAAAAAAAAAAAAAATTTATTTTTTTTAAAAAAATATTTTTTTTTTAATGTAAAAAAATTAAAAAATTTGCGTTCCCTGTTATGGTTAAAAAAAAAAAATTTAAAATTAAAAAATAAAATTTATAAAATAAATAAAAAAAAAAAAAAAAAAAATTGGTCTATGATGATATTAAATATAATAAAAAAAAATATTTATGTAAAAATTTTTTATTAATATAATGGCAGGTGATCTTTTAAATTTAAATTATTAAAAATAAAAATAAAATGGGGATTATTTATTAAAAAAATAATAAAAAATATGCTTAATAAAATTAAAAAAAAAAATGTTTATTAAAAAAAAAAAAAATTTTTTTTTTTAAAAAAAAAAAAAATAATATTTTAAAATTAAATTTTTTCATTGAGTTGTGTCAAAATAAAAAATAAATAAAAAAAAAAATAATAATAATTTCTGTGTTTGCTTATAATTGTAATCGCAAAAAAAACCAAAAAAACAAATGAAATTTACCAAAAAAACTTTATATAAAAAAAAAAAAAAAAAAAAAAAAAAAAAAAAATAAAACTTAAAAAAAAAAAAAAAAAAAAAAAAAAAAAAAAAAAAAAAAACAAAATAAAAATAAAAGGGGAAAAAAAAAAAAAAAAAAAAATAAAAAAATGGGCTAAAAAACAAAAAAACAAAATAAAATAAAACAAAAAAAAAAAAAAAAAAAAAAATAAAAAAAAAAAAAACAAAAAAAAAAAAAAAAAAAAGAAAAAGAAAAAAATAAAAAAATAAATAAAAAATAAAAAAATTTAAAAAAATAAATTTTAAAATTTTTATAAAAAAAAATATTTAAAAACAAACAAAAATTTATTATTAAATTTATATTATAACACTCTCATATTAACTTATATTATTCAAAACCAACCCAACACACACAAAATGCAAATAACTCAGCAATGATGGTGATGGGTAGTAAACACATGCTATAGACTAATATTATGACAGCTAACGCAAGGACGGTATCGGTAAATGACCGATTAATGGTAAATGAACCAGTTTTCAACCATCCGCATGAATACTAGAAACAACTCCGTGGTTCTCATACGTATTATATTGTTGTGTACTTGACCAAGTCACGAACCGTCCAATGTGTGTTGGTGACATATTTAATGGTCCTAAACACTCCCCTTTTCAGACGCGCTCACGCTCGCAGGAGAAAAAATGCCACGATAATAATGGTTTGCATACATATATAAAATACAGAAGAGGGATATCCATCCTCATTCCTGTAGCGACAAACACCATGCCACTAAGCCTCCACCACCATGGACGGTTAATTAGCACACACAAAAACAACTGAGGCCGTTATTCGGATGTTATAATGGCAATAAACCCCCCCACCCCCCCGACCCCCCAACCACCACTTTCCCCCCCCCCCCCCCCCCAGCGCCCAACCAACTGCCTGGACCTCTCCTGACCACTATAGCGTAGCGTAAATTATATGGAATATGCGGACAAATTTTCCCGCTTCTACCAGTGTACAGTAAAACCACACACACTTTGCATGCTATTAATACACCCACAAGATAACATAGTGCTCTTTCGTGATCCAAAAAATCACTATCTCCCCACCACCCCCCCCCCCCCCACATGGCAAATCCCCCCCCACAAAAAAATAAAAAAAAAAAAAAAAAAAAAAAAAACAACAAACTAATCAACTAGAGGGGGGGGGGGGACTCTAATCGGGTGCGGTCAAAGGGTCCCAATCACGCGTGCGTCCATTATAGTCGAGGTCTAAACTTGTACATTCCTTTTCATTACATGGACAATTAGGAGGTCTGTCCGAATTTCTTGGAGAATTAGGTCGAGCTTCTGCTGATGATCTGCGCACTTAATAAAAGGAAATTCACATTATATGTCTTATCACCCCAATCACGCCCACTCCCCCAACTAAGAGGCCAGGCAACCCACATTCTGGAATTATTATAAACGGAATTAAACCCAATAGAAATCCCCCCACCCACACCCAACCGCAAAACTGTCAACGCAAAAAAAAACCCCCCCCCCCACCCCCCCCCCAAGCCCCACCCCCCGCACCCCCCCAACAATGAGGGGGGGGGGGGGGAGTGGGGGGGGGCATAATAAGGCGGGGGGGGGGGGGGGAGCGGGGGGGGGTGATGATAGGAGGAGGGGGGTACGCAAACATTGGGGAGGGGGGGGTGAGGGGGGAAGGGGACGCGGGGGGGGGAGGGGACCAGGGGGGGGGGGGGGGAGGGGGGCGGGGGGGGGGCGGAAAGGAGGGTACCACATCGAGAAAAAAATAAAAAACTGTACCTTGTACTGCCAATTTAAATGGGTTATTGGTACCAGTACTTGAGGGAAATACGCCTGTAAACAACATGAAAGAACAGGATGGTAGGTCAAAGATGAACCACCAGTACAAACCCCCACCCCAAGAACATCCCCAGGCAACATACCAACTGAACCCCCCTATACCCCCACCAGGGACGGATCCCCACACACTGGCATCACACTCATCCCTCTGTACAATAATACCTTCCCCATAAAAACACCAACCCAACAAACAACTCCTTACCTCCCCAAATACAACCACACCACAACCAAACACGACCACAACACGCCCACAACCCGACCCTTTTCCTGCTTATATTAACGAAAGACAGTTTAAACACGAACATTAGAAAAAAAAGGCTGTTGTCATCTATATTTTGTGCTCGCTGAACCACGGACTGCGCATGACTTGTCAGCTTCCGTTATGGTTGATTGGGTCCGACGCATCAGCTAAGATTTCTCTGCAAACTTTGCCCACCACTTACTAAAATAGTGAGGATTTAAGAGCCGAACCCGTTGCCTGGACAATTGGAGCTGCGAACCAGAGATGCCTGCGATCCACCTAATCTACTCAGGCCAGAATCATATGCGGACCTGGCCATACCGCCCTCCATCGGTAACAATCCCACGCCCTAGCTTCAACACGGTTGGAAGTAGGGGCATCATCCCCCTTTCTTTACTCGTTTTTTTTTTTTTTTTTTTTTTTTTTTTTTTTTTTTTTTTTTTTTTTTTTTTTTTTTTTTTTTTTTTTTGTTTTTTTTTTTTTTTTTTTTATACAGAGTTTTTTTTTTTTTTTTTTTTTTTTTTTTTTTTTTTATTTTTATTTGGAGGAGTTTTTTTTTTTTTTTTTTTTTTTTTTTTTTTTTTTTTTTTTTTTTTTTTTTTTTTTTTTTTTTTTTTTTTTTTTTTTTTTTTTTTTTGCTTGGGCTTGATCGGTCAAGCGGATGTGGACGTCCTCGCCACAGCCACCAATTTCGTTTAGAAATGTTCCGGATATGATGACTTTGAGGGCATTATTCTTACCCATAGAATTATCTCTTAGTGTTTTCGATAAGCCCCCCCCCCACCAAACCCATTCCCCCCCTTACTCCTGCTGTCCCCCCCCCTACCCGTCCAACACCCCCCGCTTTCCTTCCCTCCTCCCCCCCACCCCTACATGTCGGAGCATGGACGTGATATTTTCATAAATTTCTAGGGATTTTTCGTGTAAGGTTTTTCATGAAAGCATGGGTAAATTGAAACTTTTTTTTCAATTCACCCCCCCCAGATTGCAAAGAAAAGCACTTCACAAATCGCTGAACATCTTTATCTAGATTTATTTTTTTTTTTTTTGACATTATGAAATTTTGGGTCCGTGAGCGAAAGTGTTTCAGATGGGTCAAAAAAAAGGGCCTGTGGCTCCCCCCCATTTTGAACCTGAGACAAAAGTCGTCAGTTCACTGAGATGTTCTTTCCCCCCCCACGCCCCTTCAATCACCCCAACGTACCCCCCTTTCCCCCTCAAGTACCCCCTCCCCACCCCCACCCAACCCCCCCCTCCCCCCCATATGTACCCCCCCCCCCCCCCCGTCTATCCCCTCCCACATTACCCCCCCGTGATTCCCTACTCTCCCCCCCCCCCTCCCATACAGAGGAGTCAGACACAATCATACCTCACAAAGCTTACAGATTAAGTCGCTGGCAACAAAAAAACTCAACGTTTTCACTGCATCAGGAGTTCGGCATGCAGCAGGTTCCAAGGGGAGGCAATGCAGACCCTGACGCATTCATCCAATCACTCGAACAATCGCACATTAAGAACTCTCACCACAAACTCGTCCGGCATAACACTTTGGTGCGTTAAATCGGAGGGCAAAATGAACTCCAAAATGGGTTGGTAGAGCAAACAAAAAAAAACCTTTATTATCTTAGCAGGATATGCCTCGTGTGATTTTACTTAAGAGGAAGGACAACGAAATATTTATGCTTTTTTAGCAATAGACTTTTTCGGCAGTTACACAAAACGACGGCAGACGTGTGTTCCCTGTGTCATGGTCCTGCTGAAGTAAGTCCATATAAAAAATCAGACTAAGGAAGAGTGTCACCAGAACTGGCCAGACGGGATCCTCTACATCCTACCCCTACAATTCACTCATCACCCATCCAAACTCGCATACTGGATAATCACTATCATCCCTCCCTGCAACCAATGTTGAATACGGAAATCAGAGAAAAGGGATGGATCTTGGTATCATAGCCCATCCATAGCTGCCCGCAATGGACCCCTCTACATAACCAGCCCCAATGCCAGACTCCACTATCTACAACACAACACCATGCATCTGATGATCTGACTGCAACTCAACCTGTTCATCAACAAAAAAAATCCAAAAACCAATCAACCATCATTGTAATGATGCCTGTTCTACCGATTAATGCTAGTATTGAAATGTTGCCTGTGAAAATGACTGTTTTTGAAGAATTATGAAGTGCCAACGACAACAACCCAATAAATCAGCGAAGTTAGCACCCTCTGATTTTTCATCTTATTTGGGTCCACTTTATAAAGATGCAACCTCCGGGGGGGGGGGGTCAAAGTTGATGGTAGGGGGGGTTCATGCAGGGTGTGAAATGGCTTTTTGAGTGGTGGATCAACAAATAATGTGTGGGTAGGTGTGGGGGGGTGGGGGGGGGGGGGGGGGGGTTGGGGGGGGGGGGGGGGGGGGGGGGGTGGTGGGGGGGGGGGGTGTGGGGGGGGGGGGGTGGTGGGGGGGACTCAGGGTTGGTACATGGGGGGGTGTGTGGTGTATATTGGGGGGGGATTTCATGGGGGGGGGGGGGGGGGGGGGGGGGGGGGGGGGGGGGGGGGGGGGGGGGGGGGGGGGGGGGGGGGGGGGGTGGGGGGGGTGTCTTGGGGGGTGGGGTGAGGGGTATGGGTGGGGCGGGGGGGGGGGAGGGTGTGGCGGGGGGGGGGGGGGGTGGGGGGGGGGGGGGGGGGTGGGGGGGGGGGGGGGGGGGGGGGGGGGGGGGGGGGGGGGGGGGGTGTTGATGGGTGTGGTGTGGGTGTGGGTGTTGGTGGGGTGGGTGGGGGGGGGGGAGGGGGGGGGGGGGGGGGGGGTGGGGGGGGGGGGTGGGTGTTGGGGGGGGGGGGGGGGTGTGGGGGTTGGGGGGGGGGGGGGGGGGGGGGGGGGGGGGGGGGGGGGGGGGGGGGGGGGGGGGGGGGGGGGGGGGGGAGGGGGGGGGGGGGGAGGGGGGGGGGGGGTGGGTGGGGGGTTGGGGGGGTGGGGGGGGGGGGGGGGGGGGGGGGGGGTGAGGGGAGAGGGGGGGGGGGGGGGGGGGGGGGGGGGGGGGTCGGGGGGGGGGGGGGGTGTGGGGGGGGGGGGGGGAGGAGGGGGTGGGGCGGGGTGGGGGAGGTGTGGCGGGGGGGGGGGGGGGGGGGGGTTGGGACCCCAAACCTATGTTTTAGAAAGTCACACGAGCCTACCCTCCTCCCCTCTCATAGCCTTCCTCCCTACATCACCAAAATACCCCGCCCCCTCACCCATCCCCTTAATCCAACCTCCAACAATCTCTCCAAACAAACAACACACTCCTCCCTCTATCCTCTCTCTGTCCTAAAGTAAATCAATAAAGATGAATGTAGGTAAATAGAAGGACACAGCAGAAAAGAAAACAGAAGAAGTTCAATAGCATGCACACTCACCGTCCCGAGGAATCGAGCAAGGGTCCATCCCGACTAGCGCTATGACCTACGCTGTGGCGGAGTATCTTGGCTCCGAGAGTGAATTGTGTGGAGATGTGACACACAACCAAGGGTAAGCAATCACCCCCCATTCATAAAAGGAAGAAAACGAAGTAAAAGTGCCCCCATAGGTCCGTGTTCATCATTTGTTACGACAATATTACGCAAATATGGAAATACAGGACCTGGAAACAGAAATCCATACTCTGTAACAACCAACACAAAATTATCAGGTGACATCACTCAATGCCCATTACAGCCAACATATATGGAAAATTGTAAGATAAGAAGGTGGGGAGACGGATAGGCACATTCCACTCAGAAGAGGAAACAATATTCGCCATAGCCAGAGTGTCGCCCTTTTTTGGACTGGAACCCACAAGCAAGAACTTTGAAAGAGAGAAGGCTAAGGAAAATTGGACATGACCGTTGTGCTACAAAGCTGGAATGAAAAACGGAAAATAAGACCATTCCGAAAACCCCCCCCCCCCCCCCCCAACCTGTTTTCCCCCCCCCCCCCTCCCCCCCCCCCCCTCCCCCCCCCCCCCCCCCCCCCCCCCCCCCCCCCCCCCCCCCCCCCCCCCCCCCCCCCCCCCCCCCCCCCCCCCCCCCCCCCCCCCCCCCCCCCCCCTCCCCCCCCCCACACTCCCACCACCCCTAACCAAACCCCACACACTCACAAAGTGGAATGCAAAGCTGTAGGCGCCCGCTCTGATTTCTAGGAAAATGTTCACCCTATAGAAATTCCCTTTACGAGTGGACATCTCCCAGCAAAGGACGGGCCAAGGTTGCAGAAAAACAGAATCAAGGGTAGTGCCCATACTACAGGTAGTTACGACAGGTAAATTACGTTGTTTCTGCAGTGATTAGCACACTCCACGCGGTCTATTTTTTCAAAACAACATCAGGTGCCCAGGTGATTTAACACAAGTACCCAGATTTTAATCTACACACAATTCTGTATTATTGCTCGTGTGTAAACTAAATACGGTCTAGCTGTTTTACGCTGGGGGTTAATAAAAAAAAAATAAAAAAAATGTAAAAAGATAAAAAAGATAACTCATCAGCAGATTACATGCCGTAGGTTAGTAGTAGTGAGTATATTAGGAGACTTTCTTCCTTATATGGTCCAGCATTGACGTCGGTGTGGTGGGCGTGACAAGTAGTTACCCTCATCGATGCCATTTTTCCGTCTCCTTTAACTCAAAGGTCAGGTACCCTTTTTAAACCATGGTTTAGACCTGCAGAGGTCGTCTGAGTACCGTGTCATTTTCGCGAAACCCGAGCTACTATGCCGCGGGAGAGAGACCAGGCTATTCTAACCAACTGTTCAATCGGGAACGCTCAGGAAGTAAAATGGATGCGATAAGATGCAGCCATATCATTACTAGGAACATAACTCAGGTACTAGTGTAGGATAGGGAAGGAATGGGGGACCATGGGCGAGGACCACGGAATTTAATTTATACGAGTATTGTAAAGGTTGTTTTTGTTCGTAATCTACAAACACCGTAGTGTCAGAGATGTAGACTAAATGGTTCCACAGTCACAGACACGTCCGTATTTTATTCCGGCTTTTCATTGGCTTGATACGTGCGTCCGGTGGATTGTATTTTTTTTTAATATTAGTGATATTCCAGATTTTATGGATTTATAAAATTAAATTTCGAAAATTTTCGGTTTACGTTTGAGATTCAGATTTCCAATGACTGAATTAAAGTTGTCAGGTATAGATAGATAGAGAGTATCCTGCCCAGTAAATAATTGTGTATAGTGCAATTTAATTCCCGTTACAGATGATAATAGTGTTGTTCGGATTGTGTCGATAGAGAGTGTATATAACATTATCATCCTTTTACTGTGTGAACTCAGGTTCTTTGTAAATTCCAGCTCATGTTTGTTCGTAACTGCACATACTTGCCATTGTTACAAAAAATGAATGCCATCTTTGAGTGATGGGAGAATTTGGTATTAGGTGTGAAGCCCCCAATTAACACATCGCTTCGGATGTTGCAATTACAAATACTCTTTTTGTTGGGGGAAAGAGTATAATTTGAATTTAAAATTATTAATGGTAATTAATGAAACTGTATATTTACTTACACAAAACCTTCTCTAAATGCCCTAACAGAAAAAATGAGTACTCGCAGAACGAAAATGATATTAAATTTCCATACTCTTTATCCACTGCGTTGTCGGCAAGATCATCAGCAAGACTGAATATTTGGGTACTTTGAGGATTACGTGGAGTACTTTTATCATCTACCGGATCTTTGGTGATTCCATCCATAGGAGACACGTGCAAAATTCGTCACCGCATCAAGTCTACCCATGCTGTGTTAATGGGTTACCTAAACTCTGATCTCTTGAGTTAGGGAGGCAAGAGTTATGGAATAAAAAAGAAATACAGAACGGAAAAAAAAATGGTCACCCCACCTCAGAGTAGACTTACCTTGGGCACTCCAATAGTATATGAAGCCTCATGAATAAATAGACATTCTATCTCCACTACGGCGGTTATTATTTTTGCTACTGGGACTACCTATAGAGGACAGTTACTGGTAGAGATTAAAATGTCCCCACATCGTATTGACCCAAAATTGTTGCGGTTGAACGTCAGGATTAATGAACAGGATAAGCATTTTATCTAGGAAAGATCATTAGAAAGCTATGTGTTCTCTAAACGGTAGATGTGTGACGCTCGCGCACTCGCACACCAAAATGCTCCGTTGTGGTGCCTGCGCCTGCTGTCCCTAACAATAGCCACTTATGCACATCTTAGTTTTTCTGAGGCTCCGAACATCTTCCTTTGACCTTTCTTCTTCTTTTCTTCTCTCCCCTTACCTTTCTCTTTTATCAGGTTGCACCATTCTTGGATCTTAGCACACCATTTCTAAATCAATCACTGTTCCGCGCTAAGTATCCATCTTGGAAAAGTCTGTCTCTCTATCGATATTGAAAAGAACCATACATTTGCACTTTAATTAAAATGATTACAGTACCATGTAAATCAAATATTCTAAGGAGGGAAACCTTTGAGGTCCGAAGAATAATGATATATTAAATCTGAAATATATTAGGAAAAACACCCAGAAGGATGCACAGACGCCAGCGGCAATCTTTCGCCTCACGAACTGCTGCTCAGGTAAGATCATATATTTTTATGGTAATGTGCAACGATATAATCTTCAAGGGTCAATAGATTACAAATAACTTGAACACAATTAATGGTACATTTCGGATTGAAAGATGCATCATCAGAAGTGAAGAGCAGCAAAAGCTCCAGGCAAACAAAAAAAATAAAAGAAACAGTGCAAAAACAAGCATTCTATAAAATGAAAGAGTATTTTATGCCAACAATTATATGTCAATGGAAGTAAGAAAGAGGAGTTCTTTTAGTCGTTATTGATAAACACCTAAATCCATCCCCTGTCATTAATGTGGATTTTGTCTTTGGTGTATGTAATGGCTCGTATCATGGTAGTTTTGAGTCATGGACACAAACTCAGTTAGTAAAACAAGTATGGAAGGCACTGAGCAAGCTCTGGGAAGGTTATGGCGGGCCGCGCGTGATGCCTTGGACCACATCACCAACGTAGTGTTGTCCGAATGGTCATAAAACATATTGGGCCTTCATAAACACCCATTATTCACTAATATGCCTCAGTGGGCCCGTGTTTGTTGTTTGGGTGTATACGGGATCCTTTCCTTATCATTAATGGAAGGCACTAGAGGGCCACAACTCGTATGTGGTTTTACAGAAGAATGTTACTAAAAACACTCCATGGGAAGCCCACAATAAAAATTTATATGTAAGATGTCCTGAAAGTATCTGAAAGAGGCCAATGCGCAAAGGAAAATATTTCAAAGGCCAGAAAGAAGCAACACTCACACGTTTTTTGTGGGCATGTTATTGAAGAAGAGGAAGAAAATGGAAAGCGGAATATATCCATAACAACAGGTAAAAGTGAAAGAAAAAAAAGATACTAAGAGGACGAGGAAAGAAGAGCAAATAATGCAACAGTTTGACAATCGTGCATGGCAAGGTTGGAGGTAAACAACAGAATTGATAATTTATACTGGAGACAGGGAAGTTGTGAGAGAGGCATGATTACTCCTACGCCACTAGGCACGTGGTACTTTGAAGAGAAACCAACAATTCATCACCGACAATCGACTGAACAAGGTATAATCATGAATTACCACATTTCGGAGAGAAACACCGTGGATTGTGTTTGAAGAAACTGCAATAAATGTTTCTTTGATTTTTAAAACAAGGTATAACAAACATATACGACAGGGATCTGCTCTAAAGATGCATTTCATAACGGGATAGCAAAAGCTGCACAACCGTAAAAATGCGTCCATCGAAGAACTCCAATAAATCATAACATTTGGCGTAGCACAAGGAAACTTACCTGCCACTTTATTTTATATATATATATCATTTATTATATATTATTATCTATATATTATTATTATATAATATATATATAATATATTTATAAATATATATAGATATATATATATATATATATATTATATATATATTTTATATATATTTATATATTAGAAAAAATACTTATAATAAACATAACAGTAAGTTTAACAAAAGGAACTACAATATATCGAACTGATAGGATATGTAAGAAATTGAACGGAAGAAGAGTATAATGGGGCAGGCGAAAAAAAAAAAATAGTTAATGTTATGCCCATTACAAGAGAAAGAAATTGGACAAATTAACTATGTTGCGACTATATTAGACTTCGCTGATTTAAAATAAACAACAAACAAACAAACAAAAAACGTAGAGACAGGAATAATAAAATAGACAGCTAACTAAGCTATATACACATACAATAAATTAATGTGAAAATGATAAGAGCCGCGTAAATGAAATAGCGGTTGTTTCTCTGGTAAATCCGGGCGGCGCGCAGGTTTCATCTGTATATCAATGGGAAGGTAGAGAAATCCGCTCCGACAAATATACCTAACATGTATTGCCAGCACGATCGTGCCAGTGGAGGCTAAAGAGTGAATGAGATGGTCTGTAGGAGAATGAACGAGAAAGAAGATGCTGGGAGAATGGATCAGGCACATAGTAGTGAGGAAACCTTCTGATAGGCAATACCTGGCAGTTTTTTTATTCTGGAACCCACTGGTAAGGGGGAAGCAGAGGCAAACGGATAAGGAACATGTGGAGAAAGAGAACTGGAGACAGAAAATGAAAAGAACTCGGATAGGAAGAAGACATGCTTGGATGGCACGTGATAGGGGACTTTGGTTATACACGCCTTGTTGAGGGCCGGATGATCCATGGGACAGATAAGGGTAAATGAATGACCAGACCAATGGTAGGACTACTAAAAAAGAAGTTCAAGGAAAGCGGGGTGTAGAGATGACCAATAAACAAACAGTTTGGGGCGTTTGGTGTTCGTTGGTGATAGCTGGCGCGCGGCGCGTCACTTTTTTAGGGGGCTTTATGCTAGCCGAAACGAAGATATAACGCTTGATCGGGTGGTTTTTAAGCAGTCAAACAGAGCGTGACTTTTTTTTTTTTTTTTGGGAGGTGGTAAATGCGCTCTCTGATATAACCAAATGGTTTGAAAGGACCTGTAACTCGCACTATGAACAAATAGACCAGATCCAACGATCTGTGCGATTTCTGAATTAATGTTTCGCCCCGGTATCATAACCTTGACACATCAACCAATACAAAGTTTACCATCCCCCCGACCATATAATAAAGTGGTCATAGTCTAAACTCTAAGTCAAGACCACAATTCGATGGATAGCCTGGAATTTGGATGACGAAGGTCTTCTAGTTTTGACCTAGTTTCCACTTCCATCCCACGCTTTGTCGCGCGTTTCTCAATTTCTCTATCGCCCAAACCTCATTCCACACCCTTCTCAACCGCTCGTTAACCCAGTCGGATCTTTAGGATTCTGTGGTTCTATCCAAGGCCTTATGTACTATTATTAGAAGAAAAAATATTTGTTGCTTTTTAATTGAAATTCCTGGAGTTAAGGTAAATTGGGACCTACGGTGCTATGGAGTATATCAAACAAGAAAGTCAAGATGGTGGACGGATTGGGAACTATATCTTTCTGTACACACGTAACCAATAAAAAAAAAACAATTCATTCGTCACCGATTTTGTATGTTAGATATCGAGCAATCCCTACAATAAAAATAACAGCAACACCCAGTATAAGTGTAGTAGTTAGTAGTAAAACCTTAAAATATGTGTCGTTCCTCACATTTATAGCTCCCCAGGGAACCATATGCCCTCAATAAGAGTGTAATAACTTCCTATCATCGTTTTTACATAGCTCATTTCCAGGGTCCCTCTTTAAAAACCTGTTTGGTTTGGTCTTATGGTACTTATTTCATTGCACTACGGACAACGTCCTATCAGTGCTCTTCCAGACTCCTCCCTTAGATCACCAACAAGGAGGATCTCAGCGGCGCAGTCCACGGAACTCCGTAGCACCGGGCGAGATACGGAATCCCTATTGTGTGTATATAATGTATAGACATCACGCAATCTATAAATATTTTTTTTGTGTTCCCTAATTTTTTTTTTTTTTTAAATTTTGCCATGCAGCGGCCTGGTAGCCGGAGTGGCCTCAGAGTATGGGCGTCCCGCCTCGTAGCCCAAGAGGTACCGGGTACGAATCCCAGTGAGGGATTTTAATGTATTGAAATATTTTTTTTTCAGAACCAGTGGTCCTAATACGTCATACTACCCCCCCTGGTTCTCCTGGGTAGTCGACATCGGAAGCCTAGCTTCTCGGATAAGGGCAAAAACATAAGACGTCCCGATGTGCAAGTTGCGCACGTTAAAAATCCACGGCAGATTGGAAAAACGTACATAAGTGTACAAACGTATTAATATGTTATTTCTTAACGACCGACCGAGTGGCTATTGCAGTTACAGCGCAGGCCTTTCGACGGCCAAAGTTACCGGGTTCCGGGACTGACTCATGGTAAGCGTAACGCCTGCATCTATCCAACTGTAAATGGGAATATGACTGTGTTCAGTAGGGAGGCAACTGGCAGCGAGGAGGAACTGGTCACCCCATCTCATAAAAAATGGAACAGCAAGTGAAATCTCTAACACTTCACTCCCCTACCGCAACATCTGCATTGGACTACCTTTACCTTAAAAAAAAAATCGTTCTCCAGAGCAGACCAGATGAATGGTAAACATGACAGATTTTCCACGCAGGAGAGACCGTAATTTCGCGCCAGCCCAGGAGCCCAGCGCGACCAGACTTGGTCAGTCGGCAGTATGATACGGTTAAAGTAAAATGGAATAAATCGACTAAAACGCTTAATGGCCCAATGTGGAATAACTTACTTTTTTTTCTTTTTTCTGTTTCAACTTACGACTGTGTGTGTGTGTGTGTGTGGGGGGAGGAATACCAAAGTCATAATGGACAAAAGTGAGCATATTCTGCTGACCTAATTCAGTCAAAATCCCGGCCGATGAACACTGCTTCAAATGCCCTCGCCCGGGCTTGATCCCTTGAACACCTGATCGCCAGCGCAATGTGGTAACCATTATACACCAGCGGCGCTCCCGAGTAAGGGTTAAATAAAAACGTGCATTCGTGCGTACTAAAAAAAAACTAATCATAACGATCGATTCTAATTTTGTTATTTATTTTTAAGACCAAAACCTTTTCCGTGCTCTGACCACACACCACCCTCATATTAACAGCGTGCTTTACCCCATACATGCAAATTGACCGTCATTTTCCGTTGTGCACCAATTGGAGTATACCCCATTGTAGCGAAGTGTTTTGAGGAGATAGGACTCCGAGTTTGAAGAAAACTGCCTCTCCTCGGGAAATAGTGTACTAGAAATTTACTTAAAAGAGAATTCTGGCACCTAAACAGGATATTTTCTGGACGATAAATTCTTCCTCAGGAATCCTACAAAAGGACTGTGTAAAGCACATAAGGTTGAGCTACTGTTTATAAAAAAAAACTAGTTTGTCATCACAATGGACGCCCTATAGATCTATTTCTAGGTTAAGTGTTGCTGGAAGATGATTTAATACTCCTCTCCTCAAGGACTAGAACTAGCTGGCGGAGATGATTGGATTTGTGTTCGGGACTCTCTTGGTTTTGTGTGCTCCAGCACTTTGGTCTCATAAACAGTTCTATGGGTTCAGAGGGTGTCAGAGTTTGCATTCCATGAGAAACCTCAGTGCACAACTCACAGATAAGGATGGGGTAAGTCACCTCTGCTGAATACCCTCTTCTGCTTATATTGGGATGTGTGTGGTATGGTGTACTGGGTTACTGGTTGATAGGATATGGGGGTTAGGGGTAATTTGATGGTTACCGATTGTACTGCGTATACCTGGTTTGTAACCCCGGACTTCGGTAACTGGGTTTTGGTACACTTGTAACCGCAATCCATAGGGTTTTGTACTGTGCTAAACCGCAACCTGGTTTAGTTATGTCGTAACCGGAAACACCTGGTCCTAGAAAACCTTGTAAACCAAACCTGCGGGTTTGTACAGTTTGTAACGCAACCTGGGTTTGTACTTTGTAACCGCAACCTGGGTAGACTGGAAACAATTGAGTACCGTTTAGTGGTTTCAAGAGCAGTTCATCTCCTAAGTTGATGCGCCGGTAAGCGTTCCATCAGAAATGTACATTTAACCTACAATGCTAACTATCATTAAGTAGACAAACAATGTGTGATCTACTCTATCTATGAAACGACTCCTTCTTTCTTATACTTTACACTTACTCTAGTAGGTTACCCCCTTTAACGTGAGGTGCTCTACGCCTCTTCTACCGTGAAGAGTAGAGGTTTTGGAAGAGAAGAGCGTCACAGACTAGCCTATCGGCATTGTCTCTTCCTCCTGTCCTGGTTCTCTCATTATTGTCCTAGATCCTCTCTCGATCATGTCAAAGATTGTACATTAATCGTTGTCACACCTCCCGCCAGCGGACTCTGGGTCAGGGGTCACCTCGGGGTCTGGATCCTTGGCTCTTTGTTTTCCCCATGCTTGTCGTTGGTATCCGAATCTCTTCTCCTCCCATTCTGCTCAGACATGATGGCCAAACAATCTTAGTTGGGACTGTTCTATTGGGGTCTGCAGGGGGGCACGGTAAGATTTAAGGCCCTTGAGTTACGTATCGTCCTGTTTGCGTACCATGTCATCTTCTTCAGTTATCTACTTCAACTCCACCTTCCTCAGATACCTCATTTCTGAGGTTTGGATATCTGGCTTTTATGCGGTTGATAAGTCATTGGCCCATGACTCGCATCCCATTATGTTCAAGACTGGGACATAGGTGGAGCTGTAAACACCAGCTTCGTCTAGCTGTATACAGCACCATCTTGCTTTCCATAACCTCTCTCTTGCTTGAGGAATCCTCGGTTTATGCCATGAAAAAAGTACTGTGGCCCAGCTGCTGCTTTCCGAGTGGCCAACTCTTCTTTGATGCCTCCCTTTCGGTCTATAATAGCTCCGAGATATTTAAAGTGGTCGACCTGCTCCAGGACCTGTTCTCCCAACTTAATCTGATGTTTTCATTCTTCTCGTGATATCACCATGGATTTTGTTTTAGAGCTGCTTATGACCATCCCTCTCTTCTCCAGCTCTTCACTTACCAGGCTTGCAGCGTTGCGATTGGGAGATGTGGGCCTGCTGATTTAGCAATCAGGGCAAACATCATCAGCTAAATGCCAGCTCCGAAATATAGGGACCTGTCTCATCTTCCAGTACCCCACTGATATACTTTTTCTTGTTCTCTCACCCTTTACATGGCCTTGATGACATAGCCTCCAATACAGGAGTATAAGAAGTTCTAAAGATATATGAGGTAAGGTGATAGGATATCACCTTGTCTTACACCAGTGGTCGTCCTGATAACTCATCTTCCGACTTATGGGTTTGCTGTCCTCACATATATTTCTGCATCAAGACATTGTAGACAGGGCTCCTGATATATAGCATGAAATCAGAGGTGCACTGGAATATCAATCCACCTTCCATTTGCCAATCAGTCCCAATAAGTTTGCCTCCATGGGCGTACCCTGTCACAAACGCCTTTCCAGATCTATGTAACAAAGATGCATCTCACACTTTTAATACTCAAGGGCCTTTTCACACTCATCCCCTGTCCTGCAGTGTGCAACAGATTTAGGCTCTTGAGTACTCTTCGCGTATTTGCTCGGAACATCCGCACCTGGACCCTCATCCAATTGTGTTGCTCAGCTAGGCGTCGGAGTCTCTGCATCTCTAGGATTCTAGAGTAGTATTTTACCAGGGATACACTGAGAAGGGACCTATACCTCTATGGTTTCCACACTGTCGATTGTCACCCTTTTTGAAATTGGTGTCGTTATGATGGCAATCTCCCACTCTTACTTTTGGTATGGTTCTTGTTGATTAACCACGCTGACTGTAAAACCCTTAAGAGTTGTAAATAGGGTCGCCTGATGATCCCATTGAACTTAACCATTTCTGGTGTCACACCCCCTATACCATCTCATGTCCCTGCTTGCTTGTGCTCCATCTTGATTTTCTCCAGTGCGGCTCTTCAGTTGATTTTCTCCAGTGCTGCCTTCAGTCTACTCCTTTCTTAACTGACCCATGATCTAATTAGCTGGTAAGTCTTGAAGTGTCTCAGATCCTCTCTTTGGCTGTTCTGCTTAATTTACATGTAAGTGGTTTTATACCCCAACTATGGTGGTCTAATGATGTTTTCACAGAACGTGCGAGTGGTACAGCGTGGCTTGGGTGTCATCAAAAGATGCTTCTTGAGGAACCCACTGGTTTTCCACTCAGAGTGCCCATTGAACGAAGCAGTAATTTTAATTCTGAAGGTCAACATGTTCAACAAATGGTTTTGAGAGATACCCACCGGTGTAATATTTTCATTAGACTGCTCGTCTTTAAACCTCGTCTCTGGGGTGTACACATCTTTGCTTTCCAAGGTCTGTAGAAACCAATGAATTTAACATTCGACATGGTTACTGGAGCAGTAAATCATGTATGAGGGTAGTTATTTAGTCTCAAGGCTTGAGAACTGCTGACGGTTACATTTTGTCAGTCAAAGTGGTAAAATTTCATTAAATAGCTAAATATTGCAAGCATTCTTAACAGTTCCTTGGTTCCTGTAGCAAATAACCAGTTCATTAAAACTGATAATAAAAAAATAGTTCTTCATTTCATCAACCATGGTTTGTGCCATAAGATTGCATTAAATTACTTATAAAGAACATTCCATGATGCAAAAAAAATTAATGTCCCATAATTTCAGGAAAAGGGGGAAAGAAGTTGATTGAGTAACACTTGTATCATGTTTTGAAGTCTTGACAGAGAACACTGAAGCTCATAAGAAATAGAAAATAGAAAGCCCTCACTAAGACACTTCTGTTTTTGTTGGGATCAATATGCAAAATATAAATGTGAAAACCACCCAATTAATATTACATCAATTATATTTAACCTCGTCTTATTTTGCCAGGCTGTGAGAGACAATTTTAGATCAGGAGTTAATTAGGTTTAGGTCCTTAGCAAACTCATACATTAGGTTTGAGTGGAAATCTGTAAAAGATGCAATTACACAGTTTTTTGTCACTGAAAATGGAAATGCATTTAAACTTTAACAAAAAAAAACGTTAACTGCAATAGCAAGCTTTTGATAAACATATGGATTATTCATGTTTTATAAAATCAGCCAGTATTAGTTAGATCTACTTTACTTCGCTCAACTGAATTCACTAGGAATTAATATTTTTGCAACAGTAATGCGCACTCTAGGGCCCATAGATTCCCTCTCCTTCGAATGATGGTTAGCGTTCTAATGCTTAAATTCCCTCCCAAAATTCCTGCTGTATTTTTAGCGTCAACTTACCGGACGTAGCACTGTGTTTTTTTCACCTTCGTCGTTTTTTTCACCTTCGACTTTCGCTGGCATAAGGAATAATTTTTATTACCATTGGCCATCGTGAAATCCGCTAGCAAAAATAGTGAAATCTAAGACTAGAGAGAGACTTTTTGGTTTCTTGTCAAATGATAGGAGGAAATTTGTAGAGAGAGAAAAAATAATAGACAGAAGAAAAAAGTCGGGGAGAGTCGTTTCACGACACCCATACATGGCACATTGACCGTCATTTGTCCGTTGCGCACCATTTGGAGCATACCCTATACATGCACATTGACCGTCAATTTTCCGTTGTGCACCATTTGGGAGTATACCCCATACATGCACATTGACCGTCATTTTTCACATTGCGCACCATTTGGAGTATACCCCATACATGCACATGAACCGTCATTTTCCGTTTTTTTGCGCCCACCATTTTTTTTTTTTTGGAGCCTTGGAACCATAACTGTGTAGCTGGTCCCCATTGCAGGAAGCCTGCGTCAAGCATTCATGTGCTTATGTATGTGGTGGTTTCTGTAGCAATTCCTTTAATATGGTGAGAATGCCACCCCCAATGCACAGCTCAGGGTTCTTTAAATTAGTGGCCTGGTATGACATACTTGAGGCTGAAGTAGCCCTATTCTTTATGTGTCTCTCCATCCCCCCCCCCCCCCCCCCCACCCCCCCCCTACCTGAAACTACACCAGCGATGAATAGGTACAGGTACACCTCGGAGATATTGCGTGTTCGGGTCCAGGACCACCGCAGTAAAGCGAATATCGCAATAAAGCGGGTCATACCCATTTTGTTGTTGTTGCGTCCCAGTGCATATAAAAGCCTAAAATCATGTTTACACTATGTCTATTAAGTGCGCAATAGCGCTAGGTTTAAAAAAAAACCAGTGTATTGTAAAATTAAAAATACTTTATTGCTAAAAAAAAATGCTAATCCTCATTATCAGAGCCATCAGCGAATCGTAATTTTTTGCTGGTGGAGAGCCAAAATCTATCGGAAGAAGGCAAATTCTAAAAAGAAAACCATGAATAATTTGAAAGAAAAAAAGCGCAATATCTGCGAAGCGAAATATCAGCAAAGCGCATTAAAGCGAGGTATACCTGTATTGTTCTGCCTTACTGCATGATAACGATTCATATGGCATCATGCACTCATTGAATCAATTGCTATGCCTATGTTACCAGGTGTAGGTAGGTGTCGTGTATGATTTATCAGATAGATAATAGATGTTTATAGCCCTGTCTGAGCAGAAGTGATAGTGATGACAATGTGAAAGTAAGGGGTAAGATATAGTTTTATCACGAGGTGATCCTGTAAGAGAAAAGACAGTCTCTGGATAGAATAATTTATCTAATCCAGCCTATCTGGACGACGATATTTAAATCAGACGCACTTTCTCTCCTTATACGAAAATACAAGTTACACTGCACTCACATGCACACAATTCTGCCAGACAAATACGCACGAACGTGAAAACAAACTATGGATAACATATAATGAATAGGGGTTGACCGACACGATAACTAAAGGTTTAATAAAGTTTATTATCAATAGAAAATTACAACATAAATCATATGCATCAAGCGATCATGGTTTACAGACAAAAATGAAAATTAATCAAATAGGTTCTCCGCTTTGATAAAGGAAAAGACAGGACGATCCCAACAGAGGTTAATTAACCCAAAAGATCAAAGGTTAACAATAAGTTATGAAATAGTCAGTACGGGAAAAGAATAGGTTCCTAATGTAAACTATCCCGTTGTAGTGAATTTCTAATACAATAGCTAAATTAATATATAATGTGGTAGGGTGGGCGAGATGATGATGATGATGATGTATTGTGATGTGTGATCACTCTCTTTTCTATTCGCACCGACCCGAACAACAATAAAACTCTTGATTCTAGAGACAGGGGCTATATTTATTTTTATAACCCATTCAGTGACAAAGCAAACATTAAATGAATAAACCAAGGAACATAACACCAAACAAAACAAACACCCAACAGTGCCCGATGCTAATAGCTTACGTGCTCTGGTCCATCTGCTACCTTCACTGGTCGCCTCGCCTCGTTTGTTCTCTCGGCTGGGCTAATACTAGGAAAGCTCGCTGCTGGCTACCGCACGCTTTTTATAGACTGCTAAGCCTAAACACTCACTTACTCCGCTCGCGCCGTAATCGCGCTACTTAAATAACACTCGCGATTATCGCTTAGGAATAGCGAAAACACAAATAAAACTTACAGCTATTTAATATAACACACGAATCTCAAATATAACTCACAACTATACACCACAATTAATATTTAGGCGTTATTGTGGCCTAATTAATATATTTTCTATCTCGTTAGAATTTTCACATCCCAGCATGCTTCGCGCACAACGAAAATATGTGGGGGACAAACATGCCTTGAACTGAAGTGGGGGTGGGGCCTCAGGGGCGTCTTCCCGGGCCCATCACATATCTCCCTCCTGATTTTGTTGTCGTCCCGACAACATCACCACCTCTGGCGCTTCGATCGTAGCCTCTTAGATCGTTGGTGCTGCGTATGACTCTTTCTCTGCGGCGATGCTTTGGGCTGAGCTTCTGTCATCGGTACAACCCGGCTGGGGACTGTCTTGGTCGACATGTCCCTAGTTGTGCTTTGTCGGGCTGGCAGTTGCTGTGGTCTAGAAGATTCGCCTACTTGTGCCGCGTCGCTGCTGGCTTGTGACATCTGCTTGCCAGTGCATGTAGCTGTCGAATCTGTAGGGGGATCGCTCTTGACGTGTTCTGCACTCATTTTGCGTGGACGGTGGCTTACATTCCCCACAGTCTGCTTTTCATGTGTCTCCTCCTCTGAACCTTGACTTGCACTCCCTCCTCCCTAACCGACTACCAATCTTCTCGGCTCCCTTAGGGTGACAGTTGTCACGGTCATCTCTTGGCTTGCACCCGGAAGGAAACCTGGTTGTGGTAGCACGTCTCGGGAAAGAGCTCTTTGAGGGACAGGCGGCTATCAAATGTTCAGTTGACTTGCATCGAAAACATCTCTTCGGAAGCGGGCCTTGAGGGCACTTGGCTGCCATGTGGTCTGACAGGTCTCCACAATTGTAGCATCTTATCTTTCTGGGCTTCCTCTGTGCCATGGGTCGCTTTCTGCTGCCCTTACACTCTTGACCGCCAATGCCGCATACATAAATTGCTTCCATGCCCTGGACCGATGGTTTGCTGTCAAACTCTACTCGTTCATTCCTCGCCAGACTCCGGAATCCCTTTCTGTAGATCTTGGTCTGATGTACGAATACATCAATACCTCCATCATCTGGCGTGATGAATCCCCATCCCCTGCGGACACTGTACCACTTGCAAACTCCTTTTCGCCTTGTGTCGGTGCAGCTGCAAGCTCACTGGTCAGCTTGGTACTCTCACATCCAGCACCCTCCTCGGTCCCGTGCTTTGCTGTTCCCCCGGCGGAACTCTGACATCTGTGCTATCTGGGACTTTAGGAAGGATAATTCTGCCTGAGTGCCTGTCATGGAAGCCTAATCCACATATATAAATTATAATTAATATAAAGCCTAATAAAGCAATGGTAAAATGACAGTGCTGTCACAAGGAATGTACTCGAAATCCCCCTTGTTTTCTGCTTCGTCTGCAAATTGTAACGCTTTCACGTTGATAGTAAAAGCTTACTGTATTATACCCGCTTTCTTCAATGAAACGTGTGCTGTATTTCTTGGAAAAACATTAAGAGGCAGACTGCGTAATGACCTAAATTTTAAATTCCATTCATGTCTTTTTCTACATTACGTTACCAAAACGAACGAACAGATGGACAAAAGGATAGCGAGAAGGGAGAGGCAGAAAGCCGAACATTAAAAACGCGTCGCGCGATACACAATTACTACTATCACGCGTGTAAGTCTACAAGCACTAACTTTTTCAGACGGACAGTGATAAAATACACTACCCTTTCCCAGAGTTAGGTTTTAAAATCATAAAAAACGCTTATTGGGGAAACCTGACATTCTACTGTTTTATGTCCGAAATCCTGACATTAGTCTGACAGTACAGCAGGACAGGTGGCGGTTCTCACATAAAAAATAAAACAACTATACGACTATCCTAGAAATTGCATATTTTGAACGCAGCCACGTAGCTCCTTTAAATTAGTATTTTTGGGTTCCTTAGGGCTTGCTGACAAATAATATGTAAAACGTTACGCAAATAGTCCAGGAATTAATAAATTATACCCAAAATAAAATATTGGGGGTGCCTGACAGCATAAAATCATTTCTGCTCATAAAATTTTTTATAACGTGTTTGAAAAAAACCTTACGTTACAGAAATAGCCTACCATGTAAACTCCAAATTGATTGGAGCGCAACAAATGAAAGCCTAACCACGATTGGTCGGGCTATAAATACTATCTTGGTTGTTAGGGGAGACGGGAAAAGATAACATTTTTTCAAACACTTGTCGAAACGTGGCTCATTGGCCAGTCTCGCTGATATACACACTTGGGAGCGTTAGTTCGAGACCACTTGTTTAAATGATCTTGATAAAGCATCAGTGCGTTGAAGCCAGCTATATTTTGCTCAATAAAAGCCTGGAAGATAAGCAGATGGAAATTTGTGCCAGTTTGTGCCAGAATTCATTGCTAATCAACGTATCTGTGTTTATTCGTATGAATTGTGGTAAGCTTAAACCATTTAATATCTTTTAATGAAAATTGAATGTGAATTGTTGATTTATGCCTGTATATATATGTGTAGTTCAGTGGCAAACGTGAGGTAAAGCCTAAAATGCTCCAGCCTGAACAGAGGGTGTCGGAGAGAAGTAAAACGGCATGGAATGGCCCAACAGTACACTGACACCTGGATGATTGACTAGAAAGAAATAATGCTGGAAGTGCAGAGGCGTAGTAACCATTAAGAAGGGTAATACTGGAATAAAGTATTTCAGATGAAGCTGACTGTTGGCCTAACGCTCTGAACGCAATGTTTGTGATGTATTGTGATCAGTGTAAAAAGAAAATATAAATTAGTTATGAAGTAGAAGGTACATCCTTCTTGATTTCAGGGACAGTGGTCTTGATGGTAGTGAGCAGCACCTGGTCAGAGCTTTGCTGAATCCAGAGTCGGACAGCATACTCCTTGGTCTTTTTAGCTATCAGTGAGGTGTCTCCTGAGCCCAGAGGAGAATTCGAGCAGAGGAGTCCTTTCCTGCCGCCATCACTCAAGATAAGCAGAGTTGGCCAGCTGAGCTCAACATTATGTCCCCTCATCTTGAACTGATTTTTTAAAATTAACATTAAGAGGGGAATTTACTTGTCTTAAAATCAGGAACTGTGAACATCTCCAATACTGGTCCCTAAAGACAAACTATTGAAGTCATGATGACAAATACCAACAGAGCTTGAACAAAACAAAACCAGTATTACCTCATTTTACTACTACACAACTGACACACATAGAACATTTGTAATAATATATGTCACTCCAATATTCATATTAAATACATTCTGTACATAACTTGTAATTTAAATTGATTGTGATTCCTGGTTCCCTTGTAGTTGAATCAGGACACATATTCATTCATGCCAGTAATGAATACATATTGTTATTTGAAAGTTTATCAGTGACTCTTTTAAGATATCTTTGTAGAGTGTTATATGTATGTGAGTGTCACAGTGTTGTCAAGAGTAGTGGATTAAATTAAATTGTTTATCTGTCTGTTGTTGTGACTTACACTTCACCATACACATACCCTAGACACATAACGTAGCATCACACTATTCCAGAATAATTCTGACTGAGATATATAGATATGTGGTAGCAAGTAAGGTTATCTATAATACACTACTCTTAATAGATATAGATACCTTCACAGCTGATCTCAGTCAGTACACTAAGTTCCCTATAAGTATTTATAACATCCCACTTCACCACATATATTGGGGTCTCGCTCTTGGGATTTTGAATCTTTAACTATTAAAAATATTGGGGGGTAATTCACTTCAGGGAATATAAGAATTAGAAGGTATCCTTGGGTGGAATTAAATAAGGTTGAGCTCACGGTGCCTGTGTTGTCCATTAGAGATTGAATTGTTGGTTAGACATTGTATTAAGTTACCTGATAGACAATGGCGGACCTGGCCAAATTTCGATCTGCTGCGGTTCAGACTGCAAAAGAGTTAGGATTAGATGGGCAAGTTATGGTTGCCTATGTCACAACGGAATGTGACAAATTTATTGAACGCGAAGAAAGAAGATTAGAAAAAGAAGCCGAAAGAAGGTTAGAGGCTGAAAGGGAAATTAAGAAGTTACAGTTTGAAGCTGAGGCTGAGACTAAGAGGTTGCAGATTGAGGCTGAGGCTAAGAAATTGGAGGCAGAAAGAGAAGACAAACGATTGGCTGCAGAAAGGGAAGAGAAGAAATTGGCTGCAGAAAGGGAAGAGAAGAAATTGGCTGCAGAAAGGGAAGAGAAGAAATTGGCTGCAGAAAGGGAAGAGAGGAAATTAGCTGCAGAAAGGGAAGCAGAAGATAAAAGATTACAAAGGGAACATGAGTTACGACTAAGGGAGTTTGAGTTTCAAGGCCATGCTCCTGAAAATGGTGCCAGTCCCTTTGCCTCTGATGCTACGGTTACTCAAGGAGCCTCAATCTCAGCTATGAATTTTCATTTAGATCATTTTGTTGAGAAAGACGATGATATTGAGAGCTATATAAATAGGTATGAACTATTAGCTACCACGTATGGGTTGGAGAGAGAAAGGTGGAGCTTAAAGTTATCTCAGGGACTTCGTGGGGCAGCTTATGAAGTTTTTGCAAAAATGAGCAGAGGTGATCAGGAAAATTATGACATGCTAAAGCAGGCTCTTTTGTTAAGGTATGAAAAGAATGCAGAATTCTATAGAAAAAAATTTAGGAATGCTAAACTACTGTCAGGTGAAACCTATCACCAGTTCTCTGCACGAATAGAGACATACTTGGAGAAATGGACTTCTCTGGGGGAAAACCCAAGATCTTAAGGAAATGGTCCTTATAGAGCAACTAAGAGAGTCCATGGCTCCAGACCTGAGAAAGTTTCTCATGGAACAAGGTGCAGAGAGGCTGGGTGAGTTGCTAAATGTTGCTGAAAGGTATCAAGCAGCTCAAGCAGAGGTAACAGGTAATAAAAAGAAACAAGTGGATAACTTTAGGGCACCACAGAACTTTAATAAATTTGATCCTAGGGATCAAAATAAAGGTAAGCACCAATTTGATAGGCCACGGTATGAAAATAAAAATAAATTCCCACAATTCAATGAAAGGAAATATGATGAAAGAAAATCTTTCAACCAAGGAAAAAGGTGGTGTAAAAATTGTCAGATGGACAATCATGACACTGACCGTTGCAGAAGGAAACCTGTGTATATGGCAACCCTTCAGGTCAGGTCGACCTCAAGACAGGAGGAGGATATTATGTTGGATACCACTCCAGAAGAGATGAGGAAGGCACAGGCTGGGGATAAAACACTCAAGCCTTGTTTCAGAAAATTGTCAACTTGTCATACAACTCCAGGCAAGGGAGATTTCTACATGAAAAACAAGTTGATGTATAGGAAGACTGGAGCTAGATCCAATGGTCACGGACAGCTGGTTCTTCCAAAAAGATATAGGACAGACTTAATAAGGAGCCTACATGTGAAACCAGATGGGGACCATGAGAAGATAGGTACCATCATTCAAAAGGTGGCTCACAATTATTATTGGCCCAAAGCAAGATGGGACATTGAGAATTTTGTAGAAAGGTGTAGCATAGCACATGAGGGAACACCCACAAGTGGGAACATGGATCAGGACCTGGACACGCCACGGGGCAAAATTAGGCCTGATAATAAAAAGAAATATAGATTTGATAAAGTGGACCAAATGGAATGGGAAGCCCCTTTTCACGGACAAGCTTCACTTAACTGTTTTACAATGGCCACTATGCGGAGAGTGCAAAAAGATGTCTTACCCCAGGATAAGCCGAAAATCCCTCAATCGGACTTAAACCAACTGGAGGAAGAAGATGTAGAGAGGAAATCTCTCATCAAGAATTTTAAGTGGGGAGACAGCCCCAAGAGAAAAATTGGTAGCGGTCGTTTTGTGCATGAAAATTCTGGGAGGAAAAATCATCACTATAAAGCTTCGAGTGGAAGAGACCATACCGGTGCATGGACAAATAGGTCCACACAATTAAAGGTCCATATGTAGCTATGTTAAGAACGTGGACTGATGAAAAGGCAGAGGAAAACATTACATCTTCATACCAATATGTGAATGAGCTGACCACTCGGTTGAAAACTGGCTGGAAACTTGCCAATGAAAATTTGAAACAAGCCAGGAAGAAACATGCTGCCTATTATAACAGGAAGGCGAAAGACAGAAATTTGGCTGTGGGAGAGAAGGTACTGCTTCTTTTGCCCGGGAGTCAGAATAAGTTACAAATTGGATGGCAGGGTCCATATACAGTTCTAGAGAAGGTGTCTAGAACAAATTATAAGATAGATAAGAAGGGGAAAGAAAAAATCTATCATGTGAATCTCCTGAAGAAATATTTGGAAAGAGAACATCAGGAAGAGACACACTTGTTGACCTTGTCCATCGCCATGGAGATGAAAAAGGAACCACTTTCATCATTTGAATATCCATTACACCCCTGTGAGACAGCAGCACAGGTGAAAATCAGTACACATTTAACGAAAACTCAGAAAGAGAGAGTGCAACAGGTTCTAAATAATCATGCAGAGGTGTTAACAGACCGACCAGGGCATACAAACCTATTGGAATATGATATGAAACTCATAGACTCCACACCTGTCTGTATGAAACCATATTCGATTCCGTTTGCTAAGGAAAAAGCTTTGAAGGAAGAGATAGACTATCTATTGAAGGAAGGAATTATTTCGCACAGTGAGTCTTCGTATAGTTCCGGTGTTGTACTCTTAAGGAAGCCCTCTGGAGAACATAGACTCTGTATAGATTACAGGAGACTGAATGCTATTACAGAAGGACAGGTGGATCCATTGCCGGATACAAATCAGCTGTTTGCCAGACTAAATAAAGCTAAATATTTCTCAAAAGTGGATCTGAGTAAAGGATACTATCAGATTCCAGTAAAGCCTGAGGTTAGACCATACCTAGCTTTTAGTACCTCAGAAGGACACTATGAGTTTAATAGATTGCCATTTGGATTGAAGAATGCGCCTAGTGTCTTCTCTAGAATGATGAGAAAATTATTGGATCCTCTGAATAATCCCTGTATAACAAATTTTATGGATGATATCCTTATAGCAACAGAAACATTTGAGGAACACATTGACTCTCTGAACATGCTGTTTGATCGACTTAGGGAGGCAAATTTAACAGCCCGTCCAACCAAATGTTGCGTTGGATGTAAAGAATTGGAATTTTTGGGACACACAGTTTATCAGGGAAACATGACCCCTGACCCAAAGAATTTAGAGAAACTACAGAAAGCCCCGAGACCACAAACCAAGAAGGACGTGAGATCCTTTGTCTCATTATGTGGTTTCTACCAGAAGTATATCAAAAACTTTAATTCCATATGTGCACCTTTAACGGAATTGACACGTAAAGGACTTCCAGATCGCATTACATGGACACCACAATGTGAAATGACTTACCAAGAATTGAAGGAAAAGCTCACAAGTAAACCCATTTTGAAATTACCTGACTTAAGTCAAGAATTCATAGTAAGGACGGATGCAAGTAATATTGGGTTAGGTGCAACTTTACTACAGAAATCAGATGCATTGGATGGGGAATTAAGCCCAGTGGCATATGCTAGCAGAAAGTTGAATAAAGCTGAAATCAACTACTCAACTAGCGAAAAAGAATGTCTTGCAGTAATATGGGCAATAAAGAAATTCAATATTTATCTATATGGGAAGGCATTTAAGTTGCAAACTGACCACAAACCTTTATCGTTTTTTAGCACAGGCTAAGCATGAGAACTCTAGGTTACTCCGATGGTCTTTGCTTCTGGCTCCATATAATTTTAGCATTGAATATATATCTGGAAAAACCAATCTGGGAGCGGATTTTTTAAGCCGCCATCCGTGTGATGAGAATCACCGTAAACCCCAGAAATAATAATAAATTTCTCTATGTGTATATAGAATAAAGGACTGACATATAATGTCTGTTTTAAGAGGGGAGGTGTCATGGAATATTCTAATCCACATATATAAATTATCAATTAAATATAAAGCCTAATAAATACATATAATAAAGAAAAGAGCAATGGTAAAATGACAGTGCTGTCACAAGGAATGTACTCGAAATCCCCCTTGTTTTCTGCTTCGTCTGCAAATTGTAACGCTTTCACGTTGATAGTAAAAGCTTACTGTATTATACCCGCTTTCTTCAATGAAACGTGTGCTGTATTTCTTGGAAAAACATTAAGAGGCAGACTGCGTAATGACCTAAATTTTAAATTCCATTCATGTCTTTTTCTACATTACGTTACCAAAACGAACGAACAGATGGACAAAAGGATAGCGAGAAGGGAGAGGCAGAAAGCCGAACATTAAACACGCGTCGCGCGATACACAATTACTACTATCACGCGTGTAAGTCTACAAGCACTAACTTTTTCAGACGGACAGTGATAAAATACACTACCCTTTCCCAGAGTTAGGTTTTAAAATCATAAAAAACGCTTATTGGGGAAACCTGACATTCTACTGTTTTATGTCCGAAATCCTGACATTAGTCTGACAGTACAGCAGGACAGGTGGCGGTTCTCACATAAAAAATAAAACAACTATACGACTATCCTAGAAATTGCATATTTTGAACGCAGCCACGTAGCTCCTTTAAATTAGTATTTTTGGGTTCCTTAGGGCTTGCTGACAAAGAATATGTAAAACGTTACGCAAATAGTCCAGGAATTAATAAATTATACCCAAAATAAAATATTGGGGGTGCCTGACAGCATAAAATCATTTCTGCTCATAAGATTTTTTTTTAACGTGTTTGAAAAAAACCTTACGTTACAGAAATAGCCTACCATGTAAACTCCAAATTGATTGGAGCGCAACAAATGAAAGCCTAACCACGATTGGTCGGGCTATAAATACTATCTTGGTTGTTAGGGGAGACGGGAAAAGATAACATTTTTTTCAAACACTTGTCGAAACGTGGCTCATTGGCCAGTCTCGCTGATATACACACTTGGGAGCGTTAGTTCGAGACCACTTGTTTAAATGATCTTGATAAAGCATCAGTGCGTTGAAGCCAGCTATATTTTGCTCAATAAAAGCCTGGAAGATAAGCAGATGGAAATTTGTGCCAGTTTGTGCCAGAATTCATTGCTAATCAACGTATCTGTGTTTATTCGTATGAATTGTGGTAAGCTTGAACCATTTAATATCTTTTAATGAAAATTGAATGTGAATTGTTGATTTATGCCTGTATATATATGTGTAGTTCAGTGGCAAACGTGAGGTAAAGCCTAAAATGCTCCAGCCTGAACAGAGGGTGTCGGAGAGAAGTAAAACGGCATGGAATGGCCCAACAGTACACTGACACCTGGATGATTGACTAGAAAGAAATAATGCTGGAAGTGCAGAGGCGTAGTAACCATTAAGAAGGGTAATACTGGAATAAAGTATTTCAGATGAAGCTGACTGTTGGCCTAACGCTCTGAACGCAATGTTTGTGATGTATTGTGATCAGTGTAAAAAGAAAATATAAATTAGTTATGAAGTAGAAGGTACATCCTTCTTGATTTCAGGGACAGTGGTCTTGATGGTAGTGAGCAGCACCTGGTCAGAGCTTTGCTGAATCCAGAGTCGGACAGCATACTCCTTGGTCTTTTTAGCTATCAGTGAGGTGTCTCCTGAGCCCAGAGGAGAATTCGAGCAGAGGAGTCCTTTCCTGCCGCCATCACTCAAGATAAGCAGAGTTGGCCAGCTGAGCTCAACATTATGTCCCCTCATCTTGAACTGATTTTTTAAAATTAACATTAAGAGGGGAATTTACTTGTCTTAAAATCAGGAACTGTGAACATCTCCAATACTGGTCCCTAAAGACAAACTATTGAAGTCATGATGACAAATACCAACAGAGCTTGAACAAAACAAAACCAGTATTACCTCATTTTACTACTACACAACTGACACACATAGAACATTTGTAATAATATATGTCACTACAATATTCATATTAAATACATTCTGTACATAACTTGTAATTTAAATTGATTGTGATTCCTGGTTCCCTTGTAGTTGAATCAGGACACATATTCATTCATGCCAGTAATGAATACATATTGTTATTTGAAAGTTTATCAGTGACTCTTTTAAGATATCTTTGTAGAGTGTTATATATGTATGTGAGTTATCTGTCTGTTGTTTGTGACTTACACCTTCATCATACACATATCCCTAGGATACACCTAACGTACAGCATCTCACTATTTCCTGAATAATTCGGAGGAGAGATAGATAGTTTATGTGGTAGCAAGTAAGGTTATCTATAATACACTACTCTTAATAGATATAGATACCTTCACAGCTGATCTCAGTCAGTACACTAAGTTCCCTATAAGTATTTATAACATCCCACCTGTCACTCAAAAGTGCCTCCTTCCTCCCTTCTTAACTTTCAGCACTTGCTATCTGGACCCGTGTCTCAAGGCTTTTTTACTTCCAACCATAAACAAGCATAATCCCAGGGAAATTCCCTTGTTCACCTCACTTGACTTGTGGTTGCTCGCTGTAGGCTTTTTTGACAATTTCCAGGGTTAACTTCTCAGGGCTGGCCTTGGCTCCGCCAATGTACCGGTAATTCTCTAGATACACATTTCGTCATGGGGGACTTGTTTCCATATCATGTCTAACTTGTCTTCTTACGGCACAAAATAGGCGCACCTTCCACCGGCTGTCCCAGTCTCCCACAAACTCATGCCAATGGGTGGCCTCCCGCTCTCCACTAAACAACCTTATCTGCTGGCTCCTCCACGTAAAGTATCTTCATACTGAAGCGCCATTAGCCATACCATGCTGCAGAGGAATGCACTGCCAGGGACTGTTTTACAAGTCTTTGTTCGCATGCTGTTTGCTCAGTGTCACTGTCTGCCTTATTTATCCCCTTCCGACGACGCCCAATTGTGGTAGGGGTGGGCGAGATGATGAGATGATGATGTATTGTGATGTGTGAACACTCTCTTTTTCTATTCCGCAACCGACCCCCGAACAACAATAAAACTCTTGATTCTAGAGGCAGGGGCTATATTTATTTCTACAGCCCATTCAGTGACAAAGCAAACATTAAATGAATAAACCAAGGAACATAACACCAAACAAAACAAAACACCCAACAGTGCCCGATGCTAATAGCTTACGTGCTCTGGTCCATCTGCTACCTTCACTGGTCGCCTCGGCCTGTTTGTTCTCAGTCGGCTGGGCTACCAATACTAGGAAAGCTCGCTGGCTACCGCACGCTTTTTATAGACCTGCAAAGCCTAAACACTCACTTACTACTCTCCGCTCCCGCAGCCGTAAATTCGCGCTACTTAAATATTAACACTCGCGATATATCGCTTAGGAATAGCGAAAACACAAATAAAACCTTACAGCTATTTAATAAATACACACAAATCTCAAATATAACTCACAACTATAACACCACAATTAATATTTAGGCGTTATTGTGGCACTAATTAATATATTTTTCTATCTCGTTAGAATTTTCACATCACAGCATCGGCCGCTTCGCGCACAACGAAAAATATGTGGGGGACAAACATGCCTTGAACTGAAGTGGGGGTGGGGCCTCAGGGGCGAATAGAAAAGAGAGTGATCACACAAAACACAAACATCAATCAATCAACATCATCTCGCACCACCCTAACCACAAAAAAACTCTTGATTCCTAGAGGACAGGGTGCTATTACTTATTTTTATATAACACATTCGAGGTGAACAAAGCCAAACATTAAAATGAATAAACCAAGGAACATAACCCCAATACACCAACCAACACCCAAACAGTGCCCGATGCCTAATAGCTTACGTGCTCTGGTCCATCTGCTACCTTCACTGGTCGCCTCGCCTCGTTTTTGTTCTCTCGGCTGGGCTAATACTAGGAAAGCTTCGCTGCTGGCTACCGCACGCTTTTATAGAACTGCTAAGCCTAAACACTCACACTTAGCACTCCGCTCGCGCGCCGTAATCGCGCTACTTAAATAAACTCGAAACCTCGCGATTATCGCGATAGGAATAGCGAAAACACAAATAAAACTTACAGCTATTTAATATAACACACGAATCTCAAATATAACTCACAACTATACACCACAATTAATATTTTAGGCGTTATTGTGAGTGCCTAATTAATATATTTTTTCTATCTCGTTAGAATTTTCACATCCCAGCATGCTTCGCGCACAACGAAAATATGTGGGGGACAAACATGCCTTGAACTGAAGTGGGGGTGGGGCCTCAGTGGCGTCTTCCCGGGCCCATCACAAAAAAATATAGGGCATAAAGGCAAAATAAGAAAAGTATAGAAAGAAAATTTCGACTAAAACGCGTTGGTTTATCTGCCCTATGCCTTCAGATTATTAATTGCTAAGCATAAGACGAACAAAAACGTACTCAAATTTCAAATTCGTCCCTTGACACCACTTTTCCCTATGTTTCAAAGAAAAACATCTGCTTACAAATGCGCTAGGTAGAACGAGGAGGGCAAGGAGATGAAAATGCAAATCGTTTCGCATTGAATTTTAAACTAAAAGCCAACTATAGCAAGTGGTCAAGCCTTGCCTTAGGGTTCCCCCAAAATAACGATGAAAAAGTTAGAACATGTAGACGACACGTGTCACTAAAACGACTTTAGCTCTTATTTATTTTAGGAATGACGAAAAATATATCGTAAGTAACCAGAAGACATTCCCCCCTTAATATGGGAAGTGAAATGTGGGTAACGCAGCAAATACCACGACTATCATAGAAAAATACAATAATTGTTTGAACGAAGCCAGCACCGTAGCCCCATTTAAACTTATATATACGTAGTACCTTAGGACTTGCTGACAAAGAAATATGTTATGTGGTTTTCGATCGCCAAATAGTTCCATTAATTAACAAATTTAATAGCCAAAATACTATAGTGGGAGTCTACTGACTGGACAAGGCACAGAGATCATATCTGCTTAATTTTGTTTATGGCATAGTTTTTGGAAAAACACAGCCATTAGGGGGAAATGAGGCCCAACAAATTAAGTGATACGCAAATTGATTGGCGTTTAGTACAATGTACTGCGAAAACATTTATTGTTTGAACCTGGAAATAAAGAAAGATTTGTTTGGTTAATGGTGGAAACGTATAGGAGGGGTATAGTTTTTTTCGAAAGGATCCATGTAAACATGGCCTGAATGGATAGAAACGTTAGAATTATGGACAAGTTAGAAGGCGTGCGGTTTCACTGCCTAATTTTTTTGAAAAATAAATTTTTTTTGTAGAAAAATCAAGTACGTTGATAAGAAGAAGAGGCTAAGAATTTATCTAAAAAAGAGAAAACAGCCTGGACAAAGTGCAGGCTCGAAAATGTGCCATATTCAAATTGCCTAGTCAATTATACGGTTTTTAAAACTGTGTGTTAATTTTTCCTTAGCAATCAGTTGGTTAAGAATTGATTTTTCTTTCTTAATAAGTTTTATTTAAAAATAAAAGTTTAGAATGTAGAGAGATAACTTAACATAGCGAATTACTAAGTTAAGTGAGATTCTAGGGCAGACTCAAAAACAGAGTCCTAGAAGTATTGATCCCAGCATATGATAGACTATCAAAAGAGGTGTAGACCAACTAAATTATATATGATTAACATCAGGGAGCATAATAACCTATCCTATGGTATGGACAACATGATTATTGCCTGGTATTGCATAGTGCGTTTTGTAAAACTAGTTGGTGGAAGAGAGTACTCTGGTATAATATACCTTGTTCACATCAAAAGAAAAACTGGTGAAAGGGATTGGTCCGATAAAGAGCTTGATCTTGCATGTTTTGTTTGGTAATGTTGCCCTGTTCCTGGGTTTGTTTGAGTATAAGTGTAGGCTTGTTGAGATTACGAAGGAGGGCCCCATATCCGTTCTGAATTCCAGAGGTTCTTTGGTTTGCTAGTCAATAACTGTTGTGGCCAGACATAACAAGGAGTACAGAGCGGGGCCGATATATTTCATGCCACCAGTCGTTTTTTTGCCTATTTTCTTTTTTCTTTTATTCGTGGACAAACTGAACACCACCGAATCATTCCTTGAAGAAGAGGGAGCAGTGGAAGGCGGTTTTGGTCGTTTCAGCGTGATCGGAGTGTAGGAAGATTCCTAGTTTAGGATGCAATGATTCGGCATACCTGATCGCTCAACCAAACATTATAATAGCAAAATAAAGGGACTGAGAATATTGGATATTAAACATTCATCAGTTGTCCATAAAAACTTTACAAACAACAAATGCAGAGATGAAATGATAGTAAAACAATAACACAACAACCAGTGTATAACTAGAAGTCCCCTCAAGTTAAATCAATACAACTACAACACAACTACAACCATTATATAATAATATAATGTATTTAGTGGACAGAAGATCCATTTGTGAAAAAATTGTATTTATGTAATTAAATGCTATGATTTCAACTTTGATTGTCCAGTACTCATGATTCCAAATAAATCAGAATCAGGACAATAAATTGAAGAAAACCAACCTAAACTTTTTTAACCATCAGACTTAACTAAAGATAGGTCAGTCTTTAAAAGTGTAAGTTTGTATGATGTGATTGTCCTGGCACTTGTGTGTTGTAAGTAGATAAAAATAACATATATAGTGTACTTGTTGATAATATAAGTTTATAGTTGGTTAAATTGCAACCTTACACTACCTAATTCCATAACCCTAGGACACCAAAACGTACACATCGTAATATGTCCCCTATCCAAGAATAAGACCTGAAAGATATCATAAGTGGGTGGAAAGTAGAAAAGGTGCCCCTGGAAATTTAACTCAAATATTTAATAAAATTCATGGACCTTCACAGCTGACCCTCATTCAGTACACTAAGATTTCTTTAACAACAAAACTGTATTAAACATCAACCCACCACATAAAAAGAATAACGCGCACCCAACCACATAGCACCCGTGTCTAATCCAGTATAAATTGTGATAAAAAAAAAGAAAGAAAGAAGAAACCATATAAGTATTATAGATTAGTTAACAAAAGACCACAAGTGTTTCTTTCTCATGTATCATGTTTACAATTCAACAATACACGCAGTAGGTGGCCCACTATTTCCGATTGCAACATAACCCCAAGTAGTTGTCGCAAGGGGCATTTCCAAGGAAATAGCACTAATAAGCTAAATATATAATATATATATCTATATAATATATATATATATAAATATATATAATCTATATATAATATATATATATATATAGTATAATATATATATTTATTGGTCAAATTTTAAGTGTTGCCAAATCCACAGAGACTGCCGCCCAGGACTCTCCGTATAGCTGCTTGACCGTCCAAATTTTCACAGGAGGTTCGCCTAGAGTCGGTGTGTGAAAATTGGTACTAGGATACAATAAGTTTTTATGCTATGCCTTCAGTTGGTTGGAGTAAGGTCATCATGGGCGTGGTGATTCGCCGAAGTAGAATAAATAGAACATATACAGTTCCTAGGTTTGTTGAGGCCTCAGGTTGCGGAAACGCTTAGGTTTAAAGTAACACCAAAATGTTGCTGACATATATATTGCCACAATTGGCTTGTTGAGATATACGAGGGGCGGTTCCAGAAAGTAGAATAAGCACCACCACATCGTTTTTCTCAGGAGTTGTTTATTTATTTTTACAAAAAGCATAAAAATTTTATACACAATATGACATGGAATATAACAAACGGGCTGGATCAAAAACCCCTTGTAGCCCATGTTCCACTCTTCGATTACGGAAAACAACAGCAAAATGGGATTGATTTGGTGCCGTTGCCGGCCCAAAATACGGCACTAAGCGAGATGAATGGGAAACAATGGCAAAGAAAACTCTATCTGACAATATATGCCCTAAGTACGCCACAAGCCCCCCGGGGTAATGGCCACGTGACTGATTTTGAACGGTCGGTGGCTAAGGACGTAAGAAGAAGAAGAAATATTACATGGATATTGGTCATGTAACGACAAATCGGTATTAATTCAAAATAAATCCCGCATCAACTTGTTACTGCTTTATTGCCAGCACCGAAACAAGTGCACTGTATTCCAACGCCCGAACCATATTTTTTGTCCTTTGATCATGTAGCCAATTCTTTCGGCGATTGCATGAATCCACCTCCTTCATCAATCTTTCAAACCCTTGTCCCAATACGTAGTGTCATCTTTTTAAGTGGACCAAATAAATAGATGAAAATCAGAGGTTGCCCTAAGAATCGGGACTATAGGGTGTATGGGGGGTAGTACAGTTCAACCCAATTTGGTGATAGCTTCGCCGTGTTGCCAGACTTGTGGTGAGGTCGGCGCAATTGTCGTGAGGGAGGAACAAGGTCTTCTGGATTCTCTGTGCGGGCCGAACTCTGCGAAAACGTTGAATTGAGTGTTTTTTTTAATGTCCATAATGTTAAGCCTTGCGAATTGATTGTCTCTCCTCTTGGCATAACGTCCCACAAGAATAACACCTGGGCCTTCACAATTGTCCCAAAAAGAACAGTGATCATGAGATGGAACCTTTTCCAGCCTGAAGGAATTGTCCATGATTTTTGTCTTTCTTGCGTGGTGATTGTTGATGATGCCACTTACCATTTGAACTGTCTTTTTTGTCTCAGGTTCAGTCCAAAAATGATGTGCTGCCCAGGTTTCTTCACACCTGTAAACGATCTTAGGCCAATAAGTCTCTCATCCATCAGCATTGAAACGCTCCAACAATTCAGAAGAAATTGCTTTCCTTTGCAATCAGTGGTCATGTGGGAGTCTTCGAGGAACCAATCTGGCGCAAACCTTGGAAAATTCGAGAGTTTTTATAACTGCATTTGCACTACCAATGCTGACTGACGGCTGTAAGGCCAATTGTTGAGTAGTGATTCGCCTATCGGTAAGAATATGCCCTCAGCGCATTTCAACATTTCTGCGTTGGTGGCTGTGGCAGGACGTCCACAGCCGGCCCGATCAAGAGCTCCGTATCTCCACAGTATTCCTGATTCTTTTGATTGCTCTGAACCCAGCGACTGACTGTACTCCTGTCGACTGCAAAACTTCCATTACACATCACGATAGACGCTTTGTGAATATTCACGAACAGATTTCCTTCTCTGCAACGAGAAAATTCTATCACAATTTCGCTGCTTATAACGCAAGTTGCTAACACGCTCCATTTCAACGGTTTAGGTCCAGCCGTATAATTTGGCCGGTTGCGGTGCAATTTGGTTCATCACAATTGGCACATGCCATATTTGAAGTTGTTGCAAAAGTGTCATGCTTCTATCTCATTATTAGCTGAGAAAAACGATGTGGTGCATTACTTTCTGAACGCCCTCGTACATATATAAGTAAAATCTGGTAATGGTTTCTGGCCCATGTTTAATATTATGTAATTCAATGGTTTCTATTCCCTGGTTTCACTCTCCTCAGGAAAAATGAGGAAAAATTGGACCGCACAGGTCCACAGCAATTTTTAAAGCTCATCAATATTAAAATTTCTTGGATAGACTTATAATATTAAAAGTTTCGTATGATCATAAGTTTCCAAAAGGTTGTTATTGCCGGGAGTTTGGGTAGTGAGGATATAGCTCTCACTGCATATAAAAATACTTCTATGCATGGTGATGCGCCTCAAACAGAACTCTGACAACCAAGTCCTCTCCCGGCCTTCACGTGTGGCTCAATTTGAGCCCGGCGGAACTGTTTTCCAACTGATGGGAGAAGGGGCAAAGGCGAGCGACTGGCGCCTTTAAAAACCAGCAGCTTCGGGCAGATAGGGCTCGTGATCCTTGGTTGGTAGCTTATCTAAGAGAAGGAACTCTGAATTCAAACCACCGCTGCCTTGCGGGAATATCCATTTATGGAATTGGCTTCGGGAGTAAACCCTGAGGATAAATCCGGAGTCGGAGTCCCTAAGGCAGTCTAATGTCGAATCGACATTATTCTGGCACTCCTGCGACATGGCTGGTACCAAACTGTATCGGCTACTGCCGTTCCTTTGGATCTACCGGCTGTGTTGAGAGGGGGGACATGCTGCATGGGCAACAGCTTGGTCTCCATATAACTGTGCCCAAGCTCGCGCCCTGGAGAGGACACTCCAGCTTCACCACACCCTATAGGTGTCGGCAAAACACGGGAAAGTAGCAGTTACCGGTTATAAGCATTTTGCCCAATTGGCGTAGGGCATGGCGCCAGGGGCTACTTCCGACAGTGGGAGAGGTTCTAGGATCTCACTGGACAGCTAACGCCCGCTTCAAGCTGGGCAGCCCCCAGTCAATAAGGTGTTGTCCCGCCACTGTCTGCTTTCCCCATTGGGTGCATGGGGATTAGGGTCAAACCCGAACTGTGGACAGAAAATTTTGCACCAAGCAATTATCGAAAAAAATAGAAATAAGCAAACTCTCAGATTGGGATGCTGGAACGTCCGGACTATGTTGACTGGACTATCCGAAAACCTACAGGATGTAAACGATGTAAGGAAGACAGCCATAATTAATGATGAGCTTAAACGACTTCAGGTGGATATAGCTGCACTTCAGGAAACGCGCCTGGCGGGCTCTGGAACGGTGAGCGAGAGGGACTACACATTTTATTGGCAGGGAAAGATCTTAATAAAGCTAGAGAACACGGAGTAGGTTTTGCGGTCAAAAAATCGCTAACTAACATGGTTGAACCAGGCGAGAATGGATCAGAACGCCTGTTAACGCTCCGCCTGAAAACTAGCACAGGTCCCATCACCCTTGTCAGTGTGTATGCTCCTACTCTGTACTCTGCCTCAGAAGCTAAAGATGAGTTCTACGAGAATCTAGCAGCAATTATCAAAAGCATACCTAGCAAGAAACAGCTTGTTCTCCTTGAGTGACTTTAACGCTAGAGTGGGTGCCGATAATGTTTCATGGCCTTCATGTCTGGGCAGGTTTGGTATTGGCAAGATGAATGAAAATGACAACGGCTCTTAGGGTTGTGCGTCCACCATGACCTCTGCGTGACCAACACCTACTTTCAGACAAACCCCCAGCATAAGGTGTCATGGAGAACCCACGATCCAAGCACTGGCACCAACTTGACCTGATTCTCGTCAGAAGGCCACTCCTCAGGTCTGTGCTCTCCACGCGCTCGTACCATAGTGCAGACTGTGACACAGATCACTCCTTGGTTTGCTGCAAAATCAGAGCACAACCAAGAAAACTCTATCGTGTCAGACATGAAGGGAAACCACGCATTGATACCAGCAAGAGGTCAGACCCTTTCATGATCGCTCAATTCACTGCGACCTTCGAGAAAGTGCTCAGTAGCCCTCAGCATGGTGATACTATTACAGAGAACTGGGAGCATCTACGGAACACCATTCAAAGTACTGCACTTGCCACCTTTGGTAAGAAAACAGCAAAGTCAAATGACTGGTTTGACGCTTCATCAGATGTGATGGCACCTGTTATTGAAGCTAAGCGCAGTGCTATGAATGAATACAAACGTTCACCGAGTGCCAGAACCCTACAGGTCCTGAGGGCTACGAGAAGCAAAGTTCAACAAACTGCTCGACGCTGTGCAAATGACTATTGGCTCCAGCTCAGTGAGAGCATCCAGATCGCAGCGCAAACAGGCAACATTAGACAAATGTATGACGGTATAAAGAAAGCACTTGGCCCCCATAAAAGTAAGACGGCACCGCTAAAAAACCATCAGCGGAGAGAAGCTAACCGATAAGGGTAAGCAGATGGAGAGGTGGGTCGAGCACTACTCTGAGCTTTACGCTAGAGACAATACCGTTTAACGGCCTGCAGCCCTTGATGCTGACCCCCCCCCCCCCCCCCCCCCCCCCCCCCCCCCCCCAATAAGTCCCCCCTGGCCAACTATTGAGGAGCTGGATGCCGAACCAACATTAGAGGAACTCAGTAAGGCCATTGATAGCTTGGCCTCTGGCAAAGCACCAGGCAATGATGGGATTCCTCCTGATTTAATCAAATGCTGTAAGAGCACGCTATTACATCCCCTGCATAGGATGCTGTGCCAGTGCTGGGAAGAGACAACTATTCCTCAAGACATGCGAGATGCCAAGATTGTAACACTGTATAAAAATAAAGGAGAAGAAGTGATTGCAATAACTACAGAGGCATCTCTCTTCTTAGTATTGTTGGTAAGGTTTTTGCCAAAGTCATCTTAATGCGACTACACAAGTTAGCTGAGCGCATATATCCAGAGGCACAGTGTGGATTTCGAGCTGGCAGATCAACAACAGACATGATCTTCTCTCTCCGCCAGCTTCAGGAAAAATCAAGAGAGCAGAAAAGACCATTATATATCGCCTTTATAGACCTCACAAAAGCATTCGACCTGGTTAGTAGGGATGGACTCTTTAAAATCCTCCTGAAAAAAGGCTGCCCTTCTAAAATGCTGGAAATGATAAAGTCATTCCATGACGGCATGAAGGGAACAGTCCAATATGCTGGAAGCACGTCACAGCCCTTTGATATACGAAGTGGCGTTAAACAAGGCTGTGTTCTGGCTCCGACCCTCTTCGGAATCTTCTTTGCCTTACTCTTGAAACATGCATTCAGAGATGCAACTGAAGGAATATGCCTTCACACTAGGTCAGATGGCCGTCTGTTTAATCTTTCAAGGCTGAAGGCAAAAACAAAAATCAGAAGGGTCACTATAAGAGACTTGTTGTTCGCTGATGATGCTGCAGTCGTCACTCAAAGCCAACATGAGCTTCAGAGCTTGATGAATCGCTTCACTAAAGCATGCAAGGACTTTGGCCTCACAATAAGTCTAAAGAAAACGAATGTGCTGAGTCAGGATGTGGGTGCTGCACCAGTTATCACTATCGATAACTATGAAATTGGGCAGTGGTGCACCACTTCACATACCTAGGGTCTACCATCAATGACAAACTCTCACTGGATACAAGAAATCGACAGCCGCATTGGCAAAGATTGCAGCCACCTTCGCCCGCCTCACATCGCGTGTTTGGGTCACCCTCAAACTCACAATGAAGACTCAAGCTGCGGTATATACCGCCTGCGTCACCAGCACACTCTTGTATGGCGTCGAGACCTGGACGACCTATGCTAAGCAAGAAGAAGGCNCAATNCCTTCCATTTGCGGTGTCTACGCCGCATCCTCGGCATCTCGTGGAAAGATAAAGTGACAAATGTCGAGGTGTTGTCACGTGCTGGCCTTCAAAGTATGTATACGCTGGCTTAGACAGCGCAGACTTCGCTGGCTTGGCCATGTTCGGCCGCATGTGAAGATGGTCGCATCCCAAAAGATATCCTTCTACGGACAATTATCAGATGGCAAAGAGAACAGTTGGGCGACCATTATAAGTTCATATGGCCATAAGAAAATAAGCCGCTAGTACTCAGGGTTGATCAGCCTATATTTTAGGAAAAGAACATATAAACATTTAACCAAATTATCAATATCATATCTAACACGTGTTAAAAATAGGACCTCTACACCACTCTGTTATAAATTAGATTTAAAACACACGTGTCTAGCTTATCCTATCATTCTGTTAACGCGTGATATGAACACTAGTCATTTTAAAAAAAATTATATAAAATGGATAGAAGTAAATAATATATGCCGTCAGTAGACAGTTATTTAATGTATGTACTAATCAATTTAAAACATCTCTTACTGGAAAAATAACCAGTAATTAAATTTACTTTACGGCTCGAAAGTTAGCTATAAGTTATTTAATTTGCACAGAAAATCTCAGTGAAATATATATTGAAAACTTTAAACACACTAAATCACTTTAAATCTAGTATATAAATTACTGCAATCAAAAAAATGAAACACTCCACGGAATCTATTAATTTTCACTCTGTACGAGAAATCTTAAGATAACGAGCTAGTGAATTCAGATAGATTTCTGGCAACTGATCATGGCTATCGGACAGACTTGGTATATATTGATATGTTCCGTACTATCGTTCTTTAATGCGAAAGTCACACCGCTGCCAGACCCGAGCCAATTTGCCGTTCGATTTCTTGAATCAAAGGTAATTTTATCACCTCTTGACTTTCATCATCTCTGCCTTGCCGAAAATCAGCTAAGCAATTTTCACCTGAAAGTTTTTACAATCCAAGGTCCGCCTCAGACTGAATATCTCGTGTTCCCCTGATCAAAGAATCTATTAAGCCACGCTCCGCGCTTCGCTCTCTGTTTCACATAGGGCTTTATTGCCAGATAGCTCACGTGTTAATTGCACTGGTGAATCCTTCGTTCATATGTAGCAAAAAAAAAAAATTAACTAGATGAGGAGGGGCAAAAGTGGATGATTACTGCGGCACTATTTCCATCTGTGACAGTAGGCCAATCAGCGAGCTTTAGTATTGTCTGTGTGACTTATTTTACAAACCATACACAGTTTAAATCAGTAACAGTCACTGAAGGTCAAGGTAGACCATAGCAGATATTGCCGCAGGGTGGGGGGGGGGGTATTGTTAGGGAATTCACTATACTAGGTCCAGCATCGAGAGGTGGGAGGTGGGGGGTGGCCAGTTCCCTTCCTCGCTGCCTTATCCTTCCCTAACTCAAGAGCAAAAGTCATGTGTCCATTAACAGCTGGGTAGACTGGAGCGTATCGATACCGTGAATCAAACCCGGCACCTTTGCCGCGACAGACCAGAGCTCTAACCACTCTGCCAATCTGACGCTCAATAGCCATTGAACAACAATATAAAAAGCCGTTGACGATACGTAATTTAATTTAAGGCAGAGGCAGTGCCCCCGTGTAGTTCTGTCAGGCCCCCTTCGGACAAAACAAAAAACCAGGTAGGTCAACTGCGTCCTTAGGTGTTTCCTAAGAAGCGACTAATAAAAGATTGTGGTTATAACTGGCAACCTCACTGTGTCAAACAAATGACTACGACAACAACCGCTGCAAGAGCACACAGCTGCTTTGTTTGCCGGCTTCCTTGAGGACCAGACGTGGTCGTGGTTCCACGCTCTCCACTAGGAGCAACAACAGAACGATGATAATGATTATGAAAGCCAGTGGTTTTAAACTAAAAGTAATCGCATAGGCCAGGTGGCTGGGTGGCGTGACACGTTCTAAATTGTTTGGAAGGCCAGAATTTATAACAAGTCAATGAGGGGGTTGTTACAATCACAAGTTCCGATTAAATACTTGATTTTTTTTGTTTTTTTCATCAACTTTGGAAAGACATTATAAATCATAGAATACAAAATAAGGCAGCCTTACGTGCTTAATTTCCCTGATTTACTTAATTAATCCAATGGTGTTAAATGCCAAATTACCAAAAAGAAACGGAACTGATTACAACAAAAAGACCTATCACTGGATTCACGATGAAGCTGAACAATAACTATAGCTTTAATTTGTTTAGAAGATTATGAGTGTAACTGTCTTTTTTTTTCTTGTTGAGGTGATCACTGGCCCAAGACAGTATACATGTTGTTAGATGTGTAGTGCGAGCGTATGATGAATTGAGTGTGGGTGCGAATGAAGGCGCGAATGTGTTTAGGCTCGTATAGATGTAGATCCTGCAACCCATACTCTCACATGCAGTAATCAAGAATGCTTTGACACTGCAGGCATGTTTCAAGACATTTATTGACGGGAACACACATAATATCAACAGGAACAGTCAGTGTAACAAGGTCATGCTGACCTGACATCGATAGGTATACATTTGGCATTCAAAAAGGTAAACATCAGAATAGACGTGCATGGTCAATAGCAAAGTTCTTCAATAATGACAGTTCGTAACGTCGCCCTTGGCGTCTCTGACTAAACGCGTCAGATGCCTTAGTTACTATGACACATAGGTGCAACTTGGCACTCCCCGCCAATTGCACATATCAGGCTGTAGTATAATAGCCGAAAGCACAGGCCTCGTTCTGACGTCGGCCGTGTACTTCTGTTAAATAGGTTATCATCAACCCTGCAGTAATACTTATTGTAGATAGAAGTTCCGCCAATCTGCGGCTCCCACAATATATCTTCGTCACTGGATTTCTGGACAATATAAGACTAACAGTCTTGAATGGCTACCTCGAGCACAAATATATAAGTTCTGAAATGGCGGATCAGTGAACTGCTGTTCACCCTAGGTAATCCTTTACATGTTCTGCCACCGAAAAGCGTAATAATGCATAAAGGTCGGTATTACCTGGAAAATGAATCCTCAGAACTAAACAAGGAATTCTGTCGTCATCCCGACGCACAGAGATTCACTGGGGAAAACTGCCATAGCAGTTACTTCGAAGATTCTCCCCGAAAAACAATGGACTCTTGGTCCCTTCAGAAAAACAGGACCTCCCGGCTTCCCGGAAGTATATCTCACTCCCGCTTAAAAAACCTTCCCATAGGCCTACGCCGAACTGTCAACCTCTGACCCTAAAGGTCAAACACAATGAATGAATAAACAAGGGAAGACAACCCCTAATCAACCTGACATCGCAGGTAAAGACACAATTATACTTATGATACAAACATAAGTAAATAACTTGACAGATGACTCCGTCGAAAATGACAGCAACATTACTACCACCCCCCTGTAAAAAAAAAAAAAAATGCAATTTTTTTTTTTTTTAATATGTTCATGAGCAAGATAGCACCAGTATCACTTCTGTGCTCATGCAAACAATGAACCTAATATCAGGTACAATAGAAGAGGGTACAAATCATCTCCCAACATAGGAGAAAATATTTCCTTTAAGCCAAACAAACTAAGGGATACCATTACCGTGAAATGGAAAGGCTGAAGAGCAATAGCATAACGAGTAGATCTCGAGCTCTTCAAATCCTTACTTTGCATAGCCGTAAGAGCTTTTTGGTCGGTTTCCATAAAGAAATGCGCGCCCAGAAGGAACCTTTGTAGCTTAAGAATGGACCAAACCATAGCCAACAATTCACGGTCCAAAACCGAGTAATTCCTTTCTGCCGCATTCAGCTTCCTAGAAATATACATTACAGGATGCAGAGTTCCTGAATATTCCTGCATTAGTGCCGCTCCAATCCCAGTGGAAGAGGCATCACTACGAAGGACAAAAGTCTTATCAATCGTCGGTAGTCTTAAGATAGGATGAGATGAGAACAAATTCTTAACCTGATCCAATGAAGATTGGCATTCTTGGGACCAACGCACCATATTAGGAGAACCTTTTTTCAATAACGTTGAAAGTGGTGCCATAATGGAGGACAGATTCTCAATGAATCTTCCATAGAATTGTATCAATCCCAAGAGACTACGCACTTGCTTTTTTGTCTTCGGAACCGAGATATTTAATATCTTTGAAATGTTTTGGTCCTCTGTCTTCAACAGACCATGACCAACTCGATGACCTAGGAAGGAAATTTCACTAAACCCAACAAAAGCTTTAGAGGGTTTAGCAGTCAATCTATGCTCACGTAGAGTAGATAGCAATTCCTTTAGACCCACATAGTGTTCTTCCCAAGTATCGCTGAAAAGACAGATGTCGTCTAAATATGCAATGACATCTGCACGATCTGATAGAATTCGTCGCATCATGCGCACGAAAGTCGCTGGGGCGTTCATAAGCCCGAAAGGCATAAAATTCCATTGAAACAGACCCCTAGGTGTCGAAAAAGCAGTGAGAGGTTTGGCGTGTTCCGTCAGTGGGACTTGCCAATAACCTTTCGACAAGTCTAGTTTAGTAAAGAATTTAGCTTTAGAAAGTCTAATAAGTAGATCATCTAATAACGGCATAGGTTCAGCATCGAACTTCGTAACTTGATTTAATTTGCGATAATCAACGCAAAGACGTATGTTATTGTCTTTCTTTCGAACAATAACTATCGACGAAGAATAAGCTGAAGTGGATGGTTCAATTATTTGTAGTTGAATCATTTCATCCAATTCTTTCTCGACTTGTGCTTGAAAATGAATAGGTATTGGGTATGGTCTTACTCTGATCGGATTACGATCAGTAAGTATGATGTCATGTTCTATGACATCTGTGTGTCCAGGAATGTCGGTAAGGACATCCTGATATGATTGTAACGTAGAGGATACTTGACGCTGTTCCTCAAAAGACAAGTTGGAAGAGACTGTAACGTCTCTCCACGATTCCGTTGAAGTAAGTGGAATCGCAGGAAGAGGTAAGTTCACGTCAGAAAAAAATAGTTTCCTCATCCTGTATAACAGACAGGGATGAGATGTGACCATGTTGAACTGGAGAGTCGTCCGTCGCCTGGAAAATAGGCTGTAAATAGTCTGGACGTTCAATAAACTCTGTTAGCATATTTATATGGAAGGTTTTATGCCTTCCATCCACATCGACAATATAGTCGACATCAGAAATTTTCGAGACTATAGTGTATGGACCCTTCCAAGAAATGAGAAGTCTATTCTCTCTTGAGGGCAGTAAGACATATGCTTTGTCTCCAGGACAAAGTTGACGTAGGCGTCTTTTCTTATTAGCAAATCGCCTAGCTTTTTCTTTCGCAAATTCGGAAGATGAAGTTGCTAACCTGCACGATTCGATAATCTTTTCTCTAAGAGCTATAACATATTCATATGACGATTGTGTATCATCGTCAATATTATCGGAAGTTATCAAATCGTGTAACAAGGACATTGGCCCGCGCGGTTGCGCGCCAAAGACAAGTTCGAAAGGAGAAAACCCTGTATGCTCGTTGGGAACCTCTCTATAGGCAAAGAGGACTGCAGGTAAAACCCTGTCCCAATCTTCAGGATGATCCTCCGTTATCTTGCCAAGTAAGTTCTTTAGTGTCCTGTTAAGACGTTCTACCAATCCATTGGACATTGGATGATAAATACTACTGAGAGACCTTTTAATGTCTAGCGTAGTAATTACCTGAGACATAACGTCCGAAATTAACTGAGTGCCGTGATCCGACAGTATTTCTCCGGGGAATCCCAGACGAGAAAATACGAGCCAAAGAGCATCAGCGATATCGACAGTTGATATGCTCTTCAGAGGAATAGCCCTCTGGCCAACGCGTGCACATGTCCACGCAAGTGAGGATAAATTGGTGTCCTCTGGCTGACTTAATTTTGAACGGACCAATGATGTCTATAGCTGTCATGAAATATTCTAATCCACATATATAAATTATTAGGTAAATATAAAGCCTAACAAATAAAATTAATAAAGAGAAGAGCAATGGGAAAATGACAGTGCTGTCACAAAGAATGTACTCGAAATCCCCCTTGTTTTCTGCTTCGTCTGCAAATTGTAACGCTTTCACGTTGATAGTAAAAGCTTACTGTATTATACCCGCTTTCTTCAATGAAACGTGTGCTGCATTTCTAAGAAAAACATTGAGACGTACTGCGTAATGACCTAAATTAATCCTAACATTAATTATATTACGTTACCAAAACGAACGAACAGATGGACAAAAGGATAGCGAGAGGGGAGGGCTGAAAATCAGGAACGCATGCAACACGCGACGCGCGATATACAAATGCTGGCATCACGCGTGTAAGTCTACAAGCACTAACTTTTTCAGACGGACAGTGATAAAATACACTACCCTTTCCCAGAGTTAGGTTTATAAATCATAACAGACTCTTATTAGAAAAGATAACATTAGATGGGTTTACGGTTGAAAACATAACAGTACCCAGACAGCACATCTTCCAAACAGGAGGTAGAAGAAATTGCATATTTTGAACGCAGCCACGTAGCTCCTTTAAATTAGTATTTTTGGGTTCCTTAGGGCTTGCTGACAAATAATATGAAAAACGTTACGCAAATAGTCCAGGAATTAATAAATTATACCCAAAATAAAATATTGGGGGTGCCTGACAGCATAAAATCATTTCTGCTCATAAGATTTTTTTTTAACGTGTTTGGAAAAAATTTACGTTACAGAAATAGCCTACCATGTAAACTTCAAATTGATTGGAGCGCAACAAATGAAAGCCTAACCACGATTGGTCGGGCTATAAATACTATCTTGGTTGTTAGGGGAGACGGGAAAAGATAACATTTTTTCAAACACTTGTCGAAACGTGGCTCATTGGCCAGTCTCGCTGATATACACACTTGGGAGCGTTAGTTCGAAACCACTTGTTTAAATACATTTGATAAAGCATCAGTGCGTTGAAGCCAGCTTATATTTGGCTCAATAAAAGCCTGGAAGATAAGCAGAAGGAAATTTGTGCCAGTTTGTGCCAGAATTCATTGCTAATCAACGTATCTGTGTTATTCGTATGAATTGTGGTAAGCTTGAACCATTTAATATCTTTTAATGAAAATTGAATGTGAATTGTTGATTTATGCCTGTATATATATGTGTAGTTCAGTGGCAAACGTGAGGTAAAGCCTAAAATGCTCCAGCCTGAACAGAGGGTGTCGGAGAGAAGTAAAACGGCATGGAATGGCCAAATAGTACACTGACATCTGGATGATTGACTAGAAAGAAATAATGCTGGAAGTGCAGAGGCGTAGTGACCATTAAGAAGGGTAATACTGGAATAAAGTATTTCAAATGAAGCTGACTGTTGGCCTAACGCTCTGAACGCAATGTTTGTGCTGTATTGTGATCAGTGTAAAAGAGAATATAAATTAGTTATGAAGTAGAAGGTACATCCTTCTTGATTTCAGGGACAGTGGTCTTGATGGTACTGAGCAGCATCTGGTCAGAGATTTGCTGAATCCAGAGTCGGACAGCATACTCCTTGGTCTTTTTAGCTATCAGTGAGGTGTCTCCTGAGCCCAGAGGAGAATTCGAGCAGAGGAGTCCTTTCCTGCCGCCATCACTCAAGATAAGCAGAGTTGGCCAGCTGAGCTCAACATTATGTCCCCTCATCTTGAAATAACTTTATAAAAATACTATTCAGAGGGGAATTTACTTGTCTTAAAATCAGGAACTGTGAACATCTCCAATACTGGTCCCTAAAGACAAACTATTGAAGTCATGATGACAAATACCAACAGAGCTTGAACAAAACAAAACCAGTATTACCTCATTTTACTACTACACAACTGACACACATAGAACATTTGTAATAATATATGTCACTACAATATTCATATTAGATACATTCTGTACATAACTTGTAATTTAAATTGATTGTGATTCCTGGTTCCCTTGTAGTTGAATCAGGACACATATTCATTCATGCCAGTAATGAATACATATTGTTATTTGAAAGTTTATTAGTGACTCTTTTAAGATATCTTTGTAGAGTGTTATATGTATGTGAGTGTCACCGTGTTGTCAAGAGTAGTGGATTAAATTAAATTGTTTATCTGTCTGTTGTTGTGACTTACACTTCACCATACTCATACCCTAGACACATAACGTAGCATCACACTATTCCAGAATAATTCTGACTGAGATAAAGAGATATGTGGTAGCAAGTAAGGTTATCTATAATACACTACACTTAATAGATATAGATACCTTCACAGCTGATCTCAGTCAGTACACTAAGTTCCCTATAAGTATTTATAACATCCCACTTCACCACATATATTGGGGTCTCGCTCTTGGGATTTTGAATCTTTAACTATTAAAAATATTGGGGGTAATTCACTTCAGGGAATATAAGAATTAAAAGGTATCCTTGGGTGGAATTAAATAAGGTTGAGCTCACGGTGCCTGTGTTGTCCATTAGAGATTGAATTGTTGGTTAGACATTGTATAAATTTACATAATAGACAATGGCGGACCTGGCCAAATTTCGATCTGCTGCGGTTCAGACTGCAAAAGAGTTAGGATTAGATGGGCAAGTTATGGTTGCCTATGTTACTACGGAATGTGACAAATTTATTGAACGCGAAGAAAGAAGATTAGAAAAAGAAGCCGAAAGAAGGTTAGAGGCTGAAAGGGAAATTAAGAAGTTACAATTTGAAGCTGAGGCTGAGACTAAGAGGTTGCAGATTGAGGCTGAGACTAAGAGGTTACAGATTGAGGCTGAGGCTAAGAAATTGGAGGCAGAAAGAGAAGAGAGGAGATTAGCTGCAGAAGAGAAGAAATTAGCTGCAGAAAGGGAAGAGAGGAGATTAGCTGCAGAGAGGGAAGCAGAAAAGGAGGAGAAAAGATTACAAAGGGAACATGAATTACGACTAAGGGAGTTTGAGTTTCAAGGCCATGCTCCTGAAAATGGTGCCAGTCCCTTTGCCTCTGATGCTACGGTTACTCAAGGAGCCTCAACCTCAGCTGTGAATTTTCATTTAGATCATTTTGTTGAGAAAGACGATGATATTGAGAGCTACCTAAATAGGTATGAACTATTAGCTACCACGTATGGGTTAGAGAGAGAAAGGTGGAGCTTAAAGTTATCTCAGGGACTTCGTGGGGCAGCTTATGAAGTTTTTGCAAAAATGAGCAGAGGTGATCAGGAAAATTATGACATGCTAAAGCAGGCTCTTTTGTTAAGGTATGAAAAGAATGCAGAGTTTTACAGAAAAAATTTAGGAATGCTAAACTACTGTCAGGTGAAACCTATCACCAGTTCTCTGCACGCATAGAGACATACTTGGAGAAATGGACTTCTCTGGGGAAAACCCAAGATCTTAAGGAAATGGTCCTTATAGAGCAACTAAGAGAGTCCATGGCTCCAGACCTGAGAAAGTTTCTCATGGAACAAGGTGCAGAGAGGCTGGGTGAGTTGCTAAATGTTGCTGAAAGGTATCAAGCAGCTCAAGCAGAGGTAACAGGTAATAAAAAGAAACAGGTGGATAACTTTAGGGCACCACAGAACTTTAATAAATTTGATCCTAGGGATCAAAATAAAGGTAAGCACCAATTTGATAGGCCACGGTATGACAATAAAAATAAATTCCCACAATTCGATGAAAGGAAATATGATGAAAGAAAATCTTTCAACCAAGGAAAAAGGTGGTGTAAAAATTGTAAGATGAACAATCATGACACTGACCATTGTAGAAGGAAACCTCCTCATTTTGCTGCTATGACATCGGGGAAAAAGGAAAAGAAGGGCAAACCTGAAGAATTACAGGAACCATACCACCCCCCAGTGTGTGAAGATGTCATTTGTAATGGTGTCACTATAAGATGTTTATATGATACCGGTTTAGATTACGATTCCGTTGTGAGTTCTCACCTGGTGCAGGCCGATCAATACACCACAGAAACAGTGGAGATTCAAACTGCAACCAAGGATGTAGCTACCATGACACTTCCCGTCGCCCGAATAAAAGTGAAAACGCGATATGTGGAAGGAATCATAAAAGCAGCAGTGATAAATGAGCCAATCTACCCTCTAATATTGGGGTGTAGATATGTCTTCTTGGGGAATCCCAAGAGACCTGTGATATTGGCAACAGTGCAGACCAGATCACAGACAAAGAAGGAGGAGGATAATCCAATAAATACTCACCCAGATGAGATGAGGAAGGCACAGGCTGAGGACAAAACACTCAAGCCATGTTTCAAGAAGTTGCCCAAATCTCATACACCTCCAGGCAAGGGAGAGTTTTATATGAAGAACAAATTGATATATAGGAAGGCTGGATCTGAATCCAATGGTCACGGACAGCTGGTCCTTCCCACTTCATATAGGACTAAAGTGTTGGAACTAGGGCATGCGATTCCCTTCAGTGGTCATATGGGAATCAGCGCAACAGGACAGCGAATAGCTTGTCACTATTTCTGGCCAGGAATAACTGAAGATATCAAACGATATGTAAAATCCTGTCCAGAGTGCCAACGAGTAGCACCTAAACATTGGACTGCACCAGCAACTCTGGGGGAAATGCCCATAGTGGGAACACCCTTTGAGAGAGTTGCCGTGGATCTTGTGGGACCTCTCACCCGAACCAAGAGAAGGAACAGCTACATTCTGACTCTGGTGGACACTTGTTCTATGTGGGAGAGGCAGTAGCCCTGTCATCGATTGATTCAAAACATGTGGCAGAGGCATTGCTCACAATTTTCACAAGGTTAGGCTTTCCCAATCAAATCTTGACTGATAATGGCTCTCAGTTCAAGGGGAAACTAACTGAAGAAGTTTTCAGGATCTTCCAGGCCAAACACTTCCATTGTAGTGTGTATCATCCCCAAGGGAACGGCCAAGTGGAAAGATTTAACGGCACATTGATGTCGATCCTGAGAAAGTTGGCACACGAAAAACCAGATACATGGGACCAGGACCTGCACGCCGCCCTCTTTGCTTATCGGGAGGTACCCCATAGTTCAACCGGTATGGCCCCGGCAACATTATTGTTTGGAAGGCCAATAAAAGGTCCACTTGAAGCTTTGTTAAGAACGTGGACTGATGAAAAGGCAGAGGAAAACATTACATCTTCATACCAATATGTGAATGAGCTGACCACTCGGTTAAAAACTGGCTGGAAACTTGCCAATGAAAATTTGAAACAAGCCAGGAAGAAACATGCTGCCTATTATAACAGGAAGGCGAAAGACAGAAATTTGGCTGTGGGAGAGAAAGTACTGCTTCTTTTGCCTGGGGAGTCAGAATAAGTTACAAATTGGATGGCAGGGTCCATATACAGTTCTAGAGAAGGTGTCTAGAACAAATTATAAGATAGATAAGAAGGGGAAAGAAAAAATCTATCATGTGAATCTCCTGAAGAAATATTTGGAAAGAGAACATCAGGAAGAGACACACTTGTTGACCTTGTCCATCGCCATGGAGATGAAAAAGGAACCACTTTCATCATTTGAATATCCATTACACCCCTGTGAGACAGCAGCACAGGTGAAAATCAGTACACATTTAACGAAAACTCAGAAAGAGAGAGTGCAACAGGTTCTAAATAATCATGCAGAGGTGTTAACAGACCGACCAGGGCATACAAACCTATTGGAATATGATATGAAACTCATAGACTCCACACCTGTCTGTATGAAACCATATTCGATTCCGTTTGCTAAGGAAAAAGCTTTGAAGGAAGAGATAGACTATCTATTGAAGGAAGGAATTATTTCGCACAGTGAGTCTTCGTATAGTTCCGGTGTTGTACTTTTAAGGAAGCCCTCTGGAGAACATAGACTCTGTATAGATTACAGGAGACTGAATGCTATTACAGAAGGACAGGTGGATCCATTGCCGGATACAAATCAGCTGTTTGCCAGACTAAATAAAGCTAAATATTTCTCAAAAGTGGATCTGAGTAAAGGATACTATCAGATTCCAGTAAAGCCTGAGGTTAGACCATACCTAGCTTTTAGTACCTCAGAAGGACACTATGAGTTTAATAGATTGCCATTTGGATTGAAGAATGCGCCTAGTGTCTTCTCTAGAATGATGAGAAAATTATTGGATCCTCTGAATAATCCCTGTATAACAAATTTTATGGATGATATCCTTATAGCAACAGAAACATTTGAGGAACACATTGACTCTCTGAACATGCTGTTTGATCGACTTGGGGAGGCAAATTTAACAGCCCGACCAACCAAATGTTGCGTTGGATGTAAAGAATTGGAATTTTTGGGACACACAGTTTATCAGGGAAACATGACCCCTGACCCAAAGAATTTAGAGAAACTACAGAAAGCCCCGAGACCACAAACCAAGAAGGACGTGAGATCCTTTGTCTCATTATGTGGTTTCTACCAGAAGTATATCAAAAACTTTAATTCCATATGTGCACCTTTAACGGAATTGACACGTAAAGGACTTCCAGATCGCATTACATGGACACCACAATGTGAAATGACTTACCAAGAATTGAAGGAAAAGCTCACAAGTAAACCCATTTTGAAATTACCTGACTTAAGTCAAGAATTCATAGTAAGGACGGATGCAAGTAATATTGGGTTAGGTGCAACTTTACTACAGAAATCAGATGCATTGGATGGGGAATTAAGCCCAGTGGCATATGCTAGCAGAAAGTTGAATAAAGCTGAAATCAACTACTCAACTAGCGAAAAAGAATGTCTTGCAGTAATATGGGCAATAAAGAAATTCAATATTTATCTATATGGGAAGGCATTTAAGTTGCAAACTGACCACAAACCTTTATCGTTTTTAGCACAGGCTAAGCATGAGAACTCTAGGTTACTCCGATGGTCTTTGCTTCTGGCTCCATATAATTTTAGCATTGAGTATATATCTGGAAAAACCAATTGGGAGCGGATTTTTTTAAGCCGCCATCCGTGTGATGAGAATCACCGTAAACCCCAGAAATAATAATAAATTTCTATATGTGTATATAGAATAAAGGACTGACATATAATGTCTGTTTTAAGAGGGGAGGTGTCATGAAATATTCTAATCCACATATATAAATTATTAGGTAAATATAAAGCCTAACAAATAAAATTAATAAAGAGAAGAGCAATGGGAAAATGACATTGCTGTCACAAAGAATGTACTCGAAATCCCCCTTGTTTTCTGCTTCGTCTGCAAATTGTAACGCTTTCACGTTGATAGTAAAAGCTTACTGTATTATACCCGCTTTCTTCAATGAAACGTGTGCTGCATTTCTAAGAAAAAACATTGAGACGTACTGCGTAATGACCTAAATTAATCCTAACATTAATTATATTACGTTACCAAAACGAACGAACAGATGGACAAAAGGATAGCGAGAGGGGAGGGCTGAAAATCAGGAACGCATGCAACACGCGACGCGCGATATACAAATGCTGGCATCACGCGTGTAAGTCTACAAGCACTAACTTTTTCAGACGGACAGTGATAAAATACACTACCCTTTCCCAGAGTTAGGTTTATAAATCATAACAGACTCTTATTAGAAAAGATAACATTAGATGGGTTTACGGTTGAAAACATAACAGTACCCAGACAGCACATCTTCCAAACAGGAGGTAGAAGAAATTGCATATTTTGAACGCAGCCACGTAGCTCCTTTAAATTAGTATTTTTGGGTTCCTTAGGGCTTGCTGACAAATAATATGTAAAACGTTACGCAAATAGTCCAGGAATTAATAAATTATACCCAAAATAAAATATTGGGGGTGCCTGACAGCATAAAATCATTTCTGCTCATAAGATTTTTTTTTAACGTGTTTGGAAAAAATTTACGTTACAGAAATAGCCTACCATGTAAACTTCAAATTGATTGGAGCGCAACAAATGAAAGCCTAACCACGATTGGTCGGGCTATAAATACTATCTTGGTTGTTAGGGGAGACGGGAAAAGATAACATTTTTTCAAACACTTGTCGAAACGTGGCTCATTGGCCAGTCTCGCTGATATACACACTTGGGAGCGTTAGTTCGAAACCACTTGTTTAAATACACTTGATAAAGCATCAGTGCGTTGAAGCCAGCTTATATTTGGCTCAATAAAAGCCTGGAAGATAAGCAGAAGGAAATTTGTGCCAGTTTGTGCCAGAATTCATTGCTAATCAACGTATCTGTGTTATTCGTATGAATTGTGGTAAGCTTGAACCATTTAATATCTTTTAATGAAAATTGAATGTGAATTGTTGATTTATGCCTGTATATATATGTGTAGTTCAGTGGCAAACGTGAGGTAAAGCCTAAAATGCTCCAGCCTGAACAGAGGGTGTCGGAGAGAAGTAAAACGGCATGGAATGGCCAAATAGTACACTGACATCTGGATGATTGACTAGAAAGAAATAATGCTGGAAGTGCAGAGGCGTAGTGACCATTAAGAAGGGTAATACTGGAATAAAGTATTTCAAATGAAGCTGACTGTTGGCCTAACGCTCTGAACGCAATGTTTGTGCTGTATTGTGATCAGTGTAAAAGAGAATATAAATTAGTTATGAAGTAGAAGGTACATCCTTCTTGATTTCAGGGACAGTGGTCTTGATGGTACTGAGCAGCATCTGGTCAGAGATTTGCTGAATCCAGAGTCGGACAGCATACTCCTTGGTCTTTTTAGCTATCAGTGAGGTGTCTCCTGAGCACAGAGGAGAATTCGAGCAGAGGAGTCCTTTCCTGCCGCCATCACTCAAGATAAGCAGAGTTGGCCAGCTGAGCTCAACATTATGTCCCCTCATCTTGAAATAACTTTATAAAAATACTATTCAAGAGGGGAATTTACTTGTCTTAAAATCAGGAACTGTGAACATCTCCAATACTGGTCCCTAAAGACAAACTATTGAAGTCATGATGACAAATACCAACAGAGCTTGAACAAAACAAAACCAGTATTACCTCATTTTACTACTACACAACTGACACACATAGAACATTTGTAATAATATATGTCACTACAATATTCATATTAGATACATTCTGTACATAACTTGTAATTTAAATTGATTGTGATTCCTGGTTCCCTTGTAGTTGAATCAGGACACATATTCATTCATGCCAGTAATGAATACATATGAATTTGCGAATGCATAGACTTGTCCGAGTGTTGTACCATTCGTACCAATATACCATTCTTCATAGTAATATACGATCTGTGATTCGTATTTTGATTGGGATCCCCTTTCTTTGCAAGAAGGAAGTATTTCTTCAAAGAAGGATCCTCTTTTTGACGTTTAACAAACGAGTCATGGGAAATCACCAAGTGCTCGTCTTGGCTATCAACTTCATTACTATTATCAGATGAAGTTGGGGGATTAAGAGCTTGAGCTCTTGTCATCACTGCATTGACCGTTTGAATGTTTTCTTCTTCCCAACTAGAAATTTGTTGCGGGGTGCATTCCTTAACCCCATGAATACGACCGATTATAAGATCCGCAATAGGATTAGGAAGAAGACATGCATGGACATTTCCTGTGAAGAAAGGAGTGTCAATCCTAATAATAGCAGTAGGATAGCTTTCCATAGTACCACCAAATGTAACACATTTGATTGTTTTTCCAGTGGCACAGCAAGGATCTATCAGAGACTCCTTAACCCCGACGGTAGTACATCCCGAATCGAAAAGTACTGAGACTAGCCTATCATTTATTAGACCTTTATGTAAGATGAGAGATCCTCTCCCATCATGCGCAACTGTAGCAGGTAGAGCAGGAAGAGGGTGACCACAACTTAGCGTAGATACAGTCGATGAATCGAACAATGTTAAGCATTGGGGGCATTCAGTTGCTCTCCCAAAATCGAAAGCACAACCAGTGATAGCCCTAGAGTTACCACTATCATTTACTGTATTACAGGCTCCATCAAACTCTTGTTGCGCAGAGTTTGCCTGTTGGTAAGGTCTTTTCTTGTTAAACCTAGGTCTACCTCGATTATCATTTCCCCTGAAATTATTTTGACTATCATTTCCCCTGTAATTATTTCGACTATCATTTCCCCTGTAATTGTGATCATATTGTCTATTGTACTCATCATTCCGGTTTGAATCCCGGTTTCTAAATTCACCATCGTCATAATCTTGACGTCGAGAATGATTACCTCGAAAATTTGAATAGTTATTATTTGGATAACCTTTGCGAAAGTGTCTCAAATTATTACCACTAAAATTACGAGAACTACCATCTTGTCTCCACTGCATAGACGAAGAACCATCATGTGTTGGATTACTCCGCTTCTGAGTGTAATTTTGATTACTTCCCCTATTCCAATTTTGTTGAGCACCCTGAATTTTTTTTCTGAAATTAGGGCCATATGGTGTTGCCGAAGCAGCTGGCAACCCTTCTTTCACTTTAGAATTGCTAACTGTAGCATGGGGATGTGCTGTGGCATACTGACAACAATATTCCTCCATTTCTTTTAAGTTTTTAGGCTTACGCTCATGAAGGAATGCAAGAAAAGAATCATTAACAGATGACAAAACCTTATCTCGCAATAATAAGTCCATTAGACCTTCATATGTTTTCTCAATCTGAGACAACTCAACCCATCGTGTAAATGTACGACGTATCTTTGTAACAAAATCAGAGAAATCTACTCCATTTTCTGGCAACATTGTCCTAAAACGAAGACGATAGTCTTCTTGTTTTAGTTGATATTTTTTTAGCAGTGCTGCCCTGACAACATCATAATTAGTCCTCTCATGTTCGTCTATTGTCATAAGAGTAGTCACTGTGTCACCTGTAAAAAATGGCATCAGTTGTTCAACATATTTTTCCTTTTTTATGTTATGCGTATCGCACAAAAATTGGAATCTATCTAGATAATCTGCTACGTCATCCTTTAAAGGATTGAAATGAGGCAATTTAATCCTACTAACAAACTCCCTTGTCGTACTCGAAGTTGTTTGCTGAGCACCCGTACTCGCCAATTTCAATTTCTCTAACTCCAAAGTTGCGAGTTTTCCATCAAGTTCCATCTTCTGTTTTCTTTCCTCATGTTCCATTTTCCTGATTTCAGCCTCAGCTTGAGCTTTCCTCTCCTCTGCAGCAGCCTCTTTGTCTAATCTCTTTTGTTCAGCTTCAAATCTCCTTTCCTCCACCTGCATCTGCAATTTCTTTTGTTCAGCAGCAATATCAGCTTCTCTGTCTAGCCTTTTTTCTTCAGCAGCTGCTTCTCTTTCTAATCTCTTCTCTTCAGCCTGAGCTTTTTTCTCTTCAGCCTGAGCTTTTTTCTCTTCTGCAGCTAATGCTTTGTCATACTGAGCAACAGCCCATTGTTCTAACTGTTGACCAGTCTTATCAAGGGCTCTCCCTTGTGTAATAAAATAGTCCAATGTAGACATCTTGTCTAATGAGATCAGAAACCTGAAAAAAAATTAAATAAATTACCTTATCCCACTTCAATGGGAGACAAGTCTGAAATGCTAGACTTGTATACTCACTTCACTTTATTTTACTGTCTTAGTCTTAGACAAAGACTTTGTATGTTCCTCTTGTTTATAATGTACCCAAAAAATCACTTGAGTACCTGTGGAAAAAAAATTCCCTTATATCCCACTCACTATGGGCACAAGTCTTTTTTATAAAGAACTTGAATATGTATTTCACCTTGTCTCAATCTTTGTAGATAACAAGTCTTTTATCAAAGAACTTGTATAAATATCTTATATAATAATATTTTATTAAGAAACTCTATATGAAGAGTCTATCTTATCAATAATATCAAAACATGACCAAGTATGTGTATGTAGACTGTGCATGACAGTAATGTAGTACAACCAAAAAAAAATACAAAGACAAAAATACAAAACAATACAAATGGCAACACTGTTTTAACCAAAAATGTGTAGAGAAATACACAAGAAAGGAGAGACCTACAGAATACAAACAAAACAAATCGAAAATCAAAACTGAAAAAACAGACAAAATATTACAAAAACAACGTTAAGTACAATTACATCACAGCTAACATCAATAGCGACCAATTGTCACTAGCAAATTTCCAAATTAAGAAAATTTGCACCTACAGAACGCTTACAGTAAGCCTCGATCAAGTGGCATATTCACCGTAAGACCCACCAACCGAAAAACCCGCAGAAAAATACACCAAAAACAGTAGAAATAACATAAACATATAGCAATCAATTTCAATGTGTTGCAGAACAAGTTCAGTCACAGCTGAAACTAAAATAAATTTCTTGCTCCTTGCGAACACAGAAACGAAATGTCAAACGCGCACTGAACGTCAAATCCACTGTAACATAAGTGGTATTCACGAACCAAAGTTACTATGACCTTCTCAAATTAGGGCTTGCACATTGAATGTTTACTATTTCCACGTACTGTTTACAGACACTTGACCTCCAACAATGTAGCTTGAATGCTCTGACCTAGAAAAGTCTGTTGTTGAATGAAACGTGTAACAACCAGCAGTACTGTTTACAATAGGAACCCGCCTTCAATGCAGTTATGGTCCACGTAGCAAATGCCTAGTAGTTAACTTCAGTACATGTCTTGTTATGCTTTATGTAGCATTATAATATAAATGCTCGTACTGTTTATTTGGGTCAACCGTTGATGACCTATATCTGTCCTGTTGTAGCCAAAACTTGCAAGTGTAGAATTAGCGCTGTGTGTTACGGCTGTCCCGTGTGTAGCTTAGACCCACAGATCAGAAGTGTAATGTGTACTTGTCCTTCTTGTAACTTTCTCGACAAAACTGGAGACATCATACATGTAACAGCCAACCAGGAATGTAAATTTCTGGATCCATAAATGTCAACAATAATGTCAAATGCTCGCTCTGTTCTTTTTAAACCCACAGATCTGGTCCATCAGAAATGTAAGTTTCTAGGCCACATTGGCGACAAGAAATGTATCATAAGAGCCCACGTAACTGGCCCACCAGAAATGTAACTGTCTTTTTTTTTCTTGTTGAGGTGATCACTGGCCCAAGACAGTATACATGTTGTTAGATGTGTAGTGCGAGCGTATGATGAATTGAGTGTGGGTGCGAATGAAGGCGCGAATGTGTTTAGGCTCGTATAGATGTAGATCCTGCAACCCATACTCTCACATGCAGTAATCAAGGATGCTTTGACACTGCAGGCATGTTTCAAGACATTTATTGACGGGAACACACATAATATCAACAGGAACAGTCAGTGTAACAAGGTCATGCTGACCTGACATCGATAGGTATACATTTGGCATTCAAAAAGGTAAACATCAGAATAGACGTGCATGGTCAATAGCAAAGTTCTTCAATAATGACAGTTCGTAACGTCGCCCTTGGCGTCTCTGACTAAACGCGTCAGATGCCTTAGTTACTATGACACATAGGTGCAACTTGGCACTCCCCGCCAATTGCACATATCAGGCTGTAGTATAATAGCCGAAAGCACAGGCCTCGTTCTGACGTCGGCCGTGTACTTCTGTTAAATAGGTTATCATCAACCCTGCAGTAATACTTATTGTAGATAGAAGTTCCGCCAATCTGCGGCTCCCACAATATATCTTCGTCACTGGATTTCTGGACAATATAAGACTAACAGTCTTGAATGGCTACCTCGAGCACAAATATATAAGTTCTGAAATGGCGGATCAGTGAACTGCTGTTCACCCTAGGTAATCCTTTACATGTTCTGCCACCGAAAAGCGTAATAATGCATAAAGGTCGGTATTACCTGGAAAATGAATCCTCAGAACTAAACAAGGAATTCTGTCGTCATCCCGACGCACAGAGATTCACTGGGGAAAACTGCCATAGCAGTTACTTCGAAGATTCTCCCCGAAAAACAATGGACTCTTGGTCCCTTCAGAAAAACAGGACCTCCCGGCTTCCCGGAAGTATATCTCACTCCCGCTTAAAAAACCTTCCCATTGGCCTACGCCGAACTGTCAACCTCTGACCCTAAAGGTCAAACACAATGAATGAATAAACAAGGGAAGACAACCCCTAATCAACCTGACATCGCAGGTAAAGACACAATTATACTTATGATACAAACATAAGTAAATAACTTGACAGATGACTCCGTCGAAAATGACAGCAACAATGAGTAATATATGTGATCAACGTCAGCTCTTCCAATAAGCACATACCGTGTCTTTTTCACGGAAGAGATATTCCCCAATGATTAACAGCCAGGAAATAGAACATTAATCTACAACAGCTCGTGACAAAAAAAGTGTAAAAGATTTTTTTTTAAAAAGCGCAACAGCAAAAATCCTTTACAACTAACATCAGAAATCAAGAAATTTAACCGACGTTGGCACTATGCAAACACAGACACACAACAAAGCAACAACAGTGTGCTATGCTAGCGTGAAGCAGCCGACTGAATCACATATCAAAGTATTAAAAATGCTGTTGGTTCACGGTCCAAACTTGTACCGTCCGATAAAAAAATTGGGACATTCGGGGGAATTCGGTGTATCTGCTTTAATAAGCGTATGGGGGACGTCCTTTTCACCCATCGAATGAGGGAAATATCGCATAATAGGCCAAACATTCGGACGTTAGACAATAATTTAATTTCACACAGGACCGAAGAATAAAAACAAGCTGAGAACCAATAATCAAAGCTGAACAAGTATACCCGTGCTTTTCCACATGGCATTAATTAATTTCACTGGTGAATGATGACATTGTGATGGACATGGAAGAAAAGATCAGTGCGAACCAATCAAATATACACATGATTTAATAAATATGGCGAACGACGCAATAAATGGGCTTGGACACATGGCTGACCAATCACCACATCCTACATGCTAGATAATAGACAAGCAGGGCATGAGGAAGAGGGAGAAAAAGATAAATCGAGACGTGGCTGAGGCCGTCGCGAGGGCAGAAACGGGAAAGAACTCCATGGAACTTCTCACGACGCAATAATGAGAAACGAAGGACTCAAAATTGTCCTCCTCGCTCCTTAATCGCACATCAACCAGAGGGGTGCTGTTATCTCAGGCCATGCAGCTATTGTCTTCCACAGTGCGGAACAAGAGCAGAAAGGTCATAAGGAAAAAAAAGCAGCATCGAATAAAGAAAGAGGGAGAAAAAAAAAAGAGAGAGAGAGAGAGAGAGAGAGAGAGAGAGAGAGAGAGAGAGAGAGAGCGTGTACAGAGAATCTCAGAGAGCGAATATCTAACCCGACCTGCGCGACAAAGACATGAGCAAATATGTATTAGGTTTGGTTTTTTAAATTCCTACACAACGTTCCACAAGAGACGTGATGTCACTACATCAGAATGTATTTATCTGCAGCACTGTGGTTCTCACAAGGAAGCAGGCATCTAGCAATTATTATTATTCGGGCTGAACGTTGTAGCTTGTCAATTCTGCAGCCAGATTTTTAGCCTACAGTATCTTATACATTCGTCGTCTCTCTTCGGGCGGTGGAATCAGGGATGCCAGAGAAATCAGTACTGCTGATTCACACAGGAAAGTTAATGACTACAAGATGTTCATTAAAGAAGGCAATTGTACCAGAGTATATATATATATATATATATATATATATATATATATATATATATATATATATATATATATATATATATATATATATATATATATATATATATAGTATATGTATATGTATATATATATGTATATATATATATATATATATATATATATATATATATATATATATATATATATATATATATATATATGTATATGTATATATATATATATATATATATATATATATATATATATATATATATATATATATATATATATATATGTCGGCGTCTGTGGCCTAATGGATAAAACGCAAAATATACCCCAATTATAACCAACTTTCAGGTTGAACAAGGTATAACAGCAACATAGTAGACAAATGAACGAACGAACGAACGCCTAATGGATATGAACGCAGTTTCATAATCCATATATACCAGGTTCGAAACCTGCTTCAGGCGGTTTGGTAGCAGATCGCTTTGTGTGGATTTTTAACAATGGTATAAGCGCCGTACCGTTCAGAAAGCAATGGCAAACTACTGAATGAAAAAATTGCCTAGAAAAATCACAAACAGCCAATAAAAGCTGGGGTTGATTGCCACGTCCTGTAAAGGATAAGCTACTAACTTTCTTTCTATCTATCTATCTATCTATCTATCTATCTATCTATCTATCTATCTATCTATCTATCTATCTATCTATCTATCTATCTATCTATCTATCTATCTATCTATCTATCTATCTATCTATCTATCTATCTATCTATCTATCATCTATCTATCTATCTATCATCTATCTATCTATCTATCTATCTATCTATCTATCTATCTATCTATCTATCTATCTATCTATCTATCTATCTATCTATCTATCTATCTATCTATCTATCTATCTATCTATCTATCTATCTATCTATCTATCTATCTATCTATCTATCTATCTATCTATCTATCTATATATATATATATATATATATATATATATATATATATATATACACACACACACACACACACACACCGTAGGCTCACCCTACACTTACCATTAGGGTTTGGGGAAGGAAAGGGGAAACGATAGTGAGGGCGGACCCTACTACTTGATCCGCCATGAACGCTATGTGTTGGTAGGTGGTCTAGGGTCGCTTCTAGGTAAGCAAAGCCCTTCTTCATGACAAGCTAGATATCCACAACGAGTATATGGCAGTAAACCATGTTTAGTGTGGTTTGCTTCCTTAGCTGGGAAATGTGATACCTCTGTACAGCAGATGAATATGACCTAAAATCTGATGGGGAAAAAAATGAAGCTGCCAAGCGAGCAAAGATCTGTGAAAAAATATAGCTTCCAACGTAAAAGTATAGTAGGCTGAACGGTAACGAATGCAGCAAAGCAAACAAGCTTAATCACTGAACAGAAAAAATGGCTTCCGCAACCACACATGTTTGTTCAAAGGGTAATCAATTTAAACAGCAGTGGTATGTATTGTGTTTTATTTTATTGCAGTACATTATATTATTATATTAAAGTAAATCTTAATGACCGAAATTGCACGAAAAAAAAAATTATTTCTTGCTATTTACTCCGCTCAGCTCTGAATATAAAAAACAACATAACGACAATTAGGTAGTTGTTTCGATTCATGATTGTAACAGAGACACAGGACGACATCGAATATACTGCACGATCTAACACCATGGTATGGAAAAAGTTAACTAAACATGGAGAAGAAGAACGACAACTAATTTTTCACTTTTGCAAACTATTCATTTTCAGAACTTTCTCCAATGTTCCTAAGTGAAATAAAACACAGCATACAAAACCAAGCTGTTTCATTCTAAACTTTTCCATCTTCAGTTAATGCCTTGAGGGGGGGGGGGCTCAACTATCAGACAGCCACCCGATTGGCTACGCGGTTAGGGCGCTCTCCCGTCGCGTCACACTTACCGGGTTCCGGGATGTAAACCTGGTAAAGTCACGCTCTAGTTTACCCAGCTGTAAATGGATACCTCACTCTGCTCTTGAGTTAGGGAAGGCAAAGGCGGCGAACTGGTCACACCACCTCATAAAAAAGTTGGACCTAGCATGGTGAAATCTTTAACATTTCACTCCTCTATGGCACTGTCTGCTACAGGATTACCTTTACCTTTTTTTACACCCCCCTTCGTGCCCTTTTGTTCCCCATCACACATTGACAAAAATAACGCCACAGTTTATCGGGGGGTAGGCCCCCAGGTAACGCGGTAACGCGATCAGCACATATTACCAATCATGGTGCCAAAGGAGGCTGGTTTGTGGGTGTTTTTATTGGTTCTGTCGTTTCCTGTCACGAGTTCTAGAGACGATTTACCAATGCCACCACGGGTCTGGCTTTGGGGCGCCTCAAACCTTCGTTTCAATCTCGGAAATTCCTTCACATGCTTAAATTTGAACGACAGATAGTGATAGGAGTAGGTAACCGGCTATCCGTGGAGATGTGAGCATGCAAAAGTACAGAGAACGTTCCGAAAATACTCTCAGATGTGCAGAAAAATAAGTCAGTATTACATTGTTATATATATATATATAGGAGCCGCGTTGGTGTAATGGCTTCGGCGTTGTACTGGCGACCAGGTGTTCATGGTTCAAACCCGGGCGTCGGCGTTTGAAGAAATGTTTACGGCCGGAAATTTGACTGAATAGCCTGAACGGCTCCTGTGATAAACCCTCTGTGGATGGGAAGGAGCGAAGCTCCTGACCGGGTTGGAAGGAAAGTCCTCAGGTTCCCCAGCCTCGCAATGACATGTCATTGGGCCGAAGGGCTGAAAGCCCAAGTGGCGCTGGATAAGGAAAATATATATATATATATCTATATATATATATATATATATATATATATATATATATATATATATATATATATATATATATATATATATATATATATATATATATATATACTGTTGTAAATGACTGTCATAAGACGGGAATTAAATTCAAAAGCACCAATACCTTATACGGCAATTTTACTTATTCAAAAGTATTTTTGAAAAAAACCAAAATATTTGTTTTACATCTGATGTTAAAAGTCTGAACATGACAGTACAGCATCTTGATTTTCTGTTGTTTTAATCTGGTACAACTTAAATCATGGATCTCCGCATCTTCCTGTCTCCAGTTCATGTACTGTTTATCAGTTGTGTTGTTGACTTCTGTCCATACAGTACAATCAAACTGTTCATGCACACCGACATTTGCGCACTTTTCATTGTCGAGTGTTACTATTTTCGGGAGAGTACATATAAGGGAAACAATACAATTAATGTCTTACTTTCAACCAAAGTTGCATCCCTTAGAGTTATGTACTGACAGAAAAAGCTGGGATATTATATATAGGATACATATATATATCAAGGCGTTTTTTCGGGATCTCTCTTCCCCACTTACCCTGGGGATTGCAGAATAAGGACTACCTTGTAACTTATAATGAAATTGGTAAATGGTAGGCCTTCAAAAAAAAAAAAAAAGAAAGATATAAAACAGAAAAAAAAAAAGAATGAATTCATGACGACCTTTGCACCCCTAAGAATTTGCATCATTTAGGGCAGTCGTTCTCACGGACACGACATGCAACTATGGAACATAGTACCCGGAAGGGACCCAGACATTTTTATACACTCCATCTTCAAAACTTTTCTTTTCACAAGTACAGGGTACATAGTACACACGACAAAGGCCGTAATACTAAAATTAAAATTAAGAAGTCTATAAAAACGAGCATGTAACCCGTCAAAAGGTGACGCGCGCGCGCGGGGGGGGGGGGGGGGTGGTGTTGTTGTTGTTGTTGTTGTTGTTAATTTTAATGCGCTCTTTGTGTTGCATGTCCTGAGGACGGCATTATTTTTTCTGTGGTCCTTTCGTTCCTTCCCATTCGTTTTCAACTTGACTGGATCTTTGTAGTCAAACTCTTCATGACTTATGATCAACGCACTATAACAAATACAATTGATAGACCTGCTAGCTTCATGGTGAGTGTTCAATTTAGTTTCCACGGTGCCGTGCGTACCAATTAAGTGTTTGCCTGAACACGGATCATGAAAAGATTGCACCTTCTTTCAGTGGTACCCACTGTTTAGTTTTTACGGTGCAATGCGCACACCTCATAAAAAGTATATCGCACAAAAATGAGGTGGACCTAGTACGGTGAAGTCTCTAACACTTATCCAATGCGGCAGTTTCTGCTATGGGACCTACATTCACCATAACAAGACAATAAGTCGACAGAACCTTTTTTTTTAACGCTAAGGATAGAAATTAACGCTAAATATTTCATTACACAGGTCAAGGTTTCTTAACCATCTTTTACGCCATGGGCCCCGTTAATTGTCTGATAAAGTCTACGGACCTCCTTAATTGTCCAATGAAGGCAATGAACCTCTTCTTGACAAAATAAATGTACATAAAAGTATGATTAAAATGTTAGAGTTTAAGTTCTGTAGAATCCATTTAAGGACCTTCAAAGAGTCCGTGGTCCACATGTTCAGAAGCCCTGATATAAGCAGACGTCTTGTATCTAAGCCATGCCTGCAATTTTCATCGTCTGGCAAAGATACGGCATCATCATTTTAAAAACAAAAAGTATGTTTTACTTATGCTCTGTATTTCTCTCTCATTCGTTCAATATTTCTTTCGCTTATTTCCTCGAACAATTCTGCCGTTAAGCGCCGTGGGAAAATTCAACGCTGTGTATAGATAAGTGGGGTGGTCTGGGGCGATCTTTTTATAATTTTTTGTGTGTGGACTGAATGTTTGCATCCTTTGGCTCAGTTAATTATAAACACAGAAACTCAGAACTGCGCCCCATTCTCGGTAACTGAAGCTGAGACAGAGTGTCAAATAAAAGGACTGCCAAGAAGCGATCGTGTTGGTTTTGGAAACTGCTTATTTGTTTAAGTCACAGATAACACACCGGTCTTATCTTCTTATGAAGGAAAGGGGGGGAATAACGCCAACGCCCAGACTGGGAATTCGCTCCTTATCTGTGAAAATAAACGCTTTCAGAATTAATCAAGATTATTCAATCAACACTCCGATAATAGATGAAACCCAAGCTACCGGCTATATCTGTATTCATCTTTCGCTCCTGCCCAGACATATGGGCAGGTGACATGCAATATACCCAGGGCATTTGCGGTCAGCGAGACAAATGTGTGCCTAGCTATGAGAAACTCTATGTGGCGTGTTTAATTACATCCTTGCTCTTTCATATTCACTGGCGACATCACTCACACACACACACACACACACGCACGCACGCACGCACGCAAGCACGGACGCACACACACATACACACGCACATCACATTAAGACATCATTTAACAAAAAATCAATATCATTTATGAATTTGTATTTCTTTTTTTGGCCTACTCTTTAGGATTTCCAACTGCCGTGGGATGTTTAATGTGCGCAACCTACACACAGGACCTCCTATTTTTTCGCCCTTATACGAGAAGGCTAGGCATCCGTTCTCAGTACACGGCACACCAGGGGGGAATTGTGACATTATTAGGACCACTGGTTCGGAAAACTTCCATAAATTATATTCCCTCCACTGAGAATCGAACCTGGTACCTTCAGAATTCGAGACGGACGACATACCTCCTAGCCACTCCGAACTCCTATAGACAGTAAATTATGTGTAGTTATTTCTTTGGTAGTAGTAATATATGCGTCCTCCACTTAATAGTTTAGAGGTTCCGTTTTATTTCTTTGTGTGATCACAGTATATATATATATATATATATATATATATATACTGTTCAAAAAAAGAAACGCATAGCTATCCGAGGGCGCATTTTTATGAGTTTGTAAGTAAAATTTGGTGCTAGGGTATATAAAAACCAGCCTCAAATGTTCTTTACAGTGTCAAATGCACGTGTTGACCTGAATTGCGTTCGTTTTTGTAATCGTTACAACGCAGTGGTCAATAGTGTTTATGACGCAATTTTTGACCACAGCTCATGTTGCGCGCACGTGAAAGCAACAAAATTTGGGGT
>JAMPIV010013643.1:202500-253422 GCA_024509875.1 Oreohelix idahoensis
ATCTGTCACTTTTGATATAGGAATTCTAGGTCCGATCCTTCTCTTCCTGGCTGTTGGGAGTTGCTCGTATGGAGTTGTGAAGCTCTCTCTTCTGTGTTTCTGAGTTCACTAGATTATATCTCTCATTCTCAGTTCAATTCACAGATGGTGTTTCTACAGAATGTTCCAAAAGAATGCATTATTTATCCGGCATCTCAAATCAAACCAATCAAATCTCTCTAGCACTGTTTGGGTGGGGAAGTTTTTTCAATTCAAAACATCCCCTCACGTGTTTTAATATTAAATTTAAAATTCCATGCGTGACCTCTTTATAACAAGTCGTAATATTGTTCCGGCTGCACCTATCTGCCTCCCACAATATTGTGACCATGTTTTCCTGGCGTAATGTCTTCCGCCAAGATGTCTACCGCGACAGGTTATCCAATCATCGCCTTTACCTACGTGCCTCCGCCAGACAGATGTCTGGTCAGACAATGGTGTGTTCTTTCATTGTACGCACAATACAAGCTTGTGTCAACACGGTCAGTAGCTTTTCACTGGGGTCAAATGTTGGACCGCCGCGTTTCAAATGGTGGTCAGGCTGGGAGAATAGATAAGCGTATAACCGGTAGAATTACCTGGTATTATCATATGTACCTTGCGGAACGTAAACAATTCTGCGTGTAAAGCAGATACGTCCGTAGGGGAGTAGAGTGTTAGAGACTTCATCCTACTAGAATCAGCACAGAGAGTAAAAGAATGAATGAAAGGGCAAAAATTATGCCAATTAAAAGCGATGAGTGAGAGGAAGAGAAAAATGAAGAAAAAAGTGATACTAACGGAGTGGACGTGAGATCGCAAAACCGTATCGTCCCAATGTGTATACCGCTACTGATATATACAATATGTGCATTTTGTTAACACGTGTACGAAATATTTTATATATCAATATTTGACTTTTCTATGCACGTGCATCGCCGTATGTGGCACCCCCGGGGGGGAGGGGGGGGTCTCCGATGAGACAAGGAAAGAATAAGCCTGCTTCTCTCTTGGGCATACAAGGCGACTAACACAAGGTTATGGCATGAGGCTGGCAATTTCATCATGTTAAACCAGTTGTTACAGAAACTAATGCTTACAAGGGAATGTGGATGCTTGGCGCAGGTGTCCTGCATGGAAAACAGCTGTAGTGGTGGTTCCATGTGGAGCGACCAGGAACATGATGATGACGCGCGTATATTTGTGTGTGTGTGAATTCAGCTACCACTCTCAGCTAGCTGATGAACAAGTCACAGCAAAAGAGACAAATAGTTCTGATCTTATTTCTTTCCCTTATGCACTTCCCTGCACTTAAGAAATGTTGATGTATGTGTGCGTACGCACAGGCGTATACACTACGGGGCGTGGCTAGTCCTGCTAGCAGACGTAGCTAAGATTGCTACCTTCGATTCCCATCATTATTGATTGGTAGCTGGAGAGATCAGAGAAAACAAGTCTAAAGGCCAAGTAACTAATACCTAGTTAAGGCTAAAGTCAGCTGTAATCATCACTTTCCTTCGCGATGCTTATGGAGCAAGGAGTTACCACTGCAACAGGTCCATTTCCAGGAAGCCCGCACAACACATTCTAGTAGCGGGTGGTGTCTGCGCCAATGTTTTTACAAGATAAGGTTTTTCTTTTCCCTGATGCAATTCTCCAGGTATGCCCATTTTCAATATTAATTCTACAGATATGGGTGGCGGGTCGGAGTGGCTCAGAGGTATGGCGTCCGCCTCGTATTCAAGAGGTACCGGGTTCGAATCCCAAGTTGAGGGATTATACTTACTTACTTGATCGTTCCCCTTCTACTGTGAGGTGTAGAAGTTTGGAATAGAGAGCGCCAGACTATTCTATCGGCTGTCTTCCTCCTGGCCTGGTTCCATTCTAGTGCTCGGTCCTTCAAAGATTGTCTAATGTTGTGCTTCCAGCGGACTCTGGGTCGTCCTGGGGGTCTGGATCCCTGTCTCTTTGTTTCCCATGCTTGTCGTGGTAGCCGATCTTCTCCCATTCTGCAGACATGGCCAAACCATCTTAGTTGGAACTTCTACTTGGGTCTGCAGGGGGTGGGATTTAAGGCCTTGACGTATCGTCTGGTTGCGGATCATGTCTCTTCTTGTTACTTCAACCACCTTCCTAAGATACCTCATTTCTAAGGTTTGGATCTGGCTTTTGTGGGTTGTAGTCATTGCCCATGACTCGCATCCATATGTCAAGACTGGGACATAGGTGGAGCGGTATACAGCCATCTTTGTTTTCTTACCAACCTCTCTCTTGCTGAGGAATCCTCGATTTATGGCCTGAAAAAGTCTCCCAGCTGCTGCTTTTCGAGTGGCCAACTCTTCTTTGATGCCTCCCTTTCGGTCTATAATAGCTCCGAGCTATTTAAAGTGGTCGACCTGCTCCAGGACCTGTTCTCCCAGCTTAATCTGATGTCTTCTTTCTTCTCGTGATATCACCATGGATTTTGTTTTAGAGCTGCTTATGACCATCCCTCTCTTCTCCAGCTCTTCCTTCCAGACTTGCAGGTTGGATTGGAGATGTGCCTCTGATTTAGCGATCAAGGCAACATCATCAGCAAATGCCAGCTCTGAAATACAGACCTGTTTCATCTTCCAGTAACCCACTGAATACTTTCTTGTTCTCTCCTTACATGCCTTGATGACATCGTGGATGAGGAGTATGAAAAGAAAAGGTGACAGGATATCACCTTGTCTTACACCAGTGGTGGTCCTGAACTCTTCTGACTTATGGTTTGCTGTCCTCACATAATTTCTGCAAGACTTGTAGAAGCTCTGTATAGCATGAATCAGAGGTGCTGGAATGTTCTTCCTTGACAAACAGTCCCAAAGTTTGCTCCAGGGGACCCTGTCAACGCCTTTTCCAGATCTATGAAACAAAGATGGATCTCACTCTTATACTCAAGGTACTTTTCACTCAGCTGTCTGAGTGTGAAGATTAGGTCTTGAGTACTTCGGTTTGCTCGGAATCCACACTGGACCTCACCCAATTGTGACTCAGCTAGGCGTCGGAGTCTCTGCTCTAGGATTCTAGAGTAGATTTTACCAGGGACACTGAGAAGGGATATGCCTCTATGGTTTCCACACTGTCGATTGTCACCCTTTTGCGGGACTATAATTTATTGAAATTTTTTTTTTCTTTTTTCAGATCCAGTGGTCCTAATTACGGCATACTCCCACCTGGTCTCATGGGTAGTGAGAACGGATGCCTAGCCTTCTCGGATAAGGGCGGAAAACTAGGAATCCCGTGTGCAAGTTGCGCACGTTAAAAATTCCACGGTAGTTGGAAATCGTAAAGAGTAGGCTTATCAGGCCGCTGCCGTTGCAAAATTAAAAAATTAGGAAACCTACCCACCACAAAAATATTTATAGAATGTGTGATTCCTATACATTATATACGCACATTGGGATTCTCGCCGGTGCTACGGAGTTCGTGCACTGCGCTGAGATCCTCCTTGTGTGATCGAAGGGAGGAGATCGGAGCACTGATGGCGTTGTCCGTGTGCAACTAAGATAGTCCTTAACACATTAACTACCGCAAGCCGCTGTCAGCGGCTCACAAAATAATCACATTTGGACCGCAAGCCGCTCAGAGCGCCAATCTAATTTTAGTAATAAAACGAATGAAAAATGTACTGAAAAACTTTCTGATCTGGTTCGAGATTTTAAGTTGCCACCGGAAAACAAATTCCCAAAGCATTGTTGTTGTAGAACACTGGAAAATTGATATTATGTTCATATTTTTCAGCGTTTTGGGTTAGTTACCAAATCGTGTAAAACTGTTTACCGTTTCAACTAGTGATAGGACTACAAAAAATGCGTGTACATCTCGTCTAACGGCTGAATAGGATAGAAACGTGTTTCAACAATTGACTGATAGATCTAGCAACGAGGACAAAAGTGAAAACGGTGTGCACATTGAAATTGTGATTTTGATAGAAATGGGGCGCAAGCAGTCATAATTGTGAAAATATTGCACGTCCTCGGCCATCGGAGGGCTGTTAAATAGCAACAACCTCTATTAGAGTTACAACCGGTGTTTATTGTAATAGTGCATTCATTTATCTTTAAAATGACGTGTAATTCATAAAAATCTGTAAACAATTGCGAAAACTACAGCTTACTTTGTGCAAACACCTACAGGATGAAAATGGGGAAAAAATTTAATTCGGCCACAGTGTGTTTTTCAATTCGGTAGTTAATGTGTTAAGAACCAAACCAAACCAAACAGTTATGGGTGACTGTGAGAAACGAGCGCAAAGGCCTTATTGCTCTATCTTTTCCTACATCTCTCGTATTGTATTTTCTCCGACATTTGCTCTTTCATCCCACATTTTCTATCCCACATTTGCTATTTCATCGTTGTGATTACTCGCGACCGGTATCTAGAGAACGGCATTTGTTCTTTCATCGGGGGAAATAAAGTCTTTTGACTGAGTTCCCCCATACCTGACATTATCGTTTGAAGCCCACATTGCATCGTGATAAATCTGGTGAAAACACATCTGGTCATCCCAATCGACATCTGGGCATCCCAATCAGACATCTGGGCATTATACAATTTCTGTGAATTGTTGTTATCTTTGTTGCTCGGTCAGGTCACCACATTGGACGCCTAGCTTGGCCAGGTGAAAACGTCTCACGCTGTTTAAAGCAACAGGCACAAAGGGGACATGTTAGCATGCTGGCGACAATGGGCGGAGGTAACTAAGAGTGCCGCCAATACACGGAACGATAAACAACCAGAGAATAATGTGACAGCACTTTTGAATTGGCCAGCCAATTATCTCACTATCTGTTTGTCAAACAAGCCAGGCAACGGAAGTTGGTCGCGAATTACCACACCCACGTTTGGACTGACAGGGGACAAGAGCGATCCTGTGAATGAGCGACCAGAGGGGCTATTAGGGATTGGTTGTATGGGCGGAGCTGTACGTCACGGATCTAAGAAACCCACATTGGACTTCCAAAATAATACCGCGTAGCTCGCTAGAGAGGGCAGGCCAGGTTTTACATTGTGAGGCAGAGATACAATCCCTATAACGCCTAGCCTAAATACACGTGTTTATTCAGAGTGAATGATAATTCAGTTCTGTGGTGAATTGTGTTCTTAAAGGATTTTGCGAAGGGAAAAGAAGGTTAGTAGATCTTATACAGATTATTAATACATTTTCTTATTCTTTGTTTAGTTTAACCTCTCAGCTAAATGTGCGAAAGATAGAGTTTCAATTAATTCTTTTCATAAGTGATTAATAAAATCAGAAGATTTTCCTAGAAGATGATAGGATGATAGGAGGTAATTAATAGTTTATACTTCACCTTCATCATCATCACAGTCTCTCATGCACAAGATATTTAACATCATTAGAATCGAACTCAGAGAGATATCAATAATGAGCAGTAGTATGAATGAAAGTCAACCAGTGATGTTAAATGTGAAAAACATACGAAGACTTTTGTGTGTCTTCAGTTCATCAGAAGTCTGAGTCTACACGCAACGTGTCTGACGTCTAATCAGAAATAAGTTATCAAAAACGGACATTTGGCTAGCAGAATTCGCCATAGGACATCTTTCATTCTTCAATAAAAAAAGGAATATTGTCTGACCCACAAGTCAGAAGGTGGACGCAACATTTTTCGTCACCCATTTACTGCTGGCTCACAAGTTCAATACATAGTTATCACAAGTTCAAATCACTCGAAAGATCATTATTATCTGAAGTCAAGCTAAAGAGCTCAAAAGTGGAATTTCATACTTATACCAAGTGCAACACACTCTTAAGCGCATTCTATGAAGCAGACTCAAAAGTATATTTTATGAATGACGACTACATACGCAAGAATTACTTGCAATCTTATTATCTCATTAGTGTGTTTTGGGTGAATCGTCTTTCACCGTCATCACGTTCTAACCATTACTAACCCTATATGTGTGGATATTTCATTAATAAACCCAACGATCGTTTGATCATTATCTAGTTTGTTAATGTATCACTCGTGCTGTCGGTGTTACATATTCACCTATAGGAACATTTCTATACTCAGATGAGGTTGGGGGCTTTTTCTGTTACGGGATCTAAGGGCAGAATCTAAGGTCGTGGGGAAACAGAACTCTTTCCATAAATAATTAGAAAACACTGTCCTGTGGAAAGCATTCGCATTCCCGTCTTCTTGTACCTATATCGAATAGGTCTTTATTCTTTCTTAGCGAGCCAATTTCTAGAGACCTACCTAATATATCATAGGCTATTCCTGGCAAAAACTACTGTCGTAGTTGCCCCAATACGCACCACATGACAATTGTGGACTCGTCTTGGAATTAGTGAACCCGGACTTAGAAGTGTGAAAAATCATATTTTCATCCCTGCTATACAGTTGCGATAATTGCAAACTTTGTTGGCATTTTGAGGGATTACCTCCTAGACTGGCTTACTATAATTTGTCTATTTCATAGGGGGGGGGGGGGGGGATGGATAATTTATATCTCTAAAGCACGAGTGATACTTTTTAAATTAAGTATCAAACGGACAGAGTAAACACTTTTTGAGAACACAGGGAAAATTTGTATTATTAATATTTAGCAAATTTTTCATAGAAACTTCGAGATAATCTGTTATATAATTTTTCAGAATATGCTGAGTGAGTGATTTTTAAGAACTATTTGAACTTGATTACTAATTTAAACCTAGCTGGTTTTAAAGAGATAATTACTTGTGCGAGTCGAACTAGTTTAATGGAGGCAGGGCTTGAATACAGGTTAAGTGGAAAAGACCTGATGAAATATGTAAGCAAGGAGACTGATAAACTCCATGCAAGAGATATGGAAATGCAGAAACTTACAATGGAGAAGGCCGCAGCAGAAGCAGCGGAGCGGAAAGCCGCAGCAGAAGCAGCGGAGCAGAAAGACGCAGCAGAAGCAGCGGAGCGGAAAGAGAAAGCCACAGCAGAAGCAGCATAGCAGAAAGACACAGCAGAAGCAGCGGAGCAGAAAGAGAAAGCCGCAGCAGAAGCAGCAGAGCGGAAAGAGAAAGCTGAAGCAGAGCATGCACTTAACATGAAGCAACTGGAAATCCAGGGACAGACCAATCAGATAGAGCTGGCAAAAAGTGCAGCGGCTTCCAACTGTGATGGAGGGTACTCACCTCGCTAAGATGGTGTGCCTACTTCGCAACCTGCACCACCCAATGCCATGAACTTTCCGCTGGAACCTTTTTCAGAAAGGAACGATACCATGGACGCCTTTTTAGACCGCTTCGAACGCTTTGCAACAGGGTTTGGACTTGAAGAACGGAAGTGGAACTTGAAACTTTCCCAGGGCCTAAGAGGGCCTACGAAGTTTTTAATAAACTTCTGGCCGGAGAGCAAGATGACTATCAGGCATTGAAAAAAGCTCTCTTGGTGAGGTATGAGCTTCATTCAGAGGCTCACCGCAAAAAATTTCGAGGTTCTAGGAAGGAGGCCGGAAAGACTTTCTCACAGTTCGCAGCCCGCATTGAAGACTACCTAGTGAAGTAGTGTATACTGGGAAACTTTACCGATAACTATGACGGGTTGAAAGAGCTGATTGTGATAGAGCAACTAAAAGAGTCTATGTCGGTGGAAATGCGTAGATTTCTCACTGAAAACGGCGCTGGCAGGTTAGAAAATATTCTTACACTGGCAGAGCGATTCCAAAATGCTCTCATTGAGTCTCAAGGAGCCAGAAAGAAGTTTCCAGATCAGGCACCAAAGCAACCAGCTCACTCCCAACCAGGCCAACAAAGCAAAGGACCACACATCTCGCATAAACAGCACGCAAAACAAGATAACTACAAAGAGCAAAACAAGAAAAATGCTGCGCCACACCAGAGACAGGGAGATAAATGGTGCAGGTACTGTCGCTTGAACAATCACAACACTAATGAGTGCAAGCGCAGACCTCCTCCCCAACATGCTGCCTGTCTGCAGACAAAATCGTCCCTCCGGAAGGAGCAGAGTACCGGAAACGTTTCTCATCCTCCCGTCATCGAATCAGTCCTCATAAACGGACAATCTGTGGAGTGCCTTTATGACACAGGACTTGCTTTCGATGTGGTGGTCAGGGCATCTCTTGTCACCCCTGACCAGATAACAGAAGAGAGTGTCGACATCCAAGGTCTGACGAAGGATGTTGCACCCATGACACTGCCAATTGCACTTATCAGAGTGGAATCTCGTTACGTGACATTCGTGCAGCTATAATGGAAGAACCAATCTACTCTTTAATCTTGGGATGTAGATATGTGTTCCTTGGAGAACCAACTCAACCACTAGTCATAGCGGCCGTACAGACTAGATGACAGTTAAAGAAAGACAGAGCAGGAACCTCCTACCAATATCCTCCCCGAGGAATTGAAGAGGGCCCAAATGGAAGATTCCTCACTGGCGCCCTGTTTTAAAAAATTACCTAGGGCACACAACCCACCTACCAAGGGAGACTTCTTTATGAAAAATGGATTGATGCATCGCCGAGCTGGAAACGAAGGACAGGAACACAACCAATTAGTAGTTCCTGCAACCTATAGGAACCAGGTGCTTGAAATGGGCCACTCTATCCCATTTAGTGGACACATGGGAATGAGCGCCACGACTCAAAGGATCGCCTGCCACTATTATTGGCCAGGGATCACCGGCGACATTGAACGTTTCGTCAAGTCTTGTCCTCAGTGCCAGAAAGTTGCACCAAAACACTGGATGGCACCCGCGACCATTGGGGAGATCCCAATCTTGGACACACCATTTGAAAGAGTGGCCGTGGATATAATTGGACCTCTGCTGAGAACTAAGAAGAGGAACTTCCATATCCTTACCTTAGTGGACACATGTTCCATGTGGGGCGAAGCCATAGCCATGCCAGCATGCGACTCAGTGCATGTAGCTGACGCTTTACTAAATATCTTTACCAGATTGGGCTTCCCACATGAAATTCTCACAGACAACGGGTCACAATTTAGAGGCAAGTTGACAGAGGTGGTGCTTAGAATATTCAAGACTAGGCATATTCATACTTCGCCCTATCACCCCCCAAAGTAACGGGCAAGTAGAGCGGTTTAACGGGACGCGCACCTCTATTCTTCAGAAGTTGGCACAGGAGAAGCCAGAAACTTGGGATCAGTATCTTCCTGTCGCATTATTTGCTTACAGGGAAGTACCGCATGCGTCAACAGGAGTCCCTCCGGCCACATTACTCTTCGGCAGACCTATTAAAGGTCCATTAGAAGCCTTACTAAGAACATGGACAGATGCCAAGGCAGACGACACTGTCACATCAGCCTTCCAGTATGTCACAGACTTGAAACAACGTCTGAAGACTGGCTGGAAATTAGCCACAGTGAAAGTACGGGAGGCTAGGCGGAAACATGCCAAATATTACAATCGGAATGCGAAGGACCGAGAACTAGCAGTAGGAGAGAAGGTGCTACTTCTTCTGCCGAGTAGCAGTAATAAGTTGCAGATTTGCTGGACAGGACCCTACAAAGTTGTAGAAAAGATTTCTCGTACCAATTATAAAATCGCAGTGAACGGAAAGCAGAATATTTATCACTTAAATCTGCTTAAGAAGTTTTACGAGCGAGCCCCTGCCGAACCAGCGCACCTCTTGACTATGGCCATTGCTATGCAAATGGAAGAAGAGCCATTATCATCCGTAGAGTACCCGGTGATACAAGAGGAATCACATTTAGATGTGAAAATAATCTCCACCTTAACGGAAGCCCAGCAAGAAAAAGTGAGGAGATTGATGGAAAACCACGCCGACTCACTGACAGACAAACCGGGCCGGACAAACCTGATGGAGTTTGACATGGAAGTCACGGATCCTACGCCCGTCCGAATGAGAACCTATCCGATTCCGTATGCCAAGGCGACGGCATTAAAGCAAGAAATTGATTATTTACTTAAGGAAGGCATAATTTCGAAGTCGGAGTCCCCTTACAGTGCGGGAGTGGTGCTGTTACGCAAACCCAGTGGAGAACATCGCCTGTGCATCGACTACCGACAGCTGAATGCGTTAACACAGTTCCAGCCAGAACCGTTACTGGACCAGAACCAGCTATTTACTAAGCTGAGCAGGGCTCGCTATTTTTCAAAGATCGACCTCAGTAAAGGGTACTATCAAATACCGGTAAAAGCTGAGGTGAGGAACCTGTTAGCCTTCAGTACTCCATATGGACACTTCGAGTTTAATGTGATGCCATTTAGGCTAAACAATGCTCCTAGTGTCTTCACAAGGATAATGCGAAAGTTATTGGATCCTCTGAATCATCCCGCCATCAGCAATTTTATGGATGATATCCTAGTAGCTACTGAATCGTTTAAAGAACATTTATCAGCGCTATCCTTACTGTTTAACAGACTCAGAGAAGCGGAACTAACCGCCCGCCCAACCAAATGTCAAGTTGGGTGTGAACAGCTAGAGTTCCTAGGACATACTATCACCCACTGAACCATGTTCCCCGAGACTCAAAACGTCGAGAAGCTGAGAAATGCACCGAGACCGTCCACAAAAAGGGATGTCCGATCATTTGTATCCCTCTGTGGATTCTACCAGAGATATATAAAGGATTTTAATAGCCTCTGTGCGCCGCTTATATAGCTAACCAAGAAAGGAAACCTGGATAAAGTGACATGGTCAGCAGAATGTGAACACGCATATGCACTCTTAAAAGAGAAACTCACCACAAAACCAATTGTATGGCTCCCGGATTTAACTCACAAATTCATCTTGCGCACAGATGCCAGTAACATTGGAATCTGGGCTACATTACTACAGCCGGATGACAGGAGCCCACCAAATCTATTTCCGGTCGCATACGCGAGTCAGAAGTTAAACCGAGCAGAACAAAAATATTCCACAATCGATAAGGAATGTTTGTCCCTCGTCTGCGGAATACACAAATTTCAAGCATACCTGTACGGAAGGAAATTTACGATCCAGAGTGATCACCAACCTCTGACCTTCCTCGCCAATTCAAAGAATTTGAATGCTAGACTGAGGAGGTGGTCGCTTGTTCTACAACCTTACACGTTCCAAGTGGACTATATCCAAGGAAAACATAACGTAGGAGCGGACTTTTTAAGCCGTCATCCTATGAGGCAGGACGGAGAGCACAGACAAGTAGAGGAAGGGGTGGAAACCGGAGAGAAAAACGAAGATGAGGAAAAGGATTAATGAATCCCGAGCAAGAAGGCTAAGCTCTCCTGAGTATGATTGACATCACACTTGAGGAGGGGGCTATTGTGAGAAACGAGCGCAAAGGCCTTATTGCTCTATCTTTTCCTACATCTCTCGTATTGTATTTTCTCCGACATTTGCTCTTTCATCCCACATCTGCTATCCCACATTTGCTATTTCATCGTTGTGATTACTCGCGACCGGTATCTAGAGAACAGCATTTGTTCTTTCATCGGGGGAAATAAAATCTTTTGATTGAGTCCCCATACCTGACATTATCGTTTGAAGCCCACATTGCATCGTGATAAATCTGGTGAAAACACATCTGGTCATCCCAATCAGAAATCTGGGAATTATACAATTTCTGTGAACTGTTGTTATCTTTGTTGCTCGGTCAGGTCACCACATTGGACACCTAGCTTGGCCAGGTGAAAACGGCTCATGCTGTTTAAAGCAACCGGCATGTAATACAATAGGCGGCGCCACAAAGAAGACATGTTAGCATGCTGGCAACAATGGGCGGAGGTAACTAAGAGTGCCGCCAACACAAGGAACGATAAACAACCAGAGAATAATGTGACAGCACTTTTGAATTGGCCAGCCAATTATCTCACTACCTGTTTGTCAAACAAGCCAGGCAACGGAAGTTGGTCGCTAATTACCATACCCACGTTTGGACTGACAGGGGACAAGAGCGATCCTGTGAATGAGCGACCAGAGGGGCTATTAGGGATTGGTTGTATGGGCGGAGCTGTACGTCACGGATCTAAGAAACCCACATTGGACTTCCAGAAATATAATACCGCGTAGCTCGCTAGAAAGGGCAGGCCAGGTTTTACATTGTGAGGCAGAGATACAATCCCTATAACGCCTAGCCTAAATACACGTGTTTATTCAGAGTGAATGATAATTCAGTTCTGTGGTGAATTGTGTTCTTAAAGGATTTTGCGAAGGGAAAAGAAGGTTAGTAGATCTTATACAGATTATTAATACATTTTCTTATTCTTTGTTTAGTTTAACCTCACAGCTAAATGTGCGAAAGATAGAGTTTCAATTAATTCTTTTCATAACTGATTAATAAAATCAGAAGATTTTCCTAGAAGATGATAGGATGATAGGAGGTAATTAATAGTTCATACTTCACCTTCATCATCATCACCACAGTCTCTCATGCACAAGATATTTAACATCATTAGAATCGAACTCAGAGAGAGATCAATAATGAGCAGTAGTATGAATGAAAGTCAACCAGTGATGTTAAATGTGAAAAACTTACGAAGACTTCTGTGTGTCTTCAGTTCATCAGAAGTCTGAGTCTACACGCAACGTGTCTGACGTCTAACCAGAAATAAGTTATCAAAAACGGACATTTGGCTAGCAGAATTCGCCATAGGACATTTTTCATTCCTCAATTAAAAAAAAGGAATATTGTCTCACCCACAAGTCAGAAGGTGGACGCAACATTTTTCGTCACCCATTTACTGCTGGCTCACAAGTTCAATATATAGTTATCACAAGTTCAAATCACTTGAAAGATCATTATTATCTGAAGTCAAGCTAAAGAGCTCAAAAGTGGAATCTCATACTTATACCAAGTGCAACACACTCTTAAGCGCATTCTATGAAGCAGACTCTAAAGTGTATTTTATGAATCACGACTACATACGCAAGATTATGAGTCTACATATCACTAACATTTCGTGAAGATATCCAGCCTGACCAGTACCCTCGGGAGATTAGACAACGGACCTTTTGTTCATATGACAGCTATTAACTGTTGATCAACACTACAGAGATATACTCAAACAGTGAAGGAATATATATATATATATATATCTTTCATCACCATTCTCAGTCTGACAAAAGTTTTCATCAGAACGTCCTCGACTTAGAGATACCCCACTCGACATAACGTATAACAATTTGGGACATTTTATGCATACGTGTGAATCATCATATCAATGAGAAGCATTTAGAGACACATGGACTGTGTAGATTACTCACCATTTTGGTAACACGTATCATATCACATCATCATCGTTTCGCTTTGCACCAGTGCATTCTTAATTAACTACTACTTAATTACTTGCAATTTTATTATCTCATCTGTGTGTTTTGGGTGAATCGTCTTTCACCATCATCGCCTTCTAACCATTACTAACCCTATATGTGTGGATATTTCATTAATAAACCCAACGATCGTTTGATCATTATCTAGTTTGTTAATGTATCACTCGTGCTGTCGGTGTTACATATTCACCTATAGGAACATTTCTATACTCAGATGAGGTTGGGGGCTTTTTTCTGTTACGGGATCTAAGGGCAGAAGCTAAGGTCGTGGGGAAACAGAACTCTTTCCATAACTAATTAGAAAACACTGTCCAGTGGAAAGCATTCGCATTCCCGTCTTCTTGTCCCTATATCGAATAGGTCTTTATTCTTTCTTAACGAGCCAATTTCTAGAGACCTTCTACCTAATATATCATAGGCTATTCCTGGCAAAAACTACTGTCGTAGTTGCCCCAATACGCACCACACGACAGTGACCTGAATGCCAGTAAATATTCTAATATTGGGGTTCTCTGTTGTTCATACCTTTTAAGTGCTCTATATTACTGCCCTGCAGACATTCTGCACAGTAAAATTCTTTGATCCTAAAACAACTTGTTTCTAACTGTAGTCTGAGCGGCTTCTTATTGCTGGAAATGATTAATCCCTTGGACTCTTAGCACGTTCTTGTTGGCGCTTTGAAAATCGTACATGCATGTCTTCCTTTGAGATTCTTATCCCAAGCTACAGTCTAGTCTTTTGTTATTATTAAGCTTTTGATTTTTGTTCAGCGAATCGCTATTGATCCACCTGTTTTAGTTTCGTTATAGGCATTTTCATTGTCGTCTGTGCCAACATGTGAAAGTACACACTCAATTAAAAACCGATCATCTCTAGTACATAAATAATGTATTAACCGGAAATGTCTTATCTGCTACATCCGGTTACTAGATTCTCGTATGTTCACTTAAAGTTTGAATTGCTGCAAATGGCAATTAAAACTGTTAGCTACTATTAGAGATGGTGTGTAGTGTTTTTAGTATTTCCACTATCTTTGTTGTGAAAATAGATGTATTTTCTGATAACACAATACTGTTTGCTCATTTTCAATGTCGAAATATAAATATAATTAGCTCTAATTTTCAGTCGCATCCGTTGGACCCGTCTTTGTATACTGTAATACTGTTCTTTGCTATTTGTTTTGTAAACTGTAATACCGTTCTTTGCTATTTGTTTTATCTATTTCCTGGCGCTTTTTTTTTCTTTGTAGTTTCTATGTCTGCTTTGTCATTAAGTATTACTTTTTCATTAAAGTATTACACGGCCTCCTCAACCCCCCATGGTGACACAACCGACGTGCACTCACAACTGTCATTAACGTATAGATTTGGAGCTTCCAGGTGTACGAGTTCTTCAATACACTCCCACCCAGCTGGGGCATCTACCGCGGTTCTCATGTGACAGTTCTGAACTGCTGAATCACACATGACAAAAAGCTGCAAATAGTGGGTGTTGTCTTGTCTAGCATCACTCTAGCTGGTCGCAAAATATTAGGAAAGTACTTACAACATTATTCTTGTATTCTCTAATTATTAAGACAGAGAGTGTCGGTAACATTTATAGAATATACAGAGAGGGACATTTTACGTGTATGTAAACATAGGCTTGTATAATAACACGGTAATTCTAAGTCTACCAGCAAGTAACCCGCCAAAATGGAAAATAACTAAGTTGTGCTGTTTCTGCTGCAAGTTATGATGACGCCACTATTCCTCCTGTAGTCACTCCATTCCTTTCTATTGCACTTCAACTACATTGGATACTTGGAGTCAACTTGTCATGACTTATGACCAAAGCACATTGAAAAAAGTGAAAGACATGTGTGTTCTTTTAATGGGTGTTCAATTTCGCTTTCGAGGTGCAAAAAGCGCGCTTTCCGTATTGTCTAGAAAATGCGCAATGAACAGTTTGTAAGGTATGCGTGATCTTATAACGGGTGTTTAATTTAGTTTTCACGGTTGTAATGCCCGCAGTTTCCGTACTTTCCCGAAAAGTCGGTTGGACTGTTTCACTGTTGAGTTACAAACGTCACAGTAAGAAAACTCTATATATGGGGATATTGGGATATACCAGGAAAACGGGGTAAGAGAAGAAGGAAGGGCACTCAGCACACGGAGGCTGACCTTGCATGATGATAAAAACAAAATGCGAACTGCCGGCAGATATAACGGAGTGCCAATTATGACCTCCGGGAGGGTTATCTGTGCCCCAGTATGTGATGCATCTCATACCCATATATATATATATTTGAGATGTGGACTCAGATATGAGGACATGTTTCACTGGAAATAGAAGGCGCTAGAAGAAAAAAAAAGAAGACAGAAAAGACAACGAATAAAAGCTTCAGATTGCAATACATTATAAATCGAGAACGAACGAACGAAATTTTTATTTCATCAAGGTAAAGTAATGGGCATAGCTGCCTTTTTACATTTGTAACCTGCAATAATACAATTTTCACAGTGTTTTCTAATTAAAGCATTCTTAACTTCAATAATAAGTATTTAATGTTAACACTGAATTCAGTATTATAAGTAACGCATATATATATATATATATATATATATATATATATATATATATATATATATATATATATATATATATATATATATATATATATATATATATATATATATATATATACATACATACACACAGGAAGAGAGAAGAGAGAGAGAGAGAGAGAGAGAGAGAGAGAGAGAGAGAGAGAGAGAGAGAGAGAGAGAGAGAGAGAGAGAGAGAGAGAGAGAGAGAGAGAGAGAGAGAGAGAGAGAGAGAGAGAGAGAGAGAGAGAGAAATGAAGAAAAAACATATTTAAAATTGAAGTTTATGCTATAACACTTAAAAGTAAATACTCATGACAACATTGTATGAACTAAAAGAGATGTCTCAGTAGGTGCATTTTCAAGCTTTCGTAATAGTAAGTTCAATGCAGATATAAAACAATATTTAAAAAAAAAAACAGACAACACACCGGCAAGACAAATAAATAGGAGATAGCGTGAGAACACATAATGAGAGAATTGAACGCTAGCGTCTAACGGCAAATAGGTCAGAACATACAAAAACACCACAACAAATTAATAATATACAGTTATGTATGCCTAACTAATACCAAATGCATCGAACGATCAAATAAAATATATTTTAAACGTAGGCAACGAATGAATATTTGTGTTAAAACGAGATGTAGAGGAATTAAATGTAACAACATTTTAAATAATATGTGTCGTTACATACTCAAGAAACTAACTGACAGTATAACATGACAGCCTTTGTTGTGTAATCTCCATGGTAACAAAAGGCAGCGAGAGGGAGAGACCAACAAACTCAGGGAGATGAGAAAGGAGACAGACATTACAAGAATAAATAAGATGTGAGAAGACCTTGAGCAGATGTCAAAGGTCAGGAGAAGCTGACATTAATATGCTGAAATCCTATGCTCCTAGGGCAGCTCTCAATACTTTTTAGCTCCCCGAGGAGCATAGGCCTTCAACAAACACATGCCAAGTCGTCCTGTCCTGTGCCATCCGCTCAAGTTATTTCCATGTTTTCCTCATCATTTTCGCATCTGTATCCAGTTCTCTTCTCCATGTGTTTTTTGTCTACCTCTGCCTCTTTTTCCTTGTGGATTCCAGAACAAGGACTGCCTTGTAATGTTATCAACAGGTCTCCTCAATGTGTGTCCTATCCATCGTCAGCTTCTTCTTCTCAACTCTTGTTCCACTGGCACTTGTCTGGTTCTTGTCGTCCATTCCACGTTTGTGACTTTGTCATACCATTTCAGTCCTTCGTTTCTACGCAAGCACCCGTTTATAATAGGCTGTGGCAGCTGTCGGATAATAATGATTATTTCTTGAATGCTATTATAATATTTAAGCATGTATACGCTGCTTAAACAGCGCAGACTACGCTGGCTTGGCCATGTCCGCCGCATGGAAGATGGTCGCATCCCGAAAGATATCTTCTACAGACAACTGGCAGATGGCAACAGAACAGTTGGGCGACCGCAGCTGAGGTTCAACGATGTGTGCAAGAGAGACACGAGGTCACTGAAAATAAATCCAGCAGCCTGGGAGGATGAAGCTGCCGATTGCACCAAGTGGCGATGCTCTCTACGGCGCCACCTCAGATTGGGTGAAAAGAAGCTCTCATGGCAAGCAGGAAAGAGCACACGTCGAAAAGAACACAATATACACAAAAGGAAAATAAGCAGCTGAGGGCTTTCACCTCAGGGGCGCATTCCCACAGTCAGTTATGACTGAAGGGGCTATTATTATTATCAATATAAGGTTTAGCTCTTAAATTTCACTCACTGGGTCATTCCAGCTCCCTTCTCCATGTTTTTTGGGCTCCCACTATTTCTCTCTCACTCTCTCTTACAACTGGCAGATGGGGCTAAAGAACAGCCGGACAACCACAGCGGAGGTTCAAGGATGCGTCAAACAGAGACACGAAGGCACTGGATATGAATCCAGCCACCTGGGAGGATGAAGCTGCCGTTCGCATCAAGTAGTGATGCTCCCTACGGCGCCACCTCAGATTGGGCAAAAAGAAGCTCTCACAACAGGCAGAAGAGAAAAGAGCACGCCGAAAGGACCTACAGGAAAATAGAATAAACAGCTGGGCGCAATCCTATAGTTAATTATGACTGGAGGGTGCTGCTACTGCTACTACTGCTACTACTACCACTACTGTTTCTCTCACCCTGAGGATTCCAAAAAAAAAGGACTTCCTTGTAATGCTATCATTTGGCTTCCTCGGTGTGTGTCCTATCCAGAGCCAGTGTTTTTCTTAACCTTTTGCCCACCCCCGGTCTTAAAGCTGTATTAAATGTGTAGTTCCTGGGAGTATTTCATAAGACAAAGACAGAACAGGAATGCTGGCTCCCTCAGGCAAGTCGTATAATTATTAGACTAACATGAGGATGTGCATGGAGATGGCAAGCTCATCACGTAAAGACAATTGTTACATAACCCACCGCTGCAAGAGCATATGAATGCTTCCTACCAGGGGTCCATTTTCAGTGGTAACCCCATGACCCACAGGGAGCGAAAAGGTAAACGAAGATGATGAGCTAAATAGGATAATTAAGAGCATATGAAACAAAAAACCCCCAGTGTAATAATTTCGCTACCACACAGAGAACTCCACGACATCAGCGGGTAATTACGGCCCACAGTAAGACCTACAACATATTAACTATTCGAAAATGTTTAATCGAACTTTTGTTATAATGTGTTTTATGTGTTAATCAATAATACTTTTTTGAAAATGTAGATCTATTTATTTTACCGCATAATATATACATATCTATGGGATCTGGGATCTGAAGCCGCACACGATTTTATGCACGGCGAACACTGTAATAAGTTGCATTATTGTCTGCGCGCCTACACTGGCTGTGGTATAAACTCGTTTACGTACCAGATGTGCACAGAATGTCATGACTGTTAGTTTGCTCATCGTTCGCATACAGTGATTCTCAAACGTGTGCGCCAGGGCTTTCTTATAAACCACTTTGGGGACTTCAAGCATTATACAACTTTCATTGAAACACGGAGTTTGTACCATCATCATTAATAAACTTTGTTTACCACTTTAAGTCGCAGGTACGAGTAAGAATAGCCGTCCTGGCGTAACTGATTCAGCTCAAGTCAATAGTTAGCGTTTGTGGGACGATATACCTTTGTAACTGGTGTAGAAAAAAGACTTATGTAACACAGACCATGGTTAACGTGACGTGTCGAAAGAAAAAAGTTAAGTACACTTGTTATTGTTATAGAACCCGTTTTACTGCAATATAATATGAAATGATTGATTTGCCACGTCTTCAGAAGAGACCCCGATGCCATCACATGAACAGCTATGCTATGGACCCCTGAAGGAACGCGAAAGAGAGGCCGACCAAAAACAACTTGCCGGAGAACTGTGAAGGCTGAGATGCGAAAAATGAACCAGAGCTGGGGCACTGCACGAAGGATGGTCGCCACCCGAACAAAGTGGAAGCAGTTTGTCGCATGCTGCCCTACAAGACGCTACCAGGCGTGATGACCACTAACTGCTTTGACAGCCGATGACTTAGGATCAAAAGAAGAAGAAGAATATGAAATTAATGTCACTGAATTTTTAATGTCCATCCTAAATTACAAGTGCCCGAATTGTATATATATTAACACTACAGAACACTTATTTTAATGTCTCATTAAATAATATCATTAAGGGCACAAGAAATAATTTTGTAAGAAGTTGTTTTGTAAGTTTCAGCACACTGTAATCTTTAATTATATTTTTCTTTTAAAGACACCAAAACACGACAGTCAAGGACAGCAATAAAATATTCTTCTGCCTTTTATTTTTAAGCATAAAATGTCAACTGTTGCGGATGAGGTGGAAGATGACGTTAAAGGTGATTAAAAAAAAAGAGGGAGATGAAGAATTTGTTGTCGCTGTTGTAATATTAGTGTCGTAAATTTAGATAGGTATTCAAGATAGATTTGGTCCCGTCCGAATAAAACTGAAAAAGGTGGTAACTCAGGGAGACATAAGGTATAGAAATAGATTTCACGAGTGAATAGTTTAAGGGTAGAATCTGTCACTGGATTGAGAAGATACTCTAGTCCAGCCTATCTTTACGACTGTAATTTATTATAAGACAATTCTACTCTCCGTACATAATGTAACCGAGCTGGTTACGGCATCAATTTGAAGATATGTGCCCGCGTCAGTTGAATGCGGCACTAGTAGTTATATTGATTTTATTTAATCAGAGTTAATCCTTCATATGTCGTTGTGGTTCAAGTGCTAACTGGCCTTCCGCCAGAGATGGTAATACTTGACCTTTACTCAGTTTTTCAACCCAGGAATGTTCCTCCCTTTGAGTTTGGTGATAAGCAAAACAGTTTCAGCACAACAACGTATATCCACAAGAAATTATTGTAAAGTTCCACAAACAGCAATGTAGAAAAATTCAATTAGAGTTTATTGATGTAATTAGACAAACACTGTAAATTTCACAAATGATGATTGGTTATCCAAGATGAAAAAATATGTAATCCAACTGAATAATATATATGTAAATCCAAATAGAATAATTTACTGATTTGTCTACTCAAAAACTTGTCTTGGTATCCTCAAAGACGAAGTTCACCTAACGCTATCTGTAAAAATCCTCTAGTCTAAAGTTATGGTTTCATTAGAATCATAAATCCTGAATTCTCTGCCTATCGCCCACAACTCTTCTATTTATACTATTTCTTCTTTTTTCCCGCCTTTTTTCACACGACCCGTCCTTTTTTCACACGGTACAATAATTAACATTTGCACTCCTCTCCTCAGCTTTTCGACCTTTTTGCACACGACATTCTGTTATTTCGACTTTTTTTTCCACATGTGTGATCTTTTCCAACTTAACAATAGGATAATAAAAAATAAAAAAAACCAGATCACACAAACATTCATTTCCCACTTTCGCGCTTATAAAACCCATTCATTATTATCTGGGACTGACCTACGTTTGCCCTGAACTTTGAATGAATACTGCGTTTTGTGTAAAAACGTCTTATTTGCTTTTAAGGTCTGGCATTCTTACATGTAGCATATTATAGCACGCATTAATGCTTAGCGTGGAAGTAGGAGGGACAAAGCTAGCGTGAAAGGCCAAGCGGTCACAATAAAAACATACACGTTTAACTATACACACACCCACACAGTGAAGTGACGACAAGACACACAAACGTGAAAACTATAGTAAATGGAATATGGATATGGGCTGAGCTGACCAACACAAGTAATTAAGTTTTGTTAAGTTTATTATCATATAAACACTCACAACATCAAACATATATATATATATATATATATATCAATGAAATCATAGGTTACAAAAATTGGAAAATAACCCTATAAGTGAGAAGAAAAATCCCGCAAGAAGTTAATAACCCCAAAAGGTCAAAAGATTAACGCTAGGGTATAGAAATAGACGATAAAGTAAAGAACAGAGTTCCTAATTAAGGTAGTAGACTACCTTGTAGGGTAAAAAACTCAAATTTTCCTTTCAGAATCAAACAACCATGGGTATAGTGTTAGTATGGACTTAACATTTTTGTCCACATAATGACCTCATTAATTATGCAAATTAGCTATCCAATATGGCCGCCGTAGTGAATAAATTATACACCTTTTTTAAAACATCATAACTATGTTATTTTTACAAGGATCTGACTGAAACTTGGCAAATTGAATTAGTATATATAGCTTGAGGTTTTGACCTAAAATAACAGATATTGACCGAAAGGTTGATTTGTAATGAATTTTCAAAATTTATATTTCTTGAATGTTTGATATTTGTGCCTCATTATATATGCATGATGGTCATAAAACTAAAATTTTGAATTCAATTGTATCCATTTTAGGTCATAATCTGTAAGATTATATGATAACCAACTGTGTTAATTTTCATGTCAATTGAATGTACAGATCCAGAGATATCTTGTTTCAAAGATCACCAATTATGCTAAAAAGACAATTCCGAGAAAACAAAGAAAAACAGAAAAAGAACTCACAAAATGAAGTTTAATGAGCTCCTGTTGAATAAAGGTCTCCTTCTACTGCAGCTGCAGTGTCTATGAATCCCATTTTCAGTGCTCTCAGGGTCTTTCCATTGCAATGTCCTTACTTGCTGAATAGATCCTGTGCAGTGTTCTCCTGTATGCTTTCTTTGCCATGCGTTGACTTGTGTTCATGTATATCGAAAAATTCTGCAATGCACTGTGGCCTTTCCCAATAGAACGCACAAATGCCACCATTCGCACATTTACTTCTTTGTTTGTGAGTAGCTGAAGATGAAACATCAGAAGTATTGAAATTGGCAGTCCATTCGCCACTGTTTGTGCGCTTGATACTGATTTCATGACAAAAGCCATTCCGAGTCTCTTCGACGATCTCACAGGTCAGTGAGTACTGATAACATTTGTCACATCTAAAGTTAGCGCATAAAAACCCAAACAGTAGTTTTACATCCATAAGGATAAACCCATTTCCTTTGTTGTCATTTTTAGCTTGTCCTTCACTTTCTTGGACCTTTATGACCTTTATTTTCTTTGTTGAGGAGCACAGAGGTTTTATAGCGTCACTATCGACAATAGGTGTCTCATTTTCAGGCAACGGTTTGTTGGTGTACACGCCTCCCAGTCTTTGTCTTATTTCTCATTGTGAACAAAAGAAGCTCTGCTAACTACTATTATACAGAATCAGTATAAAACTAGCAATAAATAGAGTTGATGTTGGTGAAAATGCACTATGCATGTAACAAATGTTGAAATTTACGATCAAAGCTTTCTAGACACACACTTTTGAAAAATTCACAAGAAATCATTGAGTGATTCCCCGTGGAAAAGTTATAAATATCTTTTTCCTGTTGCCTATGTATAATTATAATTTCGCAGTTTTACAAATACGCACCTTCTTGTTGGGTCATTATTCACATGGTAACCAACTATAAACATTGGTTGCTATGCAAATCACTCAAGGGGGCGTGTGTAGAAAAACACTGATTCCTATCAAACCAGAGTATCTCTAAGCTTCTATGAATTATTTTTAGTTCAAGAACATGTTGACGATGATTTAAAGCATGAAAATGAAAATTGTTGGATTTTTATTTTTTTTAAGCTTTTCTGGGTATACTTCTACCTTAATCTATCCTGTAAAATAACAGTATTAGCGAACAAAAAAAAGAAGTGGGTACAATGATTATACAAATAGAAATATTCACTCCTCTTATTCACACTCTGTCAATCTGTGGCCGCATTCAATCTCGCTTACCTAATAGTTGTTTACCAACATCTTGAACATATCGTCATGGTATATGTAACAAATGCAGTGTGGTGCTTCGCCAAAGTGAGCCCCAGTTCCTCCACAAATAATTAATCATCCTAATGGGGAACGCTTACTTTGGTGGTGATTATTGGATATGGAAATGTCACGTCAGATAGTTCAGGTAGCAAAATAATTACCAAGATCTAGTGTTTACAGTGGACAGTAGTTAGTACTTCCAATAGTTTAAGGAAATGTCTGGTAGGTAAATCTTTCTGGATAAATCCACTTGACAACACAATGGTCAGTAGTCGGGAACAATGTTATGTTTAGATATTTTGCCACAGCGGGCTGATATAATTGAATGGAAAAAATCTGGATATTTGGTGTCTCCAGTTATAATTAATTCTTATTGTCTATACGTTTGGACTCTCTCTGTGGATGAAGCAAGAGGACCGCACAGGTCAACATACATCGAAGACCCGATAAAGACTAAGAATTGTTACTGGTTGTATTTAGACTTAGACCGCTGGCAGGCTGATTTGTGATCAGTACTAGATTTAGGAGAAAACAAAACATGTAATCACAATATCAATATCCTATCCGGTCACGCATAAAGTTTAGATCTCTTATCCACTCTGTCATTTAATTAAATTAAAAGCACACAGGTCTTAGCCTATCTCATCACGCTGCGCTCACCGGTTACAGGTTGAGTTTTAAGGTATGCGTCTTTTCCCCTTCCCGCCCCGGTAAAATCTCAGCGCACTATATCAGTGATAATTTAATTATGACTACCTTACACATATCGCTTGTCATTACTAGCTATTTGTTTCGCCACATGATATTACACTAGTCACTTACACAATTATACGTAATGAATTAGAAGTAAATTTATATTCCGTCAATAGTCAGTCGCCTAGTGTATTTATCAGTCAATTAAAACATCTTTCTGGGTGATAGCGAGTGGTTAAATTTTCATTACAGCGGGAAAAGTTAGCTATATGTTATTTAATACCCCAGTCTTAACCCTTAGAAAAATCCAAGTGAATTATAATGATAACCTTTAACACATTAAATCACCTAAATGCTAATATATATATATATATATATATATATATATATATATATATATATATATATATATATATATATATATATATATATATATATATATATATATATATATATATATATATATATATATATATATATAACCGCAATCAGAAATTGAACAATCTCCACGGAATGCTATGACACACTTTTATAATGGCTAGAATCACGAGCTAGATTTCCAAAATATCCTGAGCGAACTGATAAACTGACTTTGGTAGGACTGAGTATATATACGGAAAAGCTGTTATTTCACTGACTGGTGCGAGAAATCGCGCCTTCGGCCATATCAGGAGAATCAACTCGTTCGACTCTCGATATAAGATTTTCTGCTCCCTGGCGCCGACCAACAACATAGAATCAGCTAAGCGAACAGACCGTCTTTGATCTCGTCTCTTCTGCTATAGATCAGATAATTATCTCCCCTGGGACCGCGAACACACGAATGTGGTCGGTAAATCTTATTATCTCCCCTGAAATGCTGGACATCAAACCGTTTGCGGCCAAACTCCTGCTCGCGTGATATTTATGATAGGCGAATTATGCTTTCGCTGGCTGTTATCTTAGCATGTACGAACGTAGGTAAACGCTTGTCAGCCTGTAAACAGAAGAAATAGGCGTGGCTTCAAAGTGAGTCTGCAGTCAGTGAATTTCGTCAGCGAATTGCATGTTTTTGCGCCGCAAAGATTATAACCTTAAGAAGGGGAAGCAAGGTGGACGGGACACTGCTGAACTATTTACATATATATGTGACAATTAGTAACAGTGGTAGTAGTAGAAGTTGTGGTAGTAGCTGAAGTATTAGTGGGGTGGTGGTGGTATTAGCTCCTGTGGCTGTGGAAGTATTAATAATAGTACATGAAATAGTAGTATCAAAAGCCGTAGAAGTAGCTATTGTTGTAAAAGCTGCTGTTGAAGTATTAGCTGCAGCACGTGTAATAGCAGCAGCAAAAGCAGCAGCAGCAGTAGTAGAAGCTGTTATAAAAGTAGAAGAACGCCAACAAGAAACAGGAAATACAGAAGAAATACTTGTCGCTGAACCAGGCGTGGCCAACCAAGAACACGATGCCCTAATTATGCGTGGCAATCGGCAGCGCTGCGATCGAAAGGTGGAAAACGAGAGACAGGCCACAATAGACTGAGATGCCTTCTATTCAACAAGAAAGGAATTACCGATGAGTGTAACTGTGGCACCGACCACTGAATATCTGCTGCAAAAGTGGCCAGCATATGAAGAGCAGAGAAAGAACTAATGACCGTCACTAGTAACATTCCTGGACAAACTATGGAGATGTTAACAACCTGAGGGTGACCACTGCTTTCTATAAATAAACATGTTCATATCGAAGTCTAAACATGTACAATGAAGAAGTCATGTCAGAGATAAAAGGTAAAGCCCCCCCCCCCCCCCCCCTCTAGGTAGTAAGGAAGTTAAGTGTTAAAGACTTGACTATTCTAGGTCTTAGCTTTAATGGGTAGTGTAATCGGTTCTCCTCCTCGCTGCCTTCGCCTTTCCGAACTCAAGAGCAAAGCCAGGTGTCCATTTGCAGCTGGGTAGACTGCGGCAAGAAAGGAGAACCAAAAACAGATGCTACTAACTGAAGGCCACAGATAGATCAAAAGCACACTCTGGCAACTGGTGCAAAACTATTTGTGTGCCAGTCAAAATACGCCAAATCCTGAACTGCTCCTGTTATCTTTTCTGCTTTGCCTGCTGAAACAGATCACAGAGCTGCACGCTATTTAAAAAAACAGCTGAACAATGTCATTTGCACTGCACACAATCAATTCCCGTGCAAGCAACAGGTCCCTCTCAAAACACGGGCGATAAAACCACAAAATCATGTAAACGCAACACTATGCCTGTAGCAAGAACTGCGCGCGCTGTTTGTCTGTCACGTGGCACTGAAGTGACGAGCTAAACTATGGGGAAACAGGAGGTGAACGTGCGACGCACGAGCTCGCCGCGTCAATTCAGACATGATAGATCAATATTACGCGGGTAAATACAAGTGTTTTAGATTTGAACAAAAATAATAATAAATAATAACTGCAGAAAACTTCCGACACATGAAATATAATACATGACACAGAGTGGAAAGAAAGAAAGAAAGAAAGAAGTTTTCAAAGTTGAGGAAACCAGCTGACAACTTTACAAACCCATCCTTGTTTCTGGGATTCCCAGTGTAAAAAAAAAATGCAGGGATTTCAAATTATGCACGAAGAAAAGAACTGGAAGCAGACAAAACAAGAATAAGAGACGGCAGAAATAACTTGAAAGAATGGTACATGAAGGTTTGAATGACGTCTATGCTCTACGTCAGTACTTCTTAACCTTGTAGAGGCCCCACACCCCTAGACAGCATCTTAAGTAATCTCGCTTTTATTTAAAAGCATTTTAAGAAGCCTCGCACCCCTTTACAGCATCTTCAAAAGCCTCGCACCCCTTTACAGCATCTTAAGAAGCCTAGTACCCCTATACAGCATCTTATGAAGCCCCGCGCCCCTATACAACATCTTCAGAAGCCTTGTACCCCCTTTAAAGCACATCAGGAAGCCACGTACCCCATTATCGTCTAGCACGCAAGAAAAAGTACGTTGAGAGAAAATGTCTACAAAATGTGACTATGCTTCGGTATCTAACGCTCTATTTTGTACAAATTAATTGAGTTCTGAGCATTATATATTCTCAGTGTTTATTATGATTGCCTTATAAAATATCTGGCACGCCTCGAACCCCATAAGGTGGGCCTCACACTCCAGGGGGGCGCTTGCATCTCTGGTTAAGGAACACTGCTCTCCGTGGACCTGTCATCCTCACTATTTTCAATTTCTGATCCTCGGTAGGTTTCTTAACCTCTACCGTCTCGTGAACCCCTGGACCTCATTGGGGGCATATGAATGGATTCTTATTCGGAGGAGTGGGGGGGAATGGGGGCGCACGTAAACAATCTTCTTCTTCATACACTCTCAGACGTCAACTTGAATATGTTCAAAGAAAACAGTGGTCAGCTTGAGGCTGTTTCTATCTCCATAGAGTTTTTCCAGGACTGGTACTGGTGACGGCCACATGTGTTTTCTCTGTTCCTCATATGTTAGGCATCTTTGAAGCAGATGTTCAGCAGTCATTTTATCAGTGGTAAACAATCTAAAAATTGTGAATTTTATTTTTCACCAAAACTTTGAACTCGGAAAATTATTATAGATTTTTGTGTTTAAAGAAATATATTCTGTTTACATATTGTTTTTGCACTTCAGTATGGCTATATGTCAGCCTGATAATTTTTCTTTGTAATAAACTGTACTATTTGTATGTAAAGACTGTCTATTATACATCTATATAATTTTTTTTCCTCCTAAGAAGGTGTCATTAGCCATTAGCTGGTAATCAAAGTGGTTCATAACCTTCACCAAACAATCACAGGGATCCGTAGCCATCACCGAACAGCCAAAGGGGTCCAGGGCACAAGAAAAGTTAAGAGCCCCTGAATTGGGGCATCTTTGTTTCCGTTTCCAAGAAATGCGCCCGCCGTAAATGCCCTTTACGGGACTTCTTTCTCTCCATCCATTCGCTCTCAAATACGCGGCGGCGTGAACGACCTTTCTGTTGGTCTTTATGTATTAAATGTACATGCCCAGAGCAGGATGTTTGAAGGAATGAACAAACGGAACCTGGTGAGTGAACTAGAATGCCTGCATCATGAGTAAACCCGTTCTATAGGTTCGCTTAGATTTGCTGGATTGTATTGCGTTAGTGGTTACCACATTTCTCGGGCTCACGTCTCCGATGATAGTTCATGGACTTTTAAATGGAATACTTGTATTTCCGTTTATGACATAGATCAGAGGTTCTCAACATTTTTTTGCGCACGCCCCTCCCCCCCCCCCCTTTTTAACCTAATTTATTTCTGTTGCGCCCCCCCCCCCCCCGTTAGCTGGAAAAAAGGACTTTATCATTTTACTGTGGCCTCCTAGAAATATGGCATGGCCTCCTGGGGATGGGGGGGGGGGGGGGGTTATGGCCCACGTTGAGAACCACTTAACGCAGAATATGTGACATCCAAAGGGTGTTTGTGTTGTGCTGTTAGGGTGATTGTGTTGTGAGCGTGATTAGTGTTTTGTTGTTAGGGTGATTGTGTTTTGATCTTATGGTGATTGTGTTTTGTTGTTAGGGTGATTGTGTTGTTAGGATGATTGTGTTGTTAGGGTGAAAGTGTGTTGTTGTTAGGGTGAATGTGTTTGTTAATAGGGTGATTGTATTTTGTTGTGAAGGTGATTGTCTTAAGGTGATTGTGTTTTGTTAATAGAGTTATTGTATTTTGTTGTGAAGATGGTTGTGTTGTTAAGGTGATTGTGTTTTGTTAATAGGGCGCTTCTGTTGTGCTGTTAGAGTGAATATGTTGTTAATGTGATTGTGTTTGTTCTTAGGGTGATTGTGTTTTGCTGTTAGGATGATTGTGTTTAGTTTGTGTTTTAAAAATGCTCACAAACCCTCTTGGGGGGGGGGGGGGGGGAGAACAGTCTTGGAACCACTGGCGTATATAAACAACATAAATACCCGACATTCGTCAATATGCCGTATGTTGTAGTCCTGGATGTAAAATGAATAGGTGGAAGGATGCGAACATACATGTGTAGCGATATGTATGCGATGTACGTTTCTAGGAATCTTCGGATAAAAATATTATGTATAAAGATATGTATGTAGCCTACTCTTTAACGCTTTGGCCTGTATATGTGTTCGTGAAGATTAACATTTCTTTACAACAATAATGATGTATAATAAACTGATCACTAAGTTACACAAGTCATATTTCTCACTACACCTGCTTCCTCGTTTATGTATATGCAGCTCGTATTGCTGTGCACATCACCGTATGTAATGTACAGAGGATGACTGTTTACTTACAAAGACACACGCACGCACAAACAAAATCTTACAACTTTAAAAACTAAAACAAAACAACTAAAATTCCACGTAACAAAAAAGCACATGTGCACACATAAACGACGTCTTACAACTTTAAAAAATAAAACTAAATAACATTACACGAAACAAAAAATATGGCATTTTCGTATTGCGTAATAGGCAATCAACAATGCTGCAAACAAGCAAAAATAAAATGGTACCATTAACATGTTCCGATTAAATAATAAAGTAAAGTAACCCCCCCCCCCCCCCCTATATATATATATATATATATATATATATATATATATATATATATATATATATATATATATATATATGTGTGTGTGTGTGTGTCCAGAAGCAAATATAAGGAATAAATAACAAATTAAACATAACCCGAATAAGCATTTTATGACACGTGAAACCTAAGTCTATAGAAACTATAAAATAAGAATTTAAAAAAAAAAAAGAGAGTACAGATAACAAGTCTACAGAATCTATTAAATAAGAAATGAAAAAATAATAAACACAGTGAATAAATAACAATTACCTTCAGCCGGACTCTTCAGCTTTGAATAGGCAAAAATTCGCAGAAGGCGGCAACCTAGGAGCAACTACAAACATCATCAGTGGCGTGTACCAGGAATCACTGAATGTAACAAGATACCTCACTACTGATCGCTCACCCCCCACCTACATATACACAACATTCCGTCACATAAAAAAGGCCATGAACCAACAGAAAGCTAGCAACATTATTCCTACCGCACAGCTAAGAGAGACATTCAGTCAGGGAAAAAAAAAAAAAGAAATAAAAAAGAATACAGGCAGAAGGAATTCCTGATTGCTAGAATCCAGAGGAAATATGACTAACCATCAGGGAACTGTAGTCTGCTACAAGGGAAACGAACGTAGAACATTGGGAAGGGGTGGGTTTTAGTTGGATTTGTGGGAATTAAGCACGAGAGTACCGCGCATCCAAGGGTGAGCGAAAATGCCGGCGATTGCCAAAATAAGTGAACGTTAGAGGTGTACGGAATCGGTTCCACTTCAGCCGCTAGCACTGATATGATTGTTGCGAGGGTAAATCGAAAAAAAAAAATTGCGTCTCTATTCCTTTTGTAAGCGTAACTACAAACAGCTAAACATTTGTTTCATATCAAACTCTACAGGCGAAACAGATTTCTTACATCGTCATGCTATCACCAAGTGCTAACAGTCAGGGAAAGTAAATCAAATACAGGACAATACAACACGTAACGTCCTTTTTGGCTAAGCGCGTGTCTCTCGCGGCACAATTACCAAGCTCCGGGATCGAAGCATGGTAGCACCACGCCCCAGTCTACCCAGATGTAAATCCTGACTCGTGCTCTTCAGTTAGGGAAGGCAAAGGCAGCGAGGAAGAGAACTGGTCACTGCACCTCATTAAAAAAACCTGGACCTAGTTTTGTGAAGCCTCTAACATGTCAATCCCTTGCAGATGTACCTGTTGTGGGACTACCTTTACCTTTTATACAACAGGTAGCAAGTATATTGGTGCGCGTTGGCCTTAGCAATATACGAGTATTCCACGATCACGGGAAACATCAAATTCGCAATAGCACAGACGTCCTTACGTTGCTTGTGGTTTGACTAGTCCAGGGGTCGGAAACCTGGGGCTCGCGAGCCGCATGCGGCTCTTTGAGCCATCTCGTGCGGCTCTTGAAAAATTGTGTTTATTATTTCAATTATGTATAATATATATATATATTATTGAATGAGGGATACCATGTGATTGTTTTTTTTTTTTCATGCGGCTCTTAAACTTTTTTAAATGAAGACAAAATTAAATATCTGGCTCTTTGTCATGGAAAGGTTCCCGACCCCTGGATAATCGAAAGTGATGGTCTCTTAAAGAAAATACCATGGATCGGCGCCCCACCTATACTTATCGGGGGGGGGGGGTGTCTCTGATGAAAGGAATAAAGAATAGGACTACGACTCCCTCATGCCTGTCGTGCTAAGTGACTTATACGAGGTGTACAGGACTGTCAACCTCATTATTTAAAATAATAAATAGGTACATGAGTCACTACTGCAAGATCACGTGAATACTATGTTTGTTTGTTTTTTGTTCAATGGGACCAGCTGCAGTAAGCCATAAGCAGCGAAAGGAAACATGATGATAATGACATGACCAGCCACTAGAGGCCCGTGTGAATGATATATGCACTAGAAACAGCCTCAAGCTGACCACTGCTTTCTTTGAACACGATCCAAGGTCATGCCTGAGAGTGTACGAAGAAGAAGAAGAAGATATATGCATAATGAAACGGTGTTGAGTATGAGCTAAACTCTTCAGTAGGCGCGGTGATTATATGGATAAACCGCTAGATAAGATTCTAAACATGAACGCTTTACAAGCATATGTTGCTTTATGTATGTTTATCACAGAAGTTTAGTCAGAAATATGGAAAAGGCTGGCCATATTAGCAAGCAACACGTGTACACTTCTTATTCGTACACTCTCAGACGTCTACTTGAATATTTTTTAAAGAAAGCAGTTTGTATCTCCTGTCGTGAGTTAGTCTGCTTCACAACACAGCTTCTGTATACTCCTGAGTAACTCTGACGAAAACCGCGCGCCATACATTGTAGAAAGTGTATGATACACTAGACTCTTATCTGGCCCTATCCTGGTATCACCTGATACAACTTTTTGTCCAGGATATCTTATATTTTAATAACATCTCAACCCTCTCGCGACACTGGTGTCTCAGTCCGGGATTTCATTTACTACCCTGGGGTCGTTTCTTTGAGACATTCAGACTTATAGTATTATTTATTACATCATTTGAATTGGCAGTAGAAGTAAAATATTATAATAAAAAATAAAAAGTAAAACTAAATAAAGCAATTTGTAGTACCATTGAGTACAAAAGAAAATTGTGGTGACTGGATACACTGACAGTGGTCTTTTAATTAATTAGATTTGTATTAATTAGTGTTGTTAGATTTGTAATTGGTCTTACAGTGTAAGAGTCTGCTAGATAATATTGTATGAGTATGGCAGACTTGGCAAAGTTTCGATCTGCTACAGTGCAGTCGGCAAAGGAGTTTGGGTTAAGTGGGGAGGCCCTTATTCAATACGGCACTACAGAGTGTGACAAGTATATAGAAAGAGAAGATAAGAAGTTGGAAACAGAAAGGAGATTACAAATAGAAGCTGATAAGGAAGCTAAGCAATTACAAATAGAAGCTGAGGCTAAGAAACTTCAATTAGAAGCTGATAAGGAAGCTAAGCAATTGCAGATAGAAGCTGATAGGGAAGCTAAGAAAATGGAAGCTGAGGAAAAGAAACTTCAACTAGAGGCTGAGGAAAGAAGACAGGTTGCTGAAAGGGAGGCTGAGAAAGAAGAAAAGAGGTTACAAAGGGAACATGAGTTAAGATTGAAAGAGCTTGAACTTCAAGGAAATGGTACAGGTAATGGCAGTAGTTCAACTACCTCCGACACTAGTGTAATTCAAGGTGCCTCAAATGGAGCCATGAATTTTCACTTGGACCCATTTGTGGAGAAAGAGGATGAAATTGAGTCTTACCTAAGTAGATATGAGAGGTTAGCTACTAACTATGGCTTAGAGAAGGTAGATATGAGAGGTTAGCTACTAACTATGGCTTAGAGAAGGAGAAATGGAGCCTTAAGTTATCACAAGGCCTCTTATGAAGTTTTCGCAAAACTGAGAAAAGAAGACCAGGAGGATTATGACATCTTGAAGCAGGCATTACTGGTTCGATATGAAACGAACTCAGAATTTTATAGGAAGAAATTCAGAACTGCTAAGCTACTTTCTGGAGAAACTTACCACCAATTCTTTGCCAGATTAGAAACTTACTTGGAGAAGTGGACTGCTCTGGGAAAATGTCAAGACTTAAAAGAAATGCCTCCAGACATGAGAAGATTTCTTATGGAACAAGGTGCAGAGAGATTGGGGGAGATTTTAACAGTTGCTGAGAGATATCAGGCAGCTCAGAAAGAGATAGGAATTAGGAAGAAGCAGGTAGAAAATAGTAGGCCACCCCCAAACCAGGATGAGTATGATAATAGGGACCAACAACACGGATACAAACAAGACTATGACAAACCCAGATTTGATCATAGAAACAGGAACCCTCAGGTACAAGATAAGAAACCCTACAGACAGGGAGATAAGTGGTGCAAAATTTCCAAATTGAACAACCACAATACACTGGAATGTGGTAAGAAAGTCCCTCCATATCACGCTGCATGTATGATAACAGTGGGAAAGGGCAGGAAGGATCCGACAGCAAGTCAGTTAGATCTCCATCATCCCCCACCTGTGAAGAAGTAACATGTAACGGCACTAAGATTAGGTGCCTTCATGATCCAGGATTGGAATTTGACTCAGTTGTGAGTGCATCCTTGGTGAACCCTGATCAATACACCACAGAAAAAGTGAAGATACAAGGGGCATTAAAAGAAACAGCCACCATGACACTTCCCATAGCAAGGATCAATGTCAGGACTCGCGACGTGGAAGGAGTGATCAGTGCAGCAGTGTGTGATGATCCTAATTACCCGCTGGTGTTAGGAAGGAGATATGTTTTCCTAGGGAACCCAATAAAACATGTGATCATGGCAACACTCCAGACCAGGTAAAGCCGTAAGAAGGAGGAGGGAATACCGCTAAACATTCATCCGAGAAAGATGAAAAAGGCCCAAGCTAAAGAAAGCTCATTAAATCCTTGCTTTGGCAAGTTGCCAAACAGCCATAAAACCCCTAAAAAAGGACAGATTTATTTGAATGATGGATTGCTCTGCAGCGGTTCCCAACCTGTGGTACGCGTACCCCTGGGGGTACGCGACAGGACGTTCAGGGGTACGAGAAAAAAATTGAGTAATGGCGGAAAAAAGATACATATGTCAGCAGTGTAAAAGACAAGTCAAAAGTTGTGAAATTAATTCAACGCTATACTATACAACATGAACTGTGTGAGACCATCTCCGTCGTTATTCTTGCGCGCTAAAAAGAGAAAATACAGTGACGAATACATGAAGTATGGGTTTTCGTTTATAGGAGGTGAGGACTGTGCTAAGCCCCACTGTGTAGTGTGTCGGGAAGTATTATCCAATGGTATCATGAAACCTTCGTTACTCTTGCGGCATTTACAAACAAAACACCCCAGTTATGAAAACAAGGAACGCAATTTTTTTCAGCACCTCTCGAAACAACAGAATGTGATATCGTACTTGTCGTCAGCTAACAAAGATAACGAAAATGCGGTTGAAGCCTCCTACCGTATTAGTTATCGTATTGCTAAATGTGGTAAAGATCATACTATAGCTGAGAATTTAATTTCTCCTTGTATAAAAGATGCCGTTCTGTGCATGCTCTTTTTTTTTGGGAGACATCAGCAGAGAATATGAACAGCTGACCGACAAGGCGCTTAAGTTTCTGTTGCCATTTACAAATACTGAGCTGGTGGAGAGGGCTTTCTCTTCTTATACCTTTATAAAAAAAAATACCGTAGTAAACTGTATGCAAGTCCAGAATTGAGACTGTATCTTACATCACTTGAACCTGATTTAAAAAAAACTATGTGCCTCAAAACAAGCTCAAGGATCGCACTCAACATTTGTCATGGTCATGTGACATGTGTGTTATAAAAAGTGATTTGACTTTTAACAATAACAACGTTTTTATTATTATTATTAATAAATTAAATGTGTTAATTTTTATTGTAACTTCTGATTTTTTTTAATGTCTGGTAAAAACATATGCATTGTTTGTTCACTTTTTTATTACATTGTTTTTTAATCCCGTGGTTGGCCCTTTTATTTCTGGTTATAATCTATAAATTTTGAATAACAGCAACTATATTAATTTCAAATATTTTGCTAATATTAGGGGTACAATTTATAGAAATGGGCTGCCAAGGGGTACGCAAGTGAAAAAAGGTTGGGAACTGCTGCTCTACAGGAAAGCTGGAGCAGGACAGAATGGGTATGGACAGTTAGTACTGCCATCATGTTACAGGGAAAAAGTTATGGAAGTAGCACATGTTGTATCAGACGGTGGACATGGGAAAATTGGTACCACCTGTCAAAGAGCATCTGTGAAATATTATTGACCAGGTATTGCTGAAGACATATTTCAGTATGTGACCACCTGTGCACAATGTAGCAAGGTGAACCCCACACGCTGGGAAACTCAACAGGAATTAGAAACGCACTGGGGCGAACATAGGCCTGAAATTAAAAATAAGGTAGACATAGTGGATAGGACAGCCCCTTCTCACACACAGTCTTCCAATAAACCAGTTACCATGGGAACTCTCCGTCTCGTACCGAGAGGGGAAACAACCCATCCCACACCGACACAATGTTGCTCGGAATTCCTGGAACTGGCTAAAAATAGAACTGTGGTTAGTCGGCCACCGTTGATAACGAAACTGAGGGGAAACCCCAGAAAAATTGGTAGTGGGAGATTGGGCAATTGGACTGATGCAAAGCCAACCCCACTACACAGCTATTAAATTAGCATTAGAAAGGGCTCCGGCAACAGCGGTAGTTGGCCAGCCCATATACACGGTCCATTGGAAATATTGACACGGACAGGGACTGAGATTATATTATATAGCAAATGCTAAAGGGAGAATTGATTTCTTGGTGCAGGAAAATTCATTTCCCCATATGAATCATATATTATCGCTCCAGTGAGGTTTAGCTGAGGAAACCCCCAGGAGAACATAGGCTCTGCCTGGATTTGGGAAATAATTACAGTAACAGAGTCACTAGTGAATCTAAGATAAGGGCATTACCAGATTCCCGTCAAGCCTGAGCTTAGACCATTGCTGGCTGTGAGCACTTCGGAAGAGCACTATGAGTTCCATATGTTTCTTGTTGGGTTGACAAATACTCCGAGTGTTTTATCCAGGATGATGAGGAAATTATTGGATCCCTTACAAAACTCAGCTATCACCAATTTTATGGATGATATCCTCATAACTACGGAACATGGGAGGAAATTCTATCATCTCTGGGCATGTCGTTGGACAGACTCGGAGAGGTGAAAAGGTGAATAGAAGTTGATAATCAGCAATTAGACAGGCAGCAGCACCTGTGCTGTTTATTTACACAACAGGCGGTAGTTATCCCTGGATCGCAGAATGTTGGGGCAGATGTCTTGAGTGGTGCCTACTTGAAGTGACCCACCTGAAGGAAACCAGGAGAGTAAGAAGGCAGAGTGAACACAATTTTAGGAGAATGCCGTGATTGTGAACCCAGACAGGAAAGCTCCACCAAATGGTTCACGCTTTTAAATGGGGGAGCTATATCGTGAGTTAGTCTGCTTCACATCCCAGCTTCTGTATAATCCTGAGTAACTCTGACGAAAACCGCGCGCCATACATTGTAGAAATTGTATGATACACTAGCCAATGGAAAGACTTCCGTATTCGTGTGTTTACTACAGCCTTGGACAGGCAAAATGGCCAGTCCTCATTTGTGCAACCGAGTGTAGGATGCAAATTAATTACATAAGTAGGAAAGAAGTACCACTTGGAAGAGGTCTCTAATTCTACAACAGGAATGTTACTTTAGAGGCAGGTGTAAAGACTTCCACGAAAAGTAGTTTATTAAGAGAGATATATTGAGTGGAAAGGCTTCGACACATCGGGTTAGTCCCTAATTTAGGTATTTAAAATATGCATAGAATAAAATGCACTTAGGAGACTAAAAGATTTTTATCTAGGAAGATAAAGATTAATTCAGGGTATAATTTAAGCCTTAGATGAATAAAATCGCTCCAAAAATAAGAAAGATAAGGGGGAAACTAGTTTTTCATAATTGAACAGAGAGACAAAATATGCCTCATTTTGGGATTCGCAATACCCCGTTAGCCCCCTGCTTTCCGATACACCGGATGTGCTAGTATAAATAGACCTTGCCCTTGCTAAATTGGGGCCATAAGATTTGAAAAACACAGCGAGCAGAAAGAAGCGGTAACTTGTAAATGAAGACTGCCTTTGCCAGTTGTACCTGAGAGCAGATCAAGTTTGCCATTGTCTGTGTGTGCCTGAGGGTAAGAAAGATATATATATAGTATATGTATATAATTATATGATTTGCTATTGATTCACTACAGTGTGTTGGTAAGTGTGTAGACGTGTTTCAGCAACCATTGTGTAAATTCTGAAGGACTTACCCGCCTGTATACATTCAAAAAAAATTGAGAATGATAGCAGAATTGTGACTGTAGGTTTGGAATAGCTCTTAAAGAAATATTTCTTGAGGAAATGGGACACATGCCTGGAATATAAGAAAAAAGGACAGAAATTGTTTTAATGTAGGGATCAAGGTATTACTTAGTATTTTATACTAGACCAAATCATTGTATGGAGGCGGATCATGGATAGATGGATCTAACTAAGGTTTTAAAAGGAAAGTGTAGTCACTGTGAACTGGATGTGGGTAGTGCTGGTATATATTGTCCTGTGCATTTGCTAGCACATTATCTGACACTGTCTATCGTCCCCATTATGTGTAATAATGGAATAGTGATGGACCATATAGGGGTTACGTTTATTTTTGTTTCAGGTTCTATCCTGACAACTACAAAACAAAAACTTTATAGAGTCATCCACCTCTGCTGGACTCTGTGGTGCAAGTGCCCTTGTGGTTAACAGGGTCAGATACCCAGCTTCCACCGCCTGGAGAAATTCAAAATACGTATTCGTCCATGGCAGGAGAGTGACAGATCTCTAAACACAAGATAAGTGGGAAAACAAAGCTACTGATCAGCGTATCCAGATTATACCCCTATACTAAAAGACAAGATGCAAATAAACATACAGTGAATGATGAAAAGTGTGGACATAAATTTACCCATTACTAGCTTCACAGTCAAGAAATAGTGACAAAACTCATTAGTATCATATCAATGTTCTTTAAAAGGAGATAATTAATCCAGTTGATAACCTTCAACAATTGAATGACTTTTGATATTGTTAATTATTTTCAATGTTTATTGATTTATTGTTGAAAATAAATTTGACTGCATTTCAAACTTTCCAGCCCGAAAAGAGAAACGGTATAGGTTAAATAAATTGTAAATATTTACCAACAGACTTATATACTTATTAAAGTTGAGTTCATGTTCTTGTTGGAAATAATTTTGTTAATATCCCCTAGCAGAGTCAACAATAATAATAATAATCAAGGGAGGATCTTGAGAGGGAGCCCATAGGGATCCAGGATAATACAATAACATCATACCTGGAAACTTATACAGCTTGACCCTACCTTTGATACCCATACACCCTTACTCTTTTCAGAGAAGGGGGTATTACTTATAAGACCAGACTCTTATCTGGCACTATCCTGGTATCACCTGATACAACTTTTTGTCCAGGATATCTTATATTTTAATAACATCTTAACCCTCTGGCGACATCTCCATAGAGTTTTTCCAGGAGTGGTACTGGTGACGGCCAAATGCGCTTTCTCTGTTCCTCATATGTTGGGCATCTTTGAAGCAGATGTGCAGCAGTCATTTTACCAGTACCACAGACACACTCATCAGTAGTTCGTATCTGTTGCTTGTTGAATAGATGGTATCCCAATCCGTCGTGACCCGTGCGGAGTCTAAAGACTACCACTTGTTCTCTTCTGCTGGGCTGGTAATATTGTGTGTGTGTAGCCTGGATGCTCTGCGTCCCGTTTGTTCTTGTACCTGACTGTGATAAAACTCTTTCCCTCTTCGTTATGCTTGTATCAGGCTGAGGTAGCTATCCACCTTCCTTTGCCAATCTGTCAGCCTCTTCATTGCTGGGGATGGTACACGTATACATCCCTCAAAATAGTAGAGAACAGGAATAAAAGACTATTTACGAGAAGATGAATGTGTGGCATCTTACAGAAACACAACATGACAATATAGCAAGCCGCTCGCCGAGCGCTGGATAGGAAATTAATAATCGACACTACAAAAGAAGCTTCACAGTATAAGCTGTTGGCAAAATAGGTACGAAATTAACAGAAAATTAATTGAAAACTGAATGGCTCTGAAACAAGGCGAACAAAAAACAACAACCACCACGAAGCTGCAGACGTTCATAAATGGGCGCTTGCTTAGAATAAACGAAATGGAACGGTATGACAAGATCACTAATGTGGAATTGAGAACAATATGCGCACATTGTTTTCCACGTCAACGCTCAGTCACCACTGTTCAGTTAATTAATTAATTATTATTCTGCTTCCTAAGGAGCATAGGCCTTCAACAAACTTATGCCAAGTCCTCCTGTACCGTGCCATCATCTCAAGGACTCTTCCATGTCTTCCAAATTATTTTCATGTTTTGTCTCCAATTCTCTTCTACGTGTGCTCTTCGGTCGCCATCTATCTCTCATACCCTGGGCATTCCAGAAGAAGGAATGCACTGTAATGCTATCAACAGGTTTCATCAATGTGTCCTATCATCAATGTGTCCTATCATCAATGTGTCCTATCATCAATGTGTCCTATCATCAATGTGTCCTATCCATCTCCAGCGTCTTCTTCTCATCTCTTGTTCCACTGTTACTTGTCTGGTTCTGGTCATCAGTTCTACATTGTCAAGAAAGTGCCGTTTAGTCAAATCAATTGCCTAATAATGAGAATAAAACGGTGCAGAAGGTGTGAAATACGCTAATGATCTATATGAAAGAATAACGGAGGGGCTTCTCAGAGTTTCTGGATCAAATTCAAATGTGAGAAGTAAAAGAATTTGGTTCAGTGGCGGGCCAAACCCGATTTCAAACACTTACGTGGTACCCGTGGCCCATAACACAACCTGACAGGAGAGGATACAACTAAAGAACTGTAATAGGTGCCACGGCCAATTTATGTGAGGGAATGGAAGCTGTACACAAACAGCACGTACTTGCTTTCTTCCGCTTGAACATACTGCTTACTCACCCTCCTGGGATGTTAAGTTACCGCGTCCTCTCAAATCAGTAAAAGACAAAATAAAAGATAGACGAGATAAGAACAAGATAGACAGACATATAAGCATAAAAAGGTGACAGATAGACGAAAAGGTTGATAACCAGATAGATCGAAGGACTGACAATGGTGGCAACGGGGCACTTTCTTTTCAGCGAATTTTTTTTTTTTTTTAATTGTCCTTCTGGCGAGAAGTATATCCATTTTAATAAAATAGTTGATAACTAACATAGTACGCGCAGCTAGTAATAAAAGAGATACTCTATATATTGCATAACACAAACAAATAAAAACAAATCTATAATAGCATATGTCCGATATGTAATTATTCATGACTCAGGAATAATTTTATTTTCTTCTTTTTCTTAGGTGTTCGTCAGCGTTACGTCCTTTTGAGGGCTTCATTACGCTGCCAGATAGACACTATTAATTCTTTTCAAGATTTAGTATTTATCAACGCTGCTAGAGCTAGCAGTTCGGTTCAGGACTGGCCCTTGTTAGGGCTTCATTATGCTAGCAGAACCAGGCTGGCAATCTTTTTTCCAAGATACGTTTTTATCACCACTATACTTCCGTTGATAGAGTTCACTTATTTTTGAATAGCATTTGCATTCTGATATAACCAATGAACTCCCGTCTAGGTAGAAACGTGGATCACAACATGAAGGCAAAAACATCAAAGGGGGAAAATGACCCGAAAACAAGGAGGAAAACAAGAGACACAACAGCTAATATGACAATGTCCACAGGAAAGTGGAGGGATCCCGTTACACGCCCATTGAGGCATATTGGGAACATGGTGTTAGGCCCATATTTTCTTGACCATCGGGCACACTAGGGGGTGATGTGGCTAGCATCACACCGGCCGCATTAACCTTCCCAAAGTTACTCTGGTACCCAATTCATGAGGCACAGGAAAACATTAATACATTTATATAGACGTCTATACCATCATAGCTGGCAGACGCTGGAGTTGGGTTGGCCATGTCCTCAGAAGGGACCCTGATACCATCACAAGAACAGCTATGCTATGGACCCCCGAGGGAAAGCGAAAGAGAGGCCGACCAAAAACAACTTGGCGGAGAACTGTGGAAGCTGAGATGCAAAGAATGAACCACAGTTGGGGCACTGTACGAAGGATGGCCGCCGACCGAGCAAAGTGGAATCAATTTGTTGCTGCCCTACAAGACGCCACCAGGCGTGATGGCCGCTAACTGCTTTGACGGTTGGCGGTTATGGATCAAAGAAAAAGATAGACGTCTATTGATGTTTGTCCTGATAACGTGAGTTTAATATCTGACGCCAGGATAAATACACACGAGAAGCCAAAATCTAGACATCATTTTCCTTTTGAGTTCCTTACGGAGCACACAGCCACCACTGTGGCTGGTCCCCTTGCAGGATGCCTGTACCAAGCATTCTCACGATCCTGCAACAATGAGTTTCTGTGGGTGATGTGTTTGATACGATGGGGGTAACCAGCCCCCAGCACAACCTTATATTACTCGCCTTGTACGACATGCCTGAGGGGTGCAGTAGTCATATTATTTCTTTGGATCTTCGTCATCATCTTCATCATCATCAGCAGCTGCCATCTCCGCAACGTAGGTCGGCTGCAATGTATCTCCAACGTTTTCTGACTCTTGTCTTAATGGTACACTCTGATAGACTCTTTCCCTGTCCATCTCTTGATGTTATCTTCCCACTTATAGCGCTGTCTTCCTCTTGTATGTTTGTTTGCCTTCAACTCTGACTTCTATTATGGTCTTCAGTAAGGTGTTCTGTTTTTTTTTTTACAAAATATTTTGGCTAATTTTGATCTCCTTCATTAATTCTCTTGTCATACCTAGGTTTTCTAAGACGTCTTTATCTGTTTTCTTCTATTTCCATGAGATGCGCCCCATTATTCTATATATCCACATCTCGAGAGCCTCAGTTTTCTTTCTTCCAATTGCGTGTTCATTGTCTATGCTTCTACACCGTAGAGTAATGAAGAATACTGTGTATGTATGTATGTGTATATATATATATATATATATATATATATATATATATATATATATATATATATATATATATATATATATATATATACACACACACACACACACAGGTCAATAATCTGTTGCCTTTTGCAGTTGGAGCCGCGGTAGCAGAGTGGTTAGTGCACTGGATTCAAGCTCGGTGGTCACTGGTTCGATCCCCAGTTGAGGTGGGATTTTTTTGAACCGCAGAGGGCTCCGGGGTCGACCCAGCCTCATGAATTGGGTACCAGAGAAACTCTGGGAAGGTTAAGGCGGCCGGCGTGATGCTGACCACATCATCCCTAGTGTGCCGATGGTCAAGAAAATATGGGCCTAACATCATATTCCCAATATGCCTCAATGGGCGTGTAACGGGATCCACTTATGCAGTTTATGGGGATGGGATGGGATGGGACTATGAGGAGTCAAAGACATGACCCTAACTCCCTCAGGCATGTCGCAAGAGGAGATTAATATGAGGCTGTGAGTGGAGTTGACAGTCATTTCATGTACAAAGAAAAGGCTACATAATCACTGCTACTAGATCTCGCTGATGTTTTGATGCAGACTTCCTGCAAGTGATGGCTCTATAAGGAATGAACAAGGAAATGGTTATGATGACCGCGATGATGTTGGTGGTGATGATGATGATGTGCACGTTCTAATAAAGGTCTGAAGAAAAACTCACACAGACATGAATATGGATAGTGAATATGGACACGTCAGTTAGCAGCAGGACAACAGAAGGCGAAAATACAAAGGTCTTTCGACAAACAAACCACATCATAAGCTCTCCCCCAAACCATATGATAATATTATTTAAGAACACACTGATGTCGATTATTAGCCATGAAGATGCGCTTAGAGTACACTGACTGCTGGCCGCTAGTGCCGATATAATCAATAAAAACCGCTGTATTCAAAACAGTTTTCGCCTCGACTCAATTCGTTGCCATGGAAACTATCTCAACGTTTGCCCATTAGCCAATCAATCAAATCAATGCTTAGCATTCAAGCTGCTTCTTCCTTGTCCAGGTCAAAACCTTTAGTCTTCACGTTCATTATAACCCACTGACCTTTCAACTGCTAACGCGAATTCGGAATGCCGTTGATCTAATTATCTTCACCTTGTTTAAAATAATAATAATAATTCCCCGAAATGCAATTCCTTCTATGCATGCATAAACAGTTAAGATGGATGCCCGGAATAGTCACTATGGTTATACGGAAATTAGTTCAAAAACAAGCGGTAAATTTATCACGAATTTGAGTCAGTCTACCCAGCTGTAAATGGGTACCTGACTTTGAGTTAGGGAAGGAAAAGGCCGCGAGGAAGGAAACTGGTCACCCCAGCTCTGGATGCAGGACCTAGTATGGTGAAGTATCTAACACTCCAATCCCTTACGGCAGTATCTGTTACGGGACTACCTTTACCTTTTACAGAACGCTCAAAAATAAAGTGGTTTTCGCCATCTCATCAGAACAGAGCTCATCATCACTTACCACTACGCGCATTGTCACAGAATGGATTGGGGCGACCCCTTCTTCTTCCTAATCTTTGTTTCACTACGGCAGTAATCGGTACATTTAGGGTATGGATTTTATTGCGTGCTTTCAATTGTCGTACTTTCTTTCTTCCTCTGCTAAGTAGCAGATATTTGACATTGTCAAATCATTTAGACACTCATTGTTGGTGATAATACACCGCGTTTGCCAGGGTGCGGCAAAGCTTTGCTAAGATTAGGCTCGGGTGCGCGACAGATAAGAGATTAATCGTATGTGCGACACATTCTGGACAGTCAAGTATGACATAATCGTTTCCGGTACACCTTGTTACAAAGAGATTATTTTCTGATAAAGTAATAATTTGTTACATCTGAAACACAGTTTGCAGATGTGTCTGTGAGTTCGTCTGCCATGCAATCGGATGTTTACAGACCATTTTCAGAAAAGTAACGTTTGAAATGTTGCACTAGATGAGTCATGCAAAATATTCAAATCAGATTGGCTGATCATTTGAGTTCCATAACAAACAGAGTGGGAGAAGACAGTGAATATAACCTGCCGCTTCAGTCAGTCTACTTCACTGTGAGATTCACGCTGCCAAAGACACCAGACTTGCCAGTAGTTAGACTTCAGAATTTCCATTTATCAGACTGGACACCTTTTATTGGAGTATTCATCAGGACTTACAATTCAGCACAGGAAATCTATAACATTTTAAATAAGGAAAACCGGAATATCTGAGGAAACTGAAACACACGGAGTCAAAGAGGGAATTATCTTATTAAAGAAACGACACCACAGAAGCGTGTAAGAGGCCGATTCAAGTCTCTTTTATTCATCTGAGGTAAAAGTATGTGAGCCAGGATTGCCGTAAGTTGTGATTTTACATTCTATATTTTATTACTAACATGTGAACTAACATATATATGTATATGGCCATGAGCATTTTAATATGTGAAGATCGCTAGTGGATGTCCTAGTTATTTGCGGCTGGCAAGTTCATAGTATAGAATGATAATTTCATGAATCACCACTGCCAAGGGCTGGTGAATACTTTATTGCTAGTTTCGTAAAGAGAACTAAAAGCATAAAGTAGTCACAGGTTCCATATGGAACAGGAAGGAAAGGATGGGAGAAATGATGTACATTTTAATTGTGGTACTTACAGTTTCAAACCAGTGTAAATGTCGATGTTAACATATGCACTTTAAAATTAATGGAAGTTTCAAACTTTTCAAATCACTGTAAACATAAATGAAGATATATTCAATTTATATTGTGAATACTTTTCTATCAGTGGAACTGTAAATGTAAACATATTCTATCTGTACTATTAACTTTTTCATTTAAATGTAATGTAAAGCTAAAGCTATCCAGTTTAAATGTAAAGAAAATTTTATCCCGAGGGATTAAATTTCATTCTCATCGAGGGTAAATTCTGAGATAAATGGGATGGTAGAATAGAAGAAAGGGGACACTTAAGTATGTGTCGGAAAATGCAATACTCAGAAGAGCGTTTCGTTTCTATTCTTTATCATAGTTATTGGTGGTACCACCAGAAAGTACTATCTCTGGAACAAGAAGGGACAAGTGGCCTACGCTTTAAGACGAGAGATACACTTTGTAGACTCTCCTTGACATTTCTGGGAAACGAGCTACACCCGACAACCTTGACCAGCGACGAGCGTGAGCAGTGTAAAAAGAACCTATCAGCGGGAGCAGAAACTACTATTGGCAGCTAAGTGTAAAATATATGCTGCCAAAGTGAACTTTTTTTCATCGTCTCTATTACTAATCAATGATGAAACTTGTCTTCTAAACTATTCAATTATTATAAAACTGTTAAAACTTAAGTGATTATTAAATTTTGTTATTTGTAGTTTTACAAATTTAACTTCGATTTAATACTATTAAAGGTACTGCATGTTTGTCTGGTATTTTTTGTTGCCTAATGTCCTATTTCTTTCTTTCTGTCTTTCGAGTGCCTGTCACATACCCAGTTTCGTCAATTTACTACACACAATCTGAACAGAGCTATACCACAATAATACGATATCCACTGAGTAAATCAGAGGTGTGGGCTTAAACGAGCTAACATAAATCATCGCTTAATTCTTCACAAAAGTGATCGGCAGATTCTAGAATTAACGTGCTCAGCCACAGCAGCATTGTTTTCGCTTATCTGAATATCTTGTGAATACTCCCTTTGTGATAGAAGTGTCATTACCCTTCTATCTACATCTCTGCCAAAAGTAATCTTGTGCGAAGGTAGATTCCTTTGAAGCCAATATTAGATACTCTTGAGTTTTGGCCACTTTTGGACCACTACTGCAAAGCAGGGAGGCAATACCGTCACACGCATACATTAACATAAGGTCTGGTTTTAGGTATCGGGAAAAACCACAAGGCAGCTGGATAGACAACACCATAGAAATCCTACAACAACACGGGCTCACATCAGCCAGTGCGACACACTTGGCTCTTATTAGAATTTGTTGCTTTTATTCTCACAATCTTTGTGTGTTTTCCTTGCCTATGTTCAGACGTTCTCCTTTGTAGTAAAATCTGCGAGAATAATCGCTCATTTCAGTAAGATTTTAGTCATAAAATGATAATAAATAAACCCGCCCGATTGTGTCTGACTGTGATCCTCTCACACGCCAGCATAGCGCTGAATTTTATGCCGTGGACAGGCTTAGAACCGATCCCACCGTTTAAACCTACTCGCTTTCCTTGTGACGTACATTTTTAACATTTTGCCCGATCTGATAGAGACTGCGGCAAGACTTACAATTAACGATCTTGCGGAAATGTGCCGCCAAACTACTGTCTGAATTAACGTAATATTTTGACTTTAACGCGTGTAATAAGTAGTAATCTTTACATTTTTTGGTAGTGTAACACGAGACAATACAAATATTTATCGCCTATTCAAATACCCGCCGCGCAAACAGCGCTTCGCTTGACACGTTGCGCCATACATATATACACGCTGTGGCAAAGCCAACAGAGGCAAACACGCAGACAATTTTATTTCCTCCTCGCGGTAGTATTACTGACGTCACTAAAACAAGTAGTTATTTGAAAATACATGCTAGCGAGAGATGAAAAGGGGGGAGGGGGGGGGGGGGGGGGGGGGGGGGAAATGGCCGTCTTGTGTAAACATTTTATTTGACGATTGCCGGTGACAAAATTGAAAATCTAAACCATAATGAAACTTGTCGTAAAAATTAACAGTGATGCAACGTCAAAATATCTCCAATGATACAACGTAGGGATAAAAAACCAATGCGTAAGCTGCTGGAATACATGATCGCGCCGCGGTGTTAAAATTGAAGGCAAAACGGAACGAGGATCAAAAGACAAAAATCTGACTGAACGCGTACTTGAACTAGCGAGGTTAATGGACGCAAATTGGTGGGGCAAGGAGGAAAAGTCACGTTTCCCCCCCCCCCCCCCAAGTTGACAGAAAGTAAGGAATTCGACAGAAGGGACCTTGGATATGATACGCCACAGTCATTTATTGGACGCTTTTGCGATACCAAGCCTTTTATTTGAATTCAGCGGCTAAACGCAGATGTTTGAAATATTACAAAATTCAAAAAGTAACTTTTTCTTAATATTAATGTTAGGAATATAAAAATTAGCTGGCCGGATGGCCCATTCTGAGCAGTGAAATAATATACTTTCATTTATACAGACGGACAGATAATAAGATAGATAATGACAAAAGACGGGGTTGTTCACATCAGCGAAAGACTGCATTGAATCAAACATGCCACTATTTGCACAAAATTCGCAACCTTGAGACTCAAGTGTTCAAATTTAGTTAGAATGCAAGAGGGGGGGAGTAGCGGACAGTAGTGGCTAAAAATAACTTAGGAGGCAGGTTCGTGCAGTTTTACATGTGTTAGTCCAAAAAAACAAGTGAAATTGTGGGGAAAAGATAAATTGTGACCGACGTACATTTTAAAAATTGAGATGTACTTTTGACTTTTTTGGGAAAAGATAAAATGTGACGGACGTACATTTGAGAAAATAAGATGTAATTTTGACTTTATTTTCAAATTTTGAATTGAAAAGCTTGGTCTTCTGATCTGATTGGCCAACGCATTTTACATTAGCGGGATAGAGACGCACATTTTTGCCATTCGACATAAGTCTGTCCAGTAACACAGTCATTAATTGTAGTGGTGATTTCCCAGAAATAATACATAATATTCAGTGGGACACCATACTATAGCCAGCAGCTCAGCAGAGTTTTGCTAGCACTTATTTACTGTGTACTATATTCATATTTCTGGTAAGACTAAACTTATTTCTTTATACATTGTAATATTTGTTTAAGGTTCGAGTGATTTGATACTGCAATAGCATAATCTGTTCCTTACAACAAGTAAGGGTTCGCTCTAGACCCCCCGCCCCAGTTCAGGGTCTAGAGACAAATAAAATACATAAACTCCAGCAAGGATTAGGAAGGACAGATCAAGTGTTGAGATCAATGAAACATATTACCTATCCTATTTTAGGGGAGGAAACTAATAAACATATTTCAGAATCTGTAGTCTGGGAGAACCTATCTGATGTGAAACCACCATGGTAAAATGTGCTGTATGGTCAGAGAGATCTGACCTGTCTATATGGTGTTGTTGTTGTGTAGTGTTGTGTCCAGACATGGTTAGAGAATGGAATTTTGACACATAGCCAATACTTTGATTGCAGAGCTGTGAGTTTCAGTTGGCACCAAGGTGGTGTCAAACGAGTTGTTGATTTTACCCGAGTGGATCCGTGCTGTAACCTTGTGTCAGAGCAGCCTATTATTGTCCCAAGCACGGACAGGTGGGGCCACCAGACCACTATTATTGCCCCCAAGCACGGAGAGGTGGGGCCACCAGACCTCAGCACCAGAGCTACATCTTCAAAGTTGAGTGAGCCTCTGGTCTGCTGAGAATTCACCAACTCAATATAGTTACTAACAATCCCATAAAATTCCTGCAATTTACTGGACACTGTGTAGTCAATATAGACTGGAGTGATGAGGCCACCCCAACAGCACAACCATTAAACGGTCTCCCAAATTAGATGACTACTATAAACATTAATAAAACTAAATAGTCTAGTAACATATATATGTACACTCTTGCATTTATTATGTAATATTCCATGCATTTTTTTCATAATTCCTAAATCTTTTATAAGTTCTGGTCAAAATAAAACTTGATCCAGAACAAAATAAATGTAAGAAAATTTCTATCAAAAATTTTACACACTTGAGTTAGTTCAGTGTATTATAACATTTGTTAATATTATTAGACTTAGTAAATATCTGTGTGTGTGTCTATAAACTATCACACCACATTACATATCATTACCCTAGACATTTAACGTAGCCACATTCATTAGAACACAAAAAAAAGATAAGTGTGAGGTCGTAGTGGTAGCGAGAAGGGCCTTCTGACAATTCACAGTTACATATTATCTCAGGAGCCTTCACAGCTGACCTCATGCATCACACGTAGTACCATCACCACCATACAATACCATCAAACCCACTACATATATTGGGGTCTCTTTGTCCCGGGATAATTAGCCCATTAAGTATATTAGGATCTCCTGGTGGGAGAAATAAAATTAGGGGAACAAAATTGTAAAATTCCCTTAAAAGTAAAAGTGTCCCTGCAGATAAAAGTTGGTGAATCTTCACAGCCAGTAATTAGTTAATTAATTAATTAGAATTAGTTAGACTATAGTAATTAGAAGTTCTTTAGAGGTTAGAGATTTATCTTGTATATTATTATATTGTCTAAAAAGTATGGCGGAGCTGGCAAAATTCCGATCAGCTGCTGTGCTGTCGGCAAAGGAGATGGGAATGGAGGGTCAGATTTTAATTCAACATGTAACGGCTGAATGTGATAAATATATTGAACGGGAAGAAAGGAGATTAGACAAAGAGGCTGAAAGAAAATTAGAGTCCGAACGGTTGGCTGAAGAGAAGAGGTTACAAATTGAGGCTGAGACTAAGAGGTTGCAGATTGAGGCTGACAAAGAGGCAAAGGCATTGGAGGCCGAAGAAAAACGACAGCAAAGGGAGGCAGAAGATAAAAGGTTGCAAAGGGAGCACGAATTACGACTAAGGGAGCTGGAGCTACAAGGCCCGGTCCCTGAAAATGGTGCCAGCCCTTTTGCCTCAGATGCTACGCCCAGTCTGGGAGCCTCAAACTCAGCTATGGGGTTTCATTTAGACCATTTTGTTGAAAAAGACGATGACATAGAGGGGTACCTAGGACGTTTTGAGTTATTAGCTACTACATATGGGTTAGAGAGAGAGAGGTGGAGTTTAAAGCTATCACAGGGACTGAGAGGTACTTCTTACGAAGTCTTTGCAAAAATGCACAGAGAAGACCAGGAGAATTATGACATGTTAAAGCAGGCTTTGTTATTGAGGTACGAAAAAAATGGGGAATTTTATCGTAAGAAATTTAGAAATGCCAAATTGTTGTCTGGGGAGACATACCACCAATTCTCTGCCAGACTAGAAACCTATTTGGAGAAATGGACTGCTCTGGGGAAGACCCAAGATCTTAAAGAAATGATCATGATTGAGCAATTGAGAGAGTCCATGGCTCCAGACATGAGAAAATTTCTCATGGAACAAGGTGCAGAGAAGTTGGGGGAGGTTTTAAATGTCGCTGAGAGGTATCAGGCAGCCCAGGCAGAGGTAAGTGGTGCTAAAAAGAAGCACATAGATAATTTTAAAGCTCCACAGCAATTTAATAAATTTGATAATAGGGAGCAGGGAAATAAAGGTAGGACAAACTTTGAACGGCCAAGAAATGACTACAGAGACAGAAACTCACAGTTCAATGACCAAAAATTCAATGAAAGAAAACCGTTGAACCAAGGAAAAAGATGGTGTAAATGGTGCAAGAAGGATAACCATAACACCGAATTTTGTAGAAGGAAACCTTCAAACATTGCTGCAATGAAGTCCTATGTGGAAGGAGAAATCAGAGCAGCAGTGATAGATGAACCAATCTACCCTCTGATATTGGGGTGTAGATACGTCTTCTTGGGGAGAATCCCGAGAAACCTGTGATCATGGCGACAGTGCAGACCAGGTCACAGAAGAAGGAGGAAGAAGGTGAACCTATAAATGCTCTCAGAGGAGTGATGAGAAGGCGCAGGCTGAGGATAGGACACTAAAGCCCTGTTTTAAAAAATGCCCCAAATGCCA
>JAMPIV010013644.1:0-14702 GCA_024509875.1 Oreohelix idahoensis
CGGTTTATATTGGTAGGGGTCCGTGTGTGTTATAACAGTGTAGCAAATATCAATCACAACGTCACAAATAATGATGAGTAACGGTTATATTGGTAGGGGTCCGTGTGATATCACACACAGTGTAGCAATAGCATCACACGTCACAATAATGATGAGTAACGGTTATATTGGTAGGGGTCCGTATGTTATCACAGTGTAGCAATAGCATCACACGTCACAATAATGATGAGTAACGGTTATATTTGGTAGGGGTCCGTGTGTTATCACAGTGTAGCAATAGCAACACACGTCACAATAATGATGAGTAACGGTTATATTGGTAGGGGTCCGTGTGTTATCACAGTGTAGCAATAGCATCACACGTCACAATAATGATGAGTAACGGTTATATTGGTAGGGGTCCGTGTGTTATCACAGTGTAGCAATAGCATCACACGTCACAATAATGATGAGTAACGGTTATATTGGTAGGGGTCCGTGTGTTATCACAGTGTAGCAATAGCAACACACGTCACAATAATGATGAGTAACGGTTATATTGGTAGGGGTCCGTGTGTTATCACAGTGTAGCAATAGCAACACACGTCACAATAATGGTGGAGAACGGTTTTATTTGGTAGGGGTCCGTGTGTTATCACAGTGTAGCAATAGCATCTACAACGTCACAATAATGATGAGTAACGGTTATATATTGGTAGGGGTCCGTGTCACAGTTAAGCATCAACAGCAGTGTAGCAATAGCATCACACATGTCACAATAATGATGAGTAACGGTTATATTGGTAGGGGTCCGTGTGTTATCACAGTGTAGCAATAGCATCACACTTCACAATAATGATGAGTAACGGTTATATTGGTAGGGGTCCGTGTGTTATCACAGTGTAGCAGTAGTATCACACGTCACAATAATGATGAGTGAGCATGACACGTCTCAATAATGATGGGTTACGGTTATATTGGTATGGGGCTGTGGGTTATCACAGTGTAGCAATAGAATCACACGTCACAATAATGATGAAGTAACGGTTATAATTTGGTAGGGGTCCGTGTAGTTATCAAGTGTAGCAATAGCATCACACGTCACAATAATGATGAGTAACGGTTATATTGGTAGGGGTCCGTGTGTTATCACAGTGTAGCAATAGCATCACACGTCACAATAATGATGAGTAACGGTTATATTGGTAGGGGTCCGTGGGGTTATATTGGTAGGGGTCCGTGTGATATCACAGTGTAGCAATAGCATCACACGTCACAATAATGATGAGTAACGGTTATATTGGTAGGGGTCCGTGTGTTATCACAGTGTAGCAATAGCATCACACGTCACAATAATGATGAGTAACGGTTATATTGGTAGGGGTCCGTGTGTTATCACAGTGTAGCAATAGCATCACACGTCACAATAATGATGAGTAACGGTTATATTGGTAGGGGTCCGTGTGTTATCACAGTGTAGCAATAGCATCACACGTCACAATAATGATGAGTAACGGTTATATTGGTAGGGGTCCGTGTGTTATCACAGTGTAGCAATAGCATCACACGTCACAATAATGATGAGTAACGGTTATATTGGTAGGGGTCCGTGTGTTATCACAGTGTAGCAATAGCATCACACGTCACAATAATGATGAGTAACGGTTATATTGGTAGGGGTCCGTGTGTTATCACAGTGTAGCAATAGCATCACACGTCACAATAATGATGAGTAACGGTTATATTGGTAGGGGTCCGTGTGTTATCACAGTGTAGCAATAGCATCACACGTCACAATAATGATGAGTAACGGTTATATTGGTAGGGGTCCGTGTGTTATCACAGTGTAGCAATAGCATCACATGTCACAATAATGATGAGTAACGGTTATATTGGTAGGGGTCCGTGTTTTATCACAGTGTGGCAATAGCATCACACGTCACAATAATGATGAGTAACGGTTATATTGGTAGGGGTCCGTGTGTTATCACAGTGTAGCAATAGCATCACACGTCACAATAATGATGAGTAACGGTTATATTGGTAGGGGTCCGTGTGTTATCACAGTGTAGCAATAGCATCACACGTCACAATAATGATGAGTAACGGTTATATTGGTAGGGGTCCGTGTGTGTTATCACAGTGTAGCAATAGCATCACACGTCACAATAATGATGAGTAACGGTTATATTGGTAGGGGTCCGTGTGTTATCACAGTGTAGCAATAGCATCACACATCACAATAATGATGAGTAACGGTTATATTGGTAGGGGTCCGTGTGTTATCACAGTGTAGCAATAGCATCACACGTCACAATAATGATGAGTAACGGTTATATTGGTAGGGGTCCGTGTGTTATCACAGTGTAGCAATAGCATCACACGTCACAATAATGATGAGTAACGGTTATATTGGTAGGGGTCCGTGTGTTATCACAGTGTAGCAATAGCATCACACGTCACAATAATGATGAGTAACGGTTATATTGGTAGGGGTCCGTGTGTTATCACAGTGTAGCAATAGCATCACACGTCACAATAATGATGAGTAACGGTTATATTGGTAGGGGTCCGTGTGTTATCACAGTGTAGCAATAGCATCACACGTCACAATAATGATGAGTAACGGTTATATTGGTAGGGGTCCGTGTGTTATCACAGTGTAGCAATAGCATCACACGTCACAATAATGATGAGTAACGGTTATATTGGTAGGGGTCCGTGTGTTATCACAGTGTAGCAATAGCAACACACGTCACACGTCACAATAATGATGAGTAACGGTTATATTGGTAGGGGTCCGTGTGTTATCACAGTGTAGCAATAGCATCACACGTCACAATAATGATGAGTAACGGTTATATTGGTAGGGGTCCGTGTGTTATCACAGTGTAGCAATAGCATCACACGTCACAATAATGATGAGTAACGGTTATATTGGTAGGGGTCCGTGTGTTATCACAGTGTAGCAATAGCATCACACGTCACAATAATGATGAGTAACGGTTATATTGGTAGGGGGGGTCCGTGTGTTATCACAGTGCAGCAATACCCACACACGTCACAATAATGATGAGTAACGGTTATATTGGTAGGGGTCCGTGTGTTATCACAGTGTAGCAATAGCATCACACGTCACAATAATGATGAGTAACGGTTATATTGGTAGGGGTCCGTGTGTTATCACAGTGTAGCAATAGCATCACACGTCACAATAATGATGAGTAACGGTTATATTGGTAGGGGTCCGTGTGTGTTATCACAGTGTAGCAATAGCATCACACGTCACAATAATGATGAGTAACGGTTATATTGGTAGGGGTCCGTGTGTTATCACAGTGTAGCAATAGCATCACACGTCACAATAATGATGAGTAACGGTTATATTGGTAGGGGTCCGTGTGTTATCACAGTGTAGCAATAGCATCACACGTCACAATAATGATGAGTAACGGTTATATTGGTAGGGGTCCGTGTGTTATCACAGTGTAGCAATAGCATCACACGTCACAATAATGATGAGTAACGGTTATATTGGTAGGGGTCCGTGTGTTATCACAGTGTAGCAATAGCATCACACGTCACAATAATGATGAGTAACGGTTATATTGGTAGGGGTCCGTGTGTTATCACAGTGTAGCAATAGCATCACACGTCACAATAATGATGAGTAACGGTTATATTGGTAGGGGTCCGTGTGTTATCACAGTGTAGCAATAGCATCACACGTCACAATAATGATGAGTAACGGTTATATTGGTAGGGGTCCGTGTGTTATCACAGTGTAGCAATAGCATCACACGTCACAATAATGATGAGTAACGGTTATATTGGTAGGGGTCCGTGTGTTATCACAGTGTAGCAATAGCATCACACGTCACAATAATGATGTTTAACGGTTATATTGGTAGGGGTCCGTGTGTTATCACAGTGTAGCAATAGCATCACACGTCACAATAATGATGAGTAACGGTTATATTGGTAGGGGTCCGTGTGTTATCACAGTGTAGCAATAGCATCACACGTCACAATAATGATGAGTAACGGTTATATTGGTAGGGGTCCGTGTGTTATCACAGTGTAGCAATAGCATCACACGTCACAATAATGATGAGTAACGGTTATATTGGTAGGGGTCCGTGTGTTATCACAGTGTAGCAATAGCATCACACGTCACAATAATGATGAGTAACGGTTATATTGGTAGGGGTCCGTGTGTTATCACAGTGTAGCAATAGCATCACACGTCACAATAATGATGAGTAACGGTTATATTGGTAGGGGTCCGTGTGTTATCACAGTGTAGCAATAGCATCACACGTCACAATAATGATGAGTAACGGTTATATTGGTAGGGTCCGGTCCGTGTGTTATCACAGTGTAGCAATAGCAATCATCACACGTCACAATAATGATGAGTAACGGTTATATTGGTAGGGGTCCGTGTGTTATCACAGTGTAGCAATAGCATCACACGTCACAATAATGATGAGTAACGGTTATATTGGTAGGGGTCCGTGTGTTATCACAGTGTAGCAATAGCATCACACGTCACAATAATGATGAGTAACGGTTATATTGGTAGGGGTCCGTGTGTTATCACAGTGTAGCAATAGCATCACACGTCACAATAATGATGAGTAACGGTTATATTGGTAGGGGTCCGTGTGTTATCACAGTGTAGCAATAGCATCACACGTCACAATAATGATGAGTAACGGTTATATTGGTAGGGGTCCGTGTGTTATCACAGTGTAGCAATAGCATCACACGTCACAATAATGATGAGTAACGGTTATATTGGTAGGGGTCCGTGTGTTATCACAGTGTAGCAATAGCATCACACGTCACAATAATGATGAGTAACGGTTATATTGGTAGGGGTCCGTGTGTTATCACAGTGTAGCAATAGCATCACACGTCACAATATTGTGATGAGTAACGGTTATATTGGTAGGGGTCCGTGTGTTATCACAGTGTAGCAATAGCATCACACGTCACAATAATGATGAGTAACGGTTATATTGGTAGGGGTCCGTGTGTTATCACAGTGTAGCAATAGCATCACACGTCACAATAATGATGAGTAACGGTTATATTGGTAGGGGTCCGTGTGTTATCACAGTGTAGCAATAGCATCACACGTCACAATAATGATGAGTAACGGTTATATTGGTAGGGGTCCGTGTGTTATCACAGTGTAGCAATAGCATCACACGTCACAATAATGATGAGTAACGGTTATATTGGTAGGGGTCCGTGTGTTATCACAGTGTAGCAATAGCATCACACGTCACAATAATGATGAGTAACGGTTATATTGGTAGGGGTCCGTGTGTTATCACAGTGTAGCAATAGCATCACACGTCACAATAATGATGAGTAACGGTTATATTGGTAGGGGTCCGTGTGTTATCACAGTGTAGCAATAGCATCACACGTCACAATAATGATGAGTAACGGTTATATTGGTAGGGGTCCGTGTGTTATCACAGTGTAGCAATAGCATCACACGTCACAATAATGATGAGTAACGGTTATATTGGTAGGGGTCCGTGTGTTATCACAGTGTAGCAATAGCATCACACGTCACAATAATGATGAGTAACGGTTATATTGGTAGGGGTCCGTGTGTTATCACAGTGTAGCAATAGCATCACACGTCACAATAATGATGAGTAACGGTTATATTGGTAGGGGTCCGTGTGTTATCACAGTGTAGCAATAGCATCACACGTCACAATAATGATGAGTAACGGTTATATTGGTAGGGGTCCGTGTGTTATCACAGTGTAGCAATAGCATCACACGTCACAATAATGATGAGTAACGGTTATATTGGTAGGGGTCCGTGTGTTATCACAGTGTAGCAATAGCATCACACGTCACAATAATGATGAGTAACGGTTATATTGGTAGGGGTCCGTGTGTTATCACAGTGTAGCAATAGCATCACACGTCACAATAATGATGAGTAACGGTTATATTGGTAGGGGTCCGTGTGTTATCACAGTGTAGCAATAGCATCACACGTCACAATAATGATGAGTAACGGTTATATTGGTAGGGGTCCGTGTGTTATCACAGTGTAGCAATAGCAGACGCTCTAGCATCACACGTCACAATAATGATGAGTAACGGTTATATTGGTAGGGGTCCGTGTGTTATCACAGTGTAGCAATAGCATCACACGTCACAATAATGATGAGTAACGGTTATATTGGTAGGGGTCCGTGTGTTATCACAGTGTAGCAATAGCATCACACGTCACAATAATGATGAGTAACGGTTATATTGGTAGGGGTCCGTGTGTTATCACAGTGTAGCAATAGCATCACACGTCACAATAATGATGAGTAACGGTTATATTGGTAGGGGTCCGTGTGTTATCACAGTGTAGCAATAGCATCACACGTCACAATAATGATGAGTAACGGTTATATTGGTAGGGGTCCGTGTGTTATCACAGTGTAGCAATAGCATCACACGTCACAATAATGATGAGTAACGGTTATATTGGTAGGGGTCCGTGTGTTATCACAGTGTAGCAATAGCATCACACGTCACAATAATGATGAGTAACGGTTATATTGGTAGGGGTCCGTGTGTTATCACAGTGTAGCAATAGCATCACACGTCACAATAATGATGAGTAACGGTTATATTGGTAGGGGTCCGTGTGTTATCACAGTGTAGCAATAGCATCACACACGTCACAATAATGATGAGTAACGGTTATATTGGTAGGGGTCCGTGTGTTATCACAGTGTAGCAATAGCATCACACGTCACAATAATGATGAGTAACGGTTATATTGGTAGGGGTCCGTGTGTTATCACAGTGTAGCAATAGCATCACACGTCACAATAATGATGAGTAACGGTTATATTGGTAGGGGTCCGTGTGTTATCACAGTGTAGCAATAGCATCACACGTCACAATAATGATGAGTAACGGTTATATTGGTAGGGGTCCGTGTGTTATCACAGTGTAGCAATAGCATCACACGTCACAATAATGATGAGTAACGGTTATATTGGTAGGGGTCCGTGTGTTATCACAGTGTAGCAATAGCATCACACGTCACAATAATGATGAGTAACGGTTATATTGGTAGGGGTCCGTGTGTTATCACAGTGTAGCAATAGCATCACACGTCACAATAATGATGAGTAACGGTTATATTGGTAGGGGTCCGTGTGTTATCACAGTGTAGCAATAGCATCACACGTCACAATAATGATGAGTAACGGTTATATTGGTAGGGGTCCGTGTGTTATCACAGTGTAGCAATAGCATCACACGTCACAATAATGATGAGTAACGGTTATATTGGTAGGGGTCCGTGTGTTATCACAGTGTAGCAATAGCATCACACGTCACAATAATGATGAGTAACGGTTATATTGGTAGGGGTCCGTGTGTTATCACAGTGTAGCAATAGCATCACACGTCACAATAATGATGAGTAACGGTTATATTGGTAGGGGTCCGTGTGTTATCACAGTGTAGCAATAGCATCACACGTCACAATAATGATGAGTAACGGTTATATTGGTAGGGGTCCGTGTGTTATCACAGTGTAGCAATAGCATCACACGTCACAATAATGATGAGTAACGGTTATATTGGTAGGGGTCCGTGTGTTATCACAGTGTAGCAATAGCATCACACGTCACAATAATGATGAGTAACGGTTATATTGGTAGGGGTCCGTGTGTTATCACAGTGTAGCAATAGCATCACACGTCACAATAATGATGAGTAACGGTTATATTGGTAGGGGTCCGTGTGTTATCACAGTGTAGCAATAGCATCACACGTCACAATAATGATGAGTAACGGTTATATTGGTAGGGGTCCGTGTGTTATCACAGTGTAGCAATAGCATCACACGTCACAATAATGATGAGTAACGGTTATATTGGTAGGGGTCCGTGTGTTATCACAGTGTAGCAATAGCATCACACGTCACAATAATGATGAGTAACGGTTATATTGGTAGGGGTCCGTGTGTTATCACAGTGTAGCAATAGCATCACACGTCACAATAATGATGAGTAACGTTTATATTGGTAGGGGTCCGTGTGTTATCACAGTGTAGCAATAGCATCGTCACAATAATGATGAGTAACGGTTATATTGGTAGGGGTCCGTGTGTTATCACAGTGTAGCAATAGCATCACACGTCACAATAATGATGAGTAACGGTTATATTGGTAGGGGTCCGTGTGTTATCACAGTGTAGCAATAGCATCACACGTCACAATAATGATGAGTAACGGTTATATTGGTAGGGGTCCGTGTGTTATCACAGTGTAGCAATAGCATCACACGTCACAATAATGATGAGTAACGGTTATATTGGTAGGGGTCCGTGTGTTATCACAGTGTAGCAATAGCATCACACGTCACAATAATGATGAGTAACGGTTATATTGGTAGGGGTCCGTGTGTTATCACAGTGTAGCAATAGCATCACACGTCACAATAATGATGAGTAACGGTTATATTGGTAGGGGTCCGTGTGTTATCACAGTGTAGCAATAGCATCACACGTCACAATAATGATGAGTAACGGTTATATTGGTAGGGGTCCGTGTGTTATCACAGTGTAGCAATAGCATCACACGTCACAATAATGATGAGTAACGGTTATATTGGTAGGGGTCCGTGTGTTATCACAGTGTAGCAATAGCATCACACGTCACAATAATGATGAGTAACGGTTATATTGGTAGGGGTCCGTGTGTTATCACAGTGTAGCAATAGCATCACACGTCACAATAATGATGAGTAACGGTTATATTGGTAGGGGTCCGTGTGTTATCACAGTGTAGCAATAGCATCACACGTCACAATAATGATGAGTAACGGTTATATTGGTAGGGGTCCGTGTGTTATCACAGTGTAGCAATAGCATCACACGTCACAATAATGATGAGTAACGGTTATATTGGTAGGGGTCCGTGTGTTATCACAGTGTAGCAATAGCATCACACGTCACAATAGTATCACACGTCACAATAATGATGAGTAACGGTTATATTGGTAGGGGTCCGTGTGTTATCACAGTGTAGCAATAGCATCACACGTCACAATAATGATGAGTAACGGTTATATTGGTAGGGGTCCGTGTGTTATCACAGTGTAGCAATAGCATCACACGTCACAATAATGATGAGTAACGGTTATATTGGTAGGGGTCCGTGTGTTATCACAGTGTAGCAATAGCATCACACGTCACAATAATGATGAGTAACGGTTATATTGGTAGGGGTCCGTGTGTTATCACAGTGTAGCAATAGCATCACACGTCACAATAATGATGAGTAACGGTTATATTGGTAGGGGTCCGTGTGTTATCACAGTGTAGCAATAGCATCACACATCACAATAATGATGAATAACGGTTATATTGGTAGGGGTCCGTGTGTTATAACAGTGTAGCAATATCATCACTCGTCACAATAATGATGAGTAACGGTTATATTGGTAGGGGTCCGTGTGATATCACAGTGTAGCAATAGCATCACACGTCACAATAATGATGAGTACCGGTTATATTGGTAGGGGTCCGTGTGTTATCACAGTGTAGCAATAGCATCACATGTCACAATAATGATGAGTAACGGTTATATTGGTAGGGGTCCGTGTGTTATCACTGTGTAGCAATACCATCACACTTCACAATAATGATGAGTAACGGTTATATTGGTAGGGGTCCGTGTGTTATCACAGTGTAGCAATAGCATCACACGTCACAATAATGATGAGTAACGGTTATATTGGTAGGGGTCCGTGTGTTATCACAGTGTAGCAATAGCATCACACGTCACAATAATGATGAGTAACGGTTATATTGGTAGGGGTCCGTGTGTTATCACAGTGTAGCAATAGCATCACACGTCACAATAATGATGAGTAACGGTTATATTGGTAGGGGTCCGTGTGTTATCACAGTGTAGCAATAGCATCACACGTCACAATAATGATGAGTAACGGTTATATTGGTAGGGGTCCGTGTGTTATCACAGTGTAGCAATAGCATCACACGTCACAATAATGATGAGTAACGGTTATATTGGTAGGGGTCCGTGTGTTATCACAGTGTAGCAATAGCATCACACGTCACAATAATGATGAGTAACGGTTATATTGGTAGGGGTCCGTGTGTTATCACAGTGTAGCAATAGCATCAAACGTCACAATAATGATGAGTAACGGTTATATTGGTATAGGTCCGTGTGTTATCACAGTGTAGCAATAGCATCACACGTCACAATAATGATGAGTAACGGTTATATTGGTAGGGGTCCGTGTGTTATCACAGTGTAGCAATAGCATCACACGTCACAATAATGATGAGTAACGGTTATATTGGTAGGGGTCCGTGTGTTATCACAGTGTAGCAATAGCATCACACGTCACAATAATGATGAGTAACGGTTATATTGGTAGGGGTCCGTGTGTTATCACAGTGTAGCACTAGCATCACACGTCACAATAATGATGAGTAACGGTTATATTGGTAGGGGTCCGTGTGTTATCACAGTGTAGCAATAGCATCACACGTCACAATAATGATGAGTAACGGTTATATTGGTAGGGGTCCGTGTGTTATCACAGTGTAGCAGTAGCATCACACGTCACAATAATGATGAGTAACGGTTATATTGGTAGGGGTCCGTGTGTTATCACAGTGTAGCAATAGCATCACACGTCACAATAATGATGAGTAACGGTTATATTGGTAGGGGTCCGTGTGTTATCACAGTGTAGCAATAGCATCACACTTCACAATAATGATGAGTAACGGTTATATTGGTAGGGGTCCGTGTGTTATCACAGTGTAGCAATAGCAACACACGTCACAATAATGATGAGTAACGGTTATATTGGTAGGGGTCCGTGTGTTATCACAGTGTAGCAATAGCATCAAACGTCACAATAATGATGAGTAACGGTTATATTGGTAGGGGTCCGTGTGTTATCACAGTGTAGCAATAGCATCACACGTCAGAATAATGATGAGTAACGGTTATATTGGTAGGGGTCCGTGTGTTATCACAGTGTAGCAATAGCATCACACGTCACAATAATTATGAGTAACGGTTATATTGGTAGGGGTCCGTGTGTTATCACAGTGTAGCAATAGTATCACACGTCACAATAATGATGAGTAACGGTTATATTGGTAGGGGTCCGTGTGTTATCACAGTGTAGCACTAGCATCACACGTCACAATAATGATGAGTAACGGTTAAATTAGTAGAGGTCCGTGTGTTATCACAGTGTAGCAATAGCATCACACGTCACAATAATGATGAGTAACGGTTTTATTGGTAGGGGTCCGTGTGTTATCACAGTGTAGCAATAGCATCACACGTCACAATAATGATGAGTAACGGTTATATTGTTAGGGGTCCGTATGTTATCACAGTGTAGCAATAGCATCACACGTCACAATAATGATGAGTAACGGTTATATTGGTACGGGTCCGTGTGTTATCACAGTGTAGCAATAGCATCACACGTCACAATAATTATGAGTAACGGTTATATTGGTAGGGGTCCGTGTGTTATCACAGTGTAGCAATAGCATCACACGTCACAATAATGATGAGTAACGGTTATATTGGTAGGGGTCCGTGTGTTATCACAGTGTAGCAATAGCATCACACATCACAATAATGATGAATAACGGTTATATTGGTAGGGGTCCGTGTGTTATAACAGTGTAGCAATATCATCACTCGTCACAATAATGATGAGTAACGGTTATATTGGTAGGGGTCCGTGTGTTATCACAGTGTAGCAATAGCATCACACGTCACAATAATGATGAGTAACGGTTATATTGGTAGGGGTCCGTGTTTTATCACAGTGTGGCAATAGCACCACACTTCACAATAATGATGAGTAACGGTTATATTGGTAGGGGTCCGTGTGTTATCACAGTGTAGCAATAGCATCACACGTCACAATAATGATGAGTAACGGTTATATTGGTAGGGGTCCGTGTGTTATCACAGTGTAGCAATAGCATCACACGTCACAATAATGATGAGTAACGGTTATATTGGTAGGGGTCCGTGTGTTATCACAGTGTAGCAATAGCATCACACTTCACAATAATGATGAGTAACGGTTATATTGGTAGGGGTCCGTGTGTTATCACAGTGTAGCAATAGCAACACACGTCACAATAATGATGAGTAACGGTTATATTGGTAGGGGTCCGTGTGTTATCACAGTGTAGCAATAGCATCAAACGTCACAATAATGATGAGTAACGGTTATATTGGTAGGGGTCCGTGTGTTATCACAGTGTAGCAATAGCATCACACGTCACAATAATGATGAGTAACGGTTATATTGGTAGGGGTCCGTGTGTTATCACAGTGTAGCAATAGCATCACACGTCACAATAATTATGAGTAACGGTTATATTGGTAGGGGTCCGTGTGTTATCACAGTGTAGCAATAGCATCACACGTCACAATAATTATGAGTAACGGTTATATTGGTAGGGGTCCGTGTGTTATCACAGTGTAGCAGTAGCATCACACGTCACAATAATGATGAGTAACGGTTATATTGGTAGGGGTCCGTGTGTTATCACAGTGTAGCAATAGCATCACACGTCACAATAATGATGAGTAACGGTTATATTGGTAGGGGTCCGTGTGTTATCACAGTGTAGCAATAGCATCACACGTCACAATAATGATGAGTAACGGTTATATTGGTAGGGGTCCGTGTGTTATCACAGTGTAGCAATAGCATCACACATCACAATAATGATGAATAACGGTTATATTGGTAGGGGTCCGTGTGTTATCACATTGTAGCAATAGCATCACTCATCACAATAATGATGAGTAACGGTTATATTGGTAGGGGTCCGTGTGTTATCACAATGTAGCAATAGCATCACACGTCACAATAATGATGAGTAACGGTTATATTGGTAGGGGTCCGTGTGTTATCACAATGTAGCAATATCATCACACGTCACAATAATGATGAGTAACGGTTATATTGTTAGGGGTCCGTGTGTTATCACAGTGTAGCAATAGCATCACACGTCACAATAATGATGAGTACCGGTTATATTGGTAGGGGTCCGTGTGTTATCACAGTGTAGCAATAGCATCACATGTCACAATAATGATGAGTAACGGTTATATTGGTAGGGGTCCGTGTTTTATCACAGTGTGGCAATAGCATCACACGTCACAATAATGATGAGAAACGGTTATATTGGTAGGGGTCCGTGTGTTATCACAGTGTAGCAATAGCATTGCACGTCACAATAATGATGAGTAACGGTTAAATTAGTAGAGGTCCGTGTGTTATCACAGTGTAGCAATAGCATCACACGTCACAATAATGATGAGTAACGGTTATATTGGTAGGGGTCCGTGTGTTATCACAGTGTAGCAATAGCATCACACTTCACAATAATGATGAGTAACGGTTATATTGGTAGGGGTCCTTGTGTTATCACAGTGTAGCAATAGCAACACACGTCACAATAATGATGCGTAACGGTGTTGCGTGCATATTTTGACGCACATTTTACAAAAATTGATATGGCTATTTGATATGGGAAAATATAGACATGCATTCATTTGTGTATGAAAATGCTGTCTATGGTAAAAGCGAGATAATCCATGTTTGATTAACACTTTTGATTATAGGAGTAATCGTTCTGGATATTGATCCGGCGCAAGGATAGTGCGCTTGCGTTTGTACTTATTTTTTAGGGCCAGAAAATATATTAATTTGCTTATTGTGTTTATGGCCTGAATTCATATGTATTACATATTATTAGTACAAGTAGAATCAGTCCTATATTGTATATTTTGGATGGGTAGGAGGGACTAGATTCTTGTATTCCGGTCTAGCGGAAGTATGAGTTGTCTTGACAAGTCGTGATGAGTTCCGATGTACTGCTTACAAATGGCGGGGTACGTTTTTCTAGAGCTGGTCCTTTCGTCAGGAAAAAAATGTCTTACGAAGTGGTATTTCTTCTGAAGGAGATGGTGTCTCTACGATAGTTTGTGTTCGAGACTCTCCTTATGTCAGTATATAGATGATTCGGACTCCAGGTAAACCCAGCTCCTATTTTGATGATCTCTCGTCGGTTAGGCCTAGCTTGACTTTTGGTGCTTCGTTATGCTAGTGTCGTGTTTGGTATCGACGAAGATGACAGATTTTCCTGCAGCGGTTATGGCTACGTGAAATTAACCTGATCACCGTAGAGCTGTATGGAAACATTTATGAAATCCTTTATATACCCATTACAAATTAACTCTGGCTTATATTCTCCTCCCTATGCATGAGTGAACGACAACTCAGGGAGGTAGCCATGTTGGATTTCGGTCATCATATGTTTTGATCACTGCCAAGAGAACAGATTATTTATCTTATTATCGGACAGTGACAGAGAGATCTCAATCCTGCTAGAAACCCCCTTTCGTGGTTTCATAATCTATACTACAAACTATGGACGTCAAGTAACTTTAGTTATTTATCGATTCCTTCACTGACGCGTTTAGTCAGATAGGGGATGCGGCCATAATGTATCATGACATTGAACTTTGATGTACTGCCATTATTTCTGAATGTGTCATGACTTCAGATCTGCTATGTATACCTACAAATTGATATGTCAACGAACCATGATGTACTCGTAAGTCCCAGTGTGTAACGTC
>JAMPIV010013645.1:0-83757 GCA_024509875.1 Oreohelix idahoensis
GTTGAAGTGGGCGCAAGAGAGCTTGTGGCTGCATCAGTGTATGATTTATTGAAACTGTTGGGGCTGAGGGGACAGTTTAGAAGAAGGGCACTGAAGAGGCTTAGTGAAACTGCCGAAAAGGCATCAGGCTGGCTGTGGAACAACCGCAATGGTCAGTGGAAATCGTGACAATAAACGCTGCGGTACAGAAAACACCAAAATTTTTCTAAGTCCACAACGCTGAGTTTTTTTCGTGTACTAGTGAAAGGGCTGCGACTCTGAGGCAACAGGTGATGTATACTATAGGGAGTGTCAGGTACAGAATTTCAGTGGCTTGCGGCGCGCAGGGGCTAAGGCTCGTCGGCTGCGCGCTAGTGTCTCAGTGTGTGTCCTTAGTTGTGAAGGGCGACGGAACGAACGGAATAATTTGTCTTCTCTTTGTTACTTTCACAATTGCCTCCACGGCTGGCGTTGTGGATTTAAAAGTTGCTACCATAAGTGTAATTGGTTCATTTTCGATACAAGACAACAGGAAGCTGAGACGCTTGGGAGTCATGACCCAAGTGGGCCCGCCCCCTTAGAGTGTAAAGGAGTAATCGGGCCGAAACACTTGTCAGATGGGATCTACTTCTGATGATCAGATTTCTTCCTGTTGTATCACTCTGTAAAGAGTTTCCTATCATATCATCATGGGCCTGGAGGCCACTTTACCAGATGGAGAATTAAACCCAGTTGCTTATGCCAGTCGCAAATTAAACAGAGTGGAACAAATGTACTCAACGATTGAAAAAGAATGTTTGGCTTTAGTCTGGGCGATCAAGAAGTTCCAGATCTATCTATATGGTAGAACATTCGTGGTACAAAGCGACTATCAGCCATTGGTATTTTTGGCTCAGGCAAAACATGGTAATGCACGTTTACTAAGGTGGTCACTGCTCATTCAACCTTATTCGTTTACCATTGAATACATTCCGGGATCGCAGAACGTTGTGGCAGTTTTCTTGAGTAGGCACCCACCTGCAGAAACCCATGGTATTGAGGAATGTTATTGTCACCACTGTTGCAAACGTGATTGTTACCGTTAATACACTTCTGTAGCTACCGTTATTGTTGAATACTGTGTGCACTGTCACTCACCACACAGCTCACGTACGAGTCATGGATGTCAATAAAGGTTGTAAACGCCTGGAACAGTTCGATACTGTTTATTACGTTACAACACACAACGAAGTCACGATGACATCAACAAAGACACAATTTACAATAACTCAAATGCATCTGGTATACAGATTCTCTACAAGTCTCAAACTCCTTTAAAGACTGCACAACACGGCAGTTAGGTTAATTATGGCCTTTTACATCTCTACATGTCTCAAACTCCTCAAACACTGCACAGCACGGCAGTTATGTTAAAGACTCTCTACACTCAAACTCCTCAAAGACACGGCAGTTATGTTAATTATGGCCTTACAAATCTCTACATGTCTCAAACTCCTCAAAGACTGCACAACACGGCAGTTATGTTAATTAAGGCCTTACAAATCTCTACATGTCTCAAACTCCTCAAAGACTGCACAACACGGCAGTTATGTTAATTATGGCCTTACAAATCTATACATGTCTCAAACTCCTCAAAGACTGCACAACACGGCAGTTATGTTAATTATGGCCTTACACATATCTACATGTCTCAAACTCCTCAAAGACTGCACAACACGACAGTTATGTTAATTATGGCCTTACAAATCTCTACATGTCTCAAACTCCTCAAAGACTGCACAACACGGCAGTTATGTTAATTATGGCCTTACAAATCTCTACATGTCTCAAACTCCTCAAAGACTGCACAACACGGCAGTTATGTTAATTACGGCCTTACAAATCTCTACATGTCTCCTTAAACATACTGCGAATGAACATCGCTAAACATCTACATAGTGCACTACGCGGCCACACACTCTCGATACACAGGGCTGACTTTCCCCAGTCAACGCCCAGGACAGAATGCTCTCCCATACACACTCAGGGCACACACGAGACACGGCTGTTTTGAACACCGCTCTCAATACATGCGGACTAGCCGTGAGCTATTCACATACCGTTCAAAACAGTACAAAATAAATACATCTCAACATTTGAGATAAACGCATTCATCACGCTTTCTGTACATACTATCTTTCGATCATTCAAGAAGATTTTTTCCTATCACATTTCCTTTTAAACAATTCAACAGCTAAATCGCATTCAAGCGCCGCCACCCAAAATCTAACTTGTTCAACAAGCATTTTTACAGATTTACTTCCCCTGGGTTAAATAGCACTGTCAAAACTAATTACAATACCTAATCTGTTCTCAACAGCTTACCACACCCCCGGAGAAAAAAAATGATTCCATCATTTTTTTGAAAATTACATCAACCAAAAATATGGGGTGCAGCAAAGCTCTAACACACGCCTAAAAAAATTACCTTATGTTAAGTGGATAATAACATATTTAGAAAAGAATATCAAAAATACATGTAAAGTAGAAAATGAAACATCCAATGTAATCATCCAAGCATACCAACATCAATCTAATACAAATCCAAACTAAGTACATTCAGTACAAACTAAATAGAAAACAACCGATAATAAGAGAAAAGACAAGATCAAGCAAAAGAAGAATGATCCGTAATAAAGGAAAGTATGAGAAGAATCAAATAATATCACAATGTAACAAATAAGTCAAATAATTCTCTACATGAAAAACAAATACAACTAACAGAACCAGTTACATAATCTAAAATGACATACTTAATTTAACAATACAAAGAATGAAGGTATAAATAGGGTACCACGAAAAAGTATACAAGAAGAATGAAGTAAATCACAGATGAAGCACGGAAGCATAACCAAAGTATGAAACCATACTGAAAAGATAACAGAAAAGATGTAAATGAATGACGAATAGTCAACAAAGACAGATAAAAAGTAAAGATGTAAATGTAGAGAAAGATAGTAACACTACATTATAATAACTATCTAAATTAAACATCGTATTATCTAAATAAATACAATCATAATCGAAAATTATAACACAAGATGACGAAGTATATCTATATACTAACATCACAAAAGAGAGCTTATGACAAAACATAGCATAATACGCAATTTAATCAAATTATAAAACTTATACAAAAGTAAAAATAAATTATACTAGACATCACGCAAACAAAAAATATTAACGGTATCAAAAAGTTTTCGCTGACGTATAGTCACGCGCTATATAAAAATACATCATAATATCAAAAAATAAAAATAACTTATTAAAGAAGCAATGTCACTGCACCTAATCAACCATAGCGCACAGTCAAGCGCTGGGACCAGACAAATTATAAAATGTTCGAAGAAAAAAAAAATCCATTTTTCCCAAAAAAGTACAATGTAAAAATATTTCGTAACGCTAAGTTACACAAAATAGTATTTCATATTTAAGTAAATTAGAGCTATAATTAATAAACTAATAAAGAAATTATTTTCAACAAAATTAATTGACATATAAAAAGTCTCTATCTCTATGTAGACACCAATCAATACATGTACGTTTTTTTTTTCTCTTTTTTTTTCTAAAAAATACGTCATAGAAAAATCACATGGACAACATACTGTTAACTACATACAAAGTTATAAATATATAAGTAGAACATAATTTAAATAGAGTATGTGATATAATTATCTGTCTATATTCAGGTATCGTGTTCTAGAAAAATCAGTGTTTCGGACTACATTATCAAATTCAAATACAAAATGGGACCCCAAGATGCAGCAATAGTGAATGCAGTCAGCGACTCATAGCTTGACTGCTTGCGTCAGGACCAGCGAACCAGAGCTGGTCAAGACCGTGCTCCACCTCCACGTGGTGGTCCTGGAAACAGTCTGCAGCAGTGCAGGTTGGCTGAGCGAGCATGGATCGAAATGGGAAGGCAAACCCGGTCCTTAAAAAATGCCGTGCAGAAGTCGGATGTGTCGACCGAAAGGTGCAGATATCACAGCTTAGGCGCAAACAGACACAACGCAACCACCGTCCTTTTCAGGACGAACGAAGGAGAAGAAGAAGAAGAAGAAATACAAAATTTTCTCTAATACAATCAAGTTACGTTTCCAAAATTACATTTAACTGTAACATTTACTGTCTATCATCAGAGCGTACTAATATATTAACCAATTTTGGGAACAACACTCGAGAAAAAAAATTTAAATAAAGTGAGTAAAGTTAATCAGAGACTTTTCTGAAGGTGACTACCGCACCATATTAACTAATGAGTTTGTGCATTGGCTGGCAATCTCATCATGCATAAAAAAAAATCTCAAAATATACAGCTGAGAAAATTCCAAGTTCAACACAGTAGTACAAAAATAAATAATATGGACTAAATAGACATAGTACATAGTCTTATGACTTAAATGTGAAAATACCATAGTTCACTGCTTTTATCAAAAGGTTAAGGAAAAGTCGGTACAAACTGTTATGTTACACATTATTTCATTCATAACACGTACAATATTCATCAAAATACACCAATATAAGAATCACAAGAAAATCTAATAAATAAGACATCAAAACATCTTCATAAGAAATACATGATATTCTTCTTCTTCTTCTTCTTCCTCGTTCGTCCTGAAAAGGACGGTGGTTGCGTTGTGTCTGTTTACGCCTAAGCTGTGATATCTGCACCTTTCGGTCGACACATCCGACTTCTGCACTGCATTTTTTGGGACCGGGTTTGCCTTCCCACTGCGATCCCTACTCGCTCAGCCAGACTGCAGTGATGCAATCTGTTTCCAGGACCACCACGTGGAGGTGGAGTAGGGTCTTGACCAGCTCTGGTTCGCTGATCCTGATGCAAGCAGTCAAGCTATGGGTCGCTGACTGCATTCTCTATTGCTGCATCTTTGGGTCCCACATGATATTCGAATTCAACAGCATAAAGTACTATGCTATACAATACAATAATATTTACTGTTCTAAAAAAAAAAAAAAAATCAAACAGAAAAAAAAAAAAAAAAAAATCTCCAGCGGACTTGTAAACATGTCATCACGCCAACAGGTAACATATCCCTTGCGTAGTTAGCACGGCGACAGGTTCCGCTTGAACAGATACAACTGGGCGCAAAGGCGACCTACTTTCTTGACAGCTAACGTAAACATGGGGAGCGCTGACTTTTTATCGAAAAGCTGTGAACAAATACAAATGAAAATATTCATTTTAATCACTTGTGAGATTTAATTAGGGAAACCGGAAATTCAATCTGTGGCTGTGAACATCTGGTTTCTTCACGATGCCATCAACTCTTCCCTCATGGCATAGTAGACTACATCGAAGGTTTAGGAGCAACCTGACCTTAACTGAAGGTCGTTACTGCTGTATTCTGAAAAACTTTCTGATTTACAACAACGAGATGCTGTCTCGACATCAAAAACATGACCATTATTATTCTTATTACATTGACTATAAGAAATCTTTGGCTTTTGTTGAGCAAAGTTACTCTGGTGATGTGAAGTAACATTTGGGGCTTTATTTTGTCTATAGAAAACATTGCCCTTTCCTCTATTGTGATCATTGTTATTTTTATGAATCAAGTTAGCATTGTTATTATTACTCCCTTTCCTTTGACAACAATATCTATCAAATGGGCCTTGTTGTCTTTCAGAAAAATTACTGTAAAACTCTTTAGTGTTTCCAAAATTTTTACAATCAAATTTTTAGATATGTTAAATTGCCTCTTATATCTTTGAGGACAGAAATTATTATTAGCTGAATTCCCTTGGTACTTTTCGACCTCAGGGTTATTTCTCTTATCAAAACTGTTTTTATTTTTCTCTGTTGGAATATGCTTACTAATTGTGTCAAACTGACTGAGCTGAGTTTGACAAGTAGTAGGACTGAAAGTATCTTTATTGCTCTGCACATAATGGTCCTCCTCTTTAGGACGGGTGTTAATAGTTTTCTTTTCTGCTGTCAACCTATGAGAATTTCCATCAGCAGATAAAAGTTTGCTCTTAAGAGTTTTGACCTGAATTGTATGACCTTTCTTTTCATGATCAACAGAACTAACTGTTTCTGTAGACTTATCTTGGTTATTCTGACGCCAAGAATCAGTATTGCAAGCAAGGGTGTCATAAATTCGTGTGAAATTATATTTCCCACGAAAGGATCTTTGTCCATTATGTCTGACCTGTCTTTCAGCAAAAAGTGTATGTGGTTGACATTTTGCAGTAGTAGCTTGTTGAAAAACATTTTTCTGTCTACCGCTGTCAACATTGACAGTAGACCACATGTTGTTTTTTAAGACAATGTCAAGCAGGCCATCTACCCGTTTCCTTGCTTCTGAAATTTCAATATTTCTATGTGAAATCTCTTCACTAAGTTTCTTATTCACATTCTCAATCCTAGCCACCTTCTCATTCTCAGCCTTTAACTCTTTTAATCTCTTTTTCTCATCCACTTCTTTATTTGTTCTCCTCTGTGTCAACTCTATCCGAAGTGCCTTGGTCTCACCATTCTGGCTATTTATAAGCTCATCAACCCTTTCTGGTAATACTGCATTCTTTTCTTTAAGTTGGCGACTGAGGACAACATTATAATTTAGTATACCATCAAGTGTTTTATTATAGGACTTTTCACGTTCCTTGGTCTGAACTTCTAACTTTTCATACATCTGTTTATTTTGTTGGACCTCTTGTGTAAGATTTTCCATCTTAACATTCTTATCTTTAATCTTAGTCTCCAACTCTTCGATCTTAACTAATGCAGAATTCAATGATGCTTGAACACTAACAAGCTCTGAATTTGATTTATCTAAATCACTTGTTAGTCTGGACACTGTTTTGTGTAGTCCACTCTCCTCAGCAATATTTTTTAAACAATTGTCCCTTTCCTGTAGGGCACTCTGTTTGTTGACTTTCGCTTGTTTCTCATCTTCTAACTTCTTTTCCTGATCATTAGAAATACCGTAGAAAATTACCTTGTGTATACTCCTCACTATATGTTCATGTTTAACATCAGTATAGTTGTACACAAATGAACGAAGGTAACGTAATAACTTTGTTAAATCCTTGGCTATCTCTAGATGAGGAACAGAATAAAAATTCTCCCCACATTGTCCACCAAATGATAAAGAGATTTTTAAGGTGTTTCATTGGTATTGAGCAATGTTATTGTCACCACTGTTGCAAACGTGATTGTTACCGTTAATACACTTCTGTAGCTACCGTTATTGTTGAATACTGTGTGCACTGTCACTCACCACACAGCTCACGTACGAGTCATGGATGTCAATAAAGGTTGTAAACGCCTGCAACAGTTCGATACTGTTTATTACGTTACAACACACAACGAAGTCACGATGACATCAACAAAGACACAATTTACAATAACTCAAATTGTGGTGGGGCGCTGTTTGAATATATTGTGGGTTCGTTTTTATTATTTCAGATAAATTGCTACCCCTGTCCACAGTTCAAGTACATGTTGGTTATGTTAATGTATATTTGATTACTCCTGCTGTTGTTTCATAATAATGCTCGTTATTCTGTTACGTCCAGGGTGACCCAACGATTATAGTTTTATTCCATACTCGACAACATACATGTGGGTTCTTTAACTGACCCAACTACCAATGACGAACTAAAACAGTCTTCCTTTTTAACGAACTCAACATCCTTTAATAACGTATATTCCTTGTAGCATACAGAGGCGTTCGTCAAGATTAATCCTTAATTACCAAACCTCATCAATACAGTATTAATCATATGCCAAGAGTATTCCTCCTCTTGTACAAACCACATTCATTTAGAAAGGTGAACACTTCGCAATATGTTCCCAATGGAACTTACAAGAAAACACAGCGGCCACAAAGCTCAAGGTTTTTTCTTAACACCTTGGCCATACACATTATAAACATCTCTCTTCGTGTCATTTTCCGGTGCGCCTTATTTTCAATATCCCAAATAGTGCCGCATTTATCAGCACTAACTCAAACTCAATAAATCTAACATGTGGTGTGCATGGGCAGACACCACATATTACCCCCCCCCCCTGCGCGCTACTGGAAACTGCAGGTTTCCAGGTCATCATTAACTATACTTAACTATAATGATAAAAAGGAAAATCAAATTCAAGCAATGAGTGAAATGATATCACGATGAGTGAAATGCAGTTAAAATATGTGGCAACAACTTGTGAGCAACATATTAATGCTACGAAAATATCGCTATATAATCTACCTATCAATTGATTATGAACATAAACAACGTTTGTTGTCACTTCCTGTACCCAGGACAGTTACGTATTTCAATGTATTACTCTCGACAGAGTATCAGCGATTACATTATTATGTCCTTCTATATGGACGATATCAAAGTCATACGCTTGCAACTGCAATGCGAATCTCGTAAGTCTTGCACTTGGTGATTTACAGGTTTGGAGATATGTTAACGCTCTCTGATCTGTCATTATAGTAAAATTCGTACCTACCACATACTTTTGAAGTTTATTCAAAGTCCATACTATACCCAAAAGTTCTCTGTCGAAAATAGAGTATTTAGATTCGGCTTCCGACAGTTTCCTACTTAAATAGTAAATCGGATGAAACTTGCCATCAAAACTTTGTCCCAAACACCCGCCTATTGCATGGAGCGAAGCATCTGTTACAACAGTAAATGATCTTTTTAAATCTGGCAGTCTTAATATAGGATACTGTGAAAAATGAGTCTTAATGTTTTGTAATGCATGGTTACATTGTTCTGTCCAAACTACTTTGTTAGGCATACCTCTTTTAGTTAGATCAGATAAGACAGCAGTCAAAGACGAGAACCCTGGAATAAACTTGTGGTAAAAATTCACCAATCCTAATAGACTCCGTACTTGCTTCTTTGTAGTTGGAATTGTAAGATCAAGTATGCGTTTTAAATTAGATTCATCAGGCTGTATTACATGTCTGCCAATTTTGTGTCCTAGAAATGAAATTTCATTGAATCCAATTTCTATTTTGGATGGACGGGCTGTGAGATTGTGTATTCTTAGTGTCAGGAGTAAAGATTGTATACCATCTACATGCTCTTCCCATGTGTCATGAAACATGCAAATATCATCTATATAAGATATTAGGTCAGAACGGTTCCCAAATACTCGACGCATCATCCGTACAAAAGTTGCAGGTGCATTTTTGAGCCCAAAACACATGACATTGTATTGGAACAAACCCTTCGCTGTTGCAAATGCCGTCAACGGTTTACATTCTTCGGTCAAAGGGATCTGCCAATACCCTTTTGATAAATCGAATTTGCTAAAGAAAGTAGCAGAAGCTAAATGAGGTAACAAGTCCTCCAGCACAGGCATTGGTTCAGAATCTGATATCGTGACTTTATTTAGTCGACGGAAATCAATGCATATACGAATGGACTTGTCTTTCTTCCGTACTGCCACCATCGGAAAACAAAATGGAGAATCTGATGGAGAGATTATCCCCATTTTCAACATATTGTCGACCTCGCTGTCAACCTGCTCTCTGATATGCAAAGGAATTGCATACGGTCGTAACTTAATAGGAGTGGGATCCGATAATTTTATTTCGTGAGACATAATGTTAGTTCGTCCAGGCAGATCAGATAATACATCTTCAAAAGATTTCAATAGATTGAGAATCTGATTCTTCTGATCTGAAGGTAAATCGTTACAAATGATTACATCCTTCCAAGTTTCAGAGGCTTGGATAGGTACCACAGGAAAATCAAGCGGTACATCCGCGAAACTAGTTGCTACTTCATCAACTAAAGCAATAGATGCCAGATGCGGAGATTGATTTGTGATAGATTCACAAATATATTTGAGTGGAAGAGGTCGAGAAATGTACGGTTGTAACATGTTAGTGTGGAATGTTTTTCTTTTACCCCTAATGTCGATGATGTAATCTACGTCGGTTTTCTTACCCACAACTTTAAAAGGACCTTGCCACGTAACCAACAAATGATCACCTTTAAGTGGCAAGAGAACAAAAACTTCATCGTTAATCGATAATGATGTTAATCTTCTATCACGATTAATACGCGACCGAGTCTTATATTTTGCTAATTCTGATGCTTCAGTCGCGATTTCACATGCGTCCACAATGCATTGGCGTAGATCTGTGACATATTGGTGACTAGATTTCGTAATCGTATTATCATCATTTGTTATCACCAAATCATGTAAGATAGACATTGGTCCTCTTGAATTAGCCCCGAAAACTAATTGAAATGGTGAGAATCCGGTTTGACGATTAGGAACTTCTCTATACGCAAAGAGAACCGCTGGTATCAACCGGTCCCAATCATGGGGAAACATTGTTGTTACTTTGCCCAACATCTGTTTTAATGTAGAATTCCAGCGTTCTACAACTCCGTTTGATTGCGGATTTAATCTGGCACTCAATGTATGACGGATGTGAAGCACATCACAAATTTCCGAGAACATACCTGAAGTGAATTGCGTGCCATGATCTGACAGAAGCTCTTCAGGAAATCCGATACGTGAAAATATCGATAATAATGCATCAGTCACCGACATTGTTGTTATGGACTTAACAGGTATGGCTTCAGGCCATCTGGTGCATAGATCGATACACGTTAAGATGAAGCGGAATCCTCTGGATGATAACACCGGAAGAGGCCCGATTATGTCGACAGCCATCTTATAAAAAGGACGCACAGAGATATCTGTGGTCTGTAGGGGTGCAAACTGATGCGCACCCTTCCGTGCAACTCCCTGACAAACAGTGCATGATTTACAAAACGTTGCGACGTCCTTATGAACCCCTGGCCAAAAAAAATGTGCCATCAATCTATAAGCTGTGCGGGCAATCCCCATATGACCCGCAAAAGGAACATCATGTGCATTAGATAAAACTAGTGATCGAAATGACGTAGGTACTACAATTTGTCTGAGTACTGAAGAATAATTGTCAAAACAACGTATCAAAATATTGTCATGAAATTGATACCAATGTCTGGCATTATTTGTCTGTGTAATAGTTTTAGCCGTAGCTAAAGTGAATAAACGTCCCAAAGAAGAGTCATCTTTTTGTTGGTTAATGAATGCATTTTTATCTATGTAATGACTTGTTGTCATGTGTGGGATATTATTGCTATCATTAAGTTCATTTGCTTCTGCAACCAACTGTGCTCTAGTAGTCACAGCATTGGATAAAGAAAGATATTCTCTTTCCCATGCAGAAATTTCATCAGTAGAACATTCTTTTATACCCTTTATGTTTCCCAAAATCAAGTCACAGCAAGGCTGGTTGAGAACACATACACGAACTTTCCCAGTAAAGAATGGCGTGGTAATTGTTACGTCGGCCATGGGATATACCTCTACCGTGCCTCCGAAAGTTATGCATTTCACTGACGTTCCAGTGAAACACGACGGAGGGATTAACGACCTTCTTATCCCGACAGTTTGTGCAACCCGTGTCCCTTAAAATTTTAATTGGAGTGTTAAACAAAAACCCATTATGTAAAGTGAGAGTACCAACACCGTCATAAGATGACAACACTGGTAAGACATGTCCACATTTAAGCCGTGGTGTAGCTCCAGGTTGAAATAACATCTTACATTCTGTACAATTATTAGAATTCTCTAAATCAACGTTACACGCATTGGCGTGATTATTGGTTGAATTAATATCATTACTGACATTTCTATCTACCGTCTGACAAGCATTGGCTTGTGAGCGTGCTCTATTATGACTTCTAACGAAGTGAGATCTTCTGCGATCTGAAAAATTGTCTGAATGAGAATGTCCATTGTTGTCCCTGTCATAATGGCCACCCCGCGGTGACAAATTATGATTGTCAGTATATTTGTTGTGTGAATACTGGTTATTTTCGATACCATTGGTTATTGTTATAATTGTTGAAATATATGCCTGTCTCTACCCCGTGAAGGTGAGCGATTATGGTAAAAATTATATTTACCCCTATAGGATGTGTGATTATTTTCTCTATGATTATATCGTCTATCTAAACTACGAGTGCGCGATCTCCAGTGCGTCGCAGCACACGCAGTAGATGAGTCCAAGACTTTTGCTCTGCTCAATGACAAGTTTGGATGAGCAACGGAAAATTGTTGACCTAATTTTTCCATTTCCTCGATACTAGTCGGATTACGTTCTTGTAAGAATGATACAATATCCTGGTTTACCGAAGAAACAATTTTATCTCTTAATAAGAGATCACATAATCCTTCAAAAGTTTTAGGGATAGAAGCCTGTTCAACCCATCTTTGGAGACATAGTTTTATGGAGGAAACAAAATCCTCAAAATTTTTACCCTCTACCGGCAACATGGATCGAAACTTTTGTCTATAGCCTTCCTGATCCAGACCATATCTGCGTATAAATGCTGCCTTTACGACCTGAAAATCATGTCTTTTATCTTGGTCTATACCCAGATAGACCCCAACTGCATCACCTGTGAGGAGACCCGAAAAACACCAGACCACGAATCTTTATCAATATTTAAGCAAGAGACTCTTTCCTGAAATCTTAATAAATAAAAACTTATATCGTCGTGAGGAGGAGAAAAGGGTGGTAGTCTTAATTAAAATTAGGGGTTGTGATTGCCTTCTTCGATGAACCATTACTATCAGAATCATGGGAAACATGATGTTGTTGAAAACGAAGTTTCTCAACCTCAAAAGCTTTCTCCCTTTCAAATTTTGCCCCTCGGCAGCAATTTCAGCTAAACGAATTGCCTTTTCATGTTCCATTTTCTCTCGTTCCGCAGCGATTTCTGCCATACGAATTCTTTCTTCCTTATTTGCTTTTTCTTGCGCCATAGAAAATTCCCTTTCTTCTCTTTCTTTTTTCTCATTTCTTTCTCTTTCTTCTCTTTCTTTTTTTTCTCATTTCTTTCTCTTTCTTCTTTTGCCTCTGCTTTTTCATATGCAGTCAAAGCAAAATTTTTTAAAATATCACCTTCCATACTCAGTGCCTTTCCTTGTTTAATAAAATAGTCAAGAGTCGCCATAGTATACTAAGAAGTATAACTTTTATAAACAATAAATCAATATCTATGTTATCCTCTGCCTTACTTAGTCCATCACACTATGGGATAGTTTGTCTGATTGGTGTAGTCACAATGTGAATAATATATATATATATATATATATATATATATATATATATATATATATATATATATCTATATATATATATATATATATATCTAACTATATCACCTGCACAACTCACTTAGACGTGATATAATTATCATGTATGATTATGCTTCTTGTTATCCACAAGAATCGTAGGATATATAACAAGCAATATTATTGTATTATATTTGATCAATAAATAATGAATCATATGTATGCTGCAAAGGAAAATTATCACATGCCATGAATAACGACAGACATGGATGGAAACAAAATAAGGAAACGACAAAATTGTAAATAGTCAAAAATTCTAAGACCAAAAAAAAAATTAAAGTTTCTACCAGTAATAAACGAGACAAAACGACAAATCACTTTTACCATTAATGTAAATTTTACAAAAGATAGCCAGGAAAGACCCACGCCAGACTAAATTTCCAAACAAAATTGAAATTTTTAAAAAATACGACAAATCACAGCACAGCTAACACGCATGAAAGCCTTAATTTCAAACAGAGCGGTAATCACGACAGCACTAAATGCTGAATCCCTGAAAGAAATTAATGCAATCAACCTATAGAAATACGACACTGAACCGTAAAATGCCTCCTAAACAGTCGCCCGCTAGAGACAAAGAAAAGAAACATATAACACAAAAGAAGCGAGATTTGCCCAACAATGATAGGACCAACAACCATGACGTTACAAAAACATCAATTATCTGAATCGACCATGAGTATCCACTCCACGATGTAACTCCAATGCATCGTTCTACGCAATATCACATTGAATCGTTCACTAATTATTCAGTTAACTAGGACTCTTGGACATGAATTCAACGTCGAAAATGTCCGACCTTCACTCGTGTGAGACACATTGCAGAGATAGTGTCAATATATAATGATAGAGACGAAATGTTAATTTCCAACGAGTGACCGAATAAACTGATGAGGTGACCTTATCAATGTCCTAATGGTTTGATCTAGTACTTCCGAGTCCACTTGTCCAGCGAAACGACCTCCTCGTAAAATCCCAGATTCATATTTCTCCCGTGAAGATATTCGTCAGATTGGTATAGCATCCCTCTCATGGTAAATAAGCGTGAACGATTTCGTCATGGATATAATGTTTTTTTCTGATCCTCAAGTAAGGTACCAGGTCTGGGCATGACCTAGTATACGAATATTGTAAATTTCATGTCTGCACAAAGTTGCATTCCAACAGCTGTCTCTGCATAAAATGTTCATTGTTGAACAGCGATAGATTGATCAAACTTCCCGATATTGTCCCAACAAAGGACTCTGTCTGCCAATAACTTGAGCAACCTTCAAATGTCCTTCAAATCCAACGGACGACAGCCTCCCATATCTGTGGTGGGGCGCTGTTTGAATATATTGTGGGTTCGTTTTTTATTATTTCAGATAAATTGCTACCCCCTGTCCGCAGTTCAAGTACATGTTGGTTATGTAATGTATATTTGATTACTCCTGCTGTTGTTTCATAATAATGCTCGTTATTCTGTTACGTCCAGGGTGACCCAACGATTATAGTTTTATTCCATACTCGAGTGCATGGGCAGACACCACACAAATGCATCTGGTATACAGATTCTCTACAAGTCTCAAACTCCTCTAAAGACTGCACAACACGGCAGTTATGTTCATTATGGCCTTACAAATCTCTACATGTCTCAAACTCCTCAAATACTGCACAACACGGCAGTTATTTTAATTATGGCCTTACAAATCTCTACATGTCTCAAACTCCTCAAAGACTGCACAACACGGCAGTTATGTTAATTATGGCCTTACAAATCTCTACATGTCTCAAACTCCTCAAAGACTGCACAACACGGCAGTTATGTTAATTATGGCCTTACTAATCTCTACATGTCTACTTGAACATACTGCGAAAGAACATCGCTAAACATTTACATAGTGCACTACGCGGCCACACACTCTCGATACACAGGGCTGACATTCCCCAGTCAACGCCCAGGACATACACACACAGGGCACACACGAGACACGGCTGTTTTGAACACCGCTCTCAATACATGCGGACTACCCGAGAGCTATTCACATAGCGTTCAAAACAGTACAAAATAAATACATCTCAACATTTGAGATAAACACATTCACCATGCTTTCTGTACATACTATCTTTCGATCATTCGAGAAGATTTTTCCTATCACATTTCCCTTTAAACAATTCAACAGCTAAATCGCATTCAAGCACCGCCACCCAAAATCTAACTTGTTCAACAAGCATTTTTACAGATTTACTTCCCCTGGGTTAAATAGCACTGTCAAAACTAATTACAATACCTAATCTGTTCTCAACAGTAGCACAACACAAAATGTGTGTGGTCGCCGCTCTGGGTTAGCCTCTACACATTAATAATAATATTAATAAATCATTTCTCTTACCGCAATTCAATGAATTTATTTACACAAGTAAAAGATGACTGGCAAATAATGGCACACTTCAGATTTGCCTTCGTCCAGACTGCAAAGAATTTCTTTTCAGAAGCTTTATTTCTGCTCTCATCTTTACTGTGTCAAAATTTTATTAACAAATGGCGTCCTAACCTTGCATTCTTTTGCTATTATCAATTCTGCCAGCCAATGGAACAACGCGTCAAATATTTGACTCTTTTTTGAAAATCCCAAACATTTTGTGGGTGTTTATCAATACGTTTGCGAGTCTGCTTTTACTCTCACTAAATAGTAATATGTTCGCGTTGGCTGGCAAATCTGCAGCTTTTACCTCGCCTTTTCCTAACTAGTGGGGTGGCCAATCAAATCAAGTCAAAAATATTTGACTCGGGCGAAGATTTTCAAACCTGAGTTATTTATGCGTCCATCAGTCTGTCACAATTTTTATTTTCTACCATATCTTTGTTATTTATGGAGCAATTTTAAAGACAGAAAGTGATTTTTACTCAGCCCATTATCCTCTACATTTCTAGATAAGTTTTATGTACTTCTTTATCATTATTTGCATCTTTATATTTTTCTCGTTATTTATGGTTTTCTTGTACTGTACCACCATATTAATGAAATAAGTCTTCTAAGGTTCATCCAAGTTATTATAAAGGAATATGGATGATATTATATTCAATAATATTTATTCTATCCTTCAAGATCTTAGTTGTAGTTTATACAGAAAGCCATTTCCTAAAATTCACTTTTGTCACTAGCAGCCCTGCCCCATAGGGTCAATTTCAAATTTACAAGTAGGCGAGATATTTTTTTCTTTTCTCCCCCTTGTCCCTCCTCTCTGTCCTGTGAAGACCAAGCACTGCGTGAACAAGTTTTGGTTTTGCACGCTTTTTCGGATTTCGTGAGAAAAAAAACTAGAGGCAGGAAACGCGGGCTGCACTGTGTGCGTGTTTTTGCGAAAGTGACTTCACTGCTTTGTGTTTATACATTCGCATCTGCGTCGATCGTTTGCAGTTTTTGAAAAAGGCGACAGCCTTAGTTGTCTATCGTTAGTTTCATTTTGGCAACAATCGTCAATAATTAATAGGATGGGGTGGGTAAATGAGTTTAGTAGGGGTATTTGTACCGCTTCTTTTTTCAAATATACTTACTTACTTACTTACTTACTTAGTCGTTCCCCTTCTACCATGAGGTGTAGAGGTTTGGAAGAGAGAGCGCTAGACTATTCTATCGGCTGTCTTCCTCCTGGCCTGGTTCCATTCTAGTCCTCGGTCCTTCAAAGATTGTCTAATGTTGTCCTCCCAGCGGACTCTGGGTCGTCCTCGGGGTCTGGAGCCTTGGCTCTTTGTTTCCCATGCTTGTCGTGGTAGCCGATCTTCTCCCATTCTGCAGACATGGCCAAACCATCTTAGTTGGGACTGTTCTACTTGGGTCTGTAGGGGGTGGCATTTTAGGCCTTGACGTATCGTCTGGTTGCGTACCATGTCTCTTCTTGTTACTTCAACCACCTTCATCAGATACCTCATTTCTGAGGTTTGGATTTGGCTTTTATGGGTTGCAGTCATTGCCCATGACTCACATCCATATGTCAAGACTGGGACATAGGTGAAGCGGTATACAGCCATCTTCGTTTTCTTACCAACCTCTCTCTTGCTGAGGAATCCTCGATTTATGGCCTGAAAAAGTCTCCCAGCTGCTGCTTTTCGAGTGGCCAACTCTTCTTTGATGCCTCCCTTTCGGTCTATAATAGCTCCGAGATATTTAAAGTGGTCGACCTGCTCCAGGACCTGTTCTCCCAGCTTAATCTGATGTCTTCTTTCTTCTCGTGATATCACCATGGATTTTGTTTTATAGCTGCTTATGACCATCCCTCTCTTCTCCAGCTCTTTCTTCCAGACTTGCAGGTTGGATTGGAGATGTGCCTCTGATTTAGCAATCAGGACAACATCATCAGCAAATGCCAGCTCTGAAATATAGACCTGTCTCATCTTCCAGTACCCCACTGAATACTTTCTTGTTCTCTCCTTACATGCCTTGATGACATCGTCCATAAGGAGTATGAAGAGGTAAGGTGATAGGATATCACCTTGTCTTGCACCAGTGGTGGTCCTGAACTCTTCTGACTTATGGTTTGCTGTCCTCACATAATTTCTGCAAGACTTGTAGAATCTCTGTATAGCATGAATCAGAGGTGCTGGAATATTCTTCCTTGCCAAACAGTCCCAAAGTTTGCTCCAAGGGACCCTGTCAAACGCCTTTTCCAGATCTTTGAAACAAAGATGGATCTCACTCTTATACTCAAGGGCCTTTTCACTCAGCTGTCTGAGTGTGAAGATTAGGTCTTGAGTACTTCGGTTTGCTCGGAATCCGCACTGGACCTCATCCAATTGTGGCTCAGCTAGTCGTCGGAGTCTCTGCTCCAGGATTCTAGAGTAGATTTTTCCAGGGACACTGAGAAGGGATATGCCTCTATGGTTTCCACACTGTCGATTGTCACCCTTTTTGAAAATTGGTGTTATGATGGCGATCTCCCAATCCTTTGGTATGGTCTTGTTGCACCATGCAACAATGTAGGACCCTTAAGAGTAACAGGTCGCCTGATGCTCCCATGTACTTAACCATTTCTGGTGTTATACCATCATGCTCTGCTGCTTTGCCCATCTTGATTTTCTCCAGTGCTGCCTTCAAATCTTCCATCTTTATGTCATCTTCATCACCATTGGTTTCCTCTTCTGTGCTAGTGGTTATCATTTCTGATGTTTGACCTTGCTCACCATCAAGGAGTTCTGAGAAATATTCTTTCCATCTTTCCATTACTTCCTTCGGGGCAGTAAGCAATTTGCCTTGCTTGTCCTTTATAAATTTGAGAGGGCATTGTTTTTCCTTCCTCATGTTCTTTAGGGTCTTATAGAACAATTTTTGGTTTTCTTGTGCATCTTTTTCTAGCTTTTCTCCAAATTCTTCCCAGGACTTCTGTTTTGCTGATAGCACTTTGTTCTTTACTTCTGTTCTGAGTGTCACATATTCTCTATATTTTCCAATTTGTCCTGTTGTGTTTTTAGCTCCTAAGTATTGTTTCCATGCCATTTTCTTCTCTCTTATTTTCTCTTTGACTTCCTCTGTCCACCAAGGTGTCCTCTTTCTCTGGTTCCCAAGTCGGACTTCACCACATGCTTCTGCAGCATCTGTCTTTATGATATCCTTAAATTTAATCCAGATGGTTTCCAAGTCATCAGGTTGTTCTTCTGTGTTGCTTACCGCTGCAGCAATAAGCCCCTGATATCTGGTCTTAATTTCTGGCTCTCTCAGCTTGTAGGTCCTAATGCTCATTTCTCCTGCTCGTTTACTTGGTTTCTTGCGTGATGTTGAGCAGTTCCTAGGCTGAGCAACTCTTTCAGTTGTTCGTTTGATTGTTAGCAGGTAGTGATCACTTCCAATCTCTGGCTTCCTCCAGACTCTTGCATCTCAGACATATTTGAATGAGCTTCTCCGAACAATGGCATAGTCGATCACTGACTTCTCATTCTTTGTTGGTTCACATCTAGTGTATGCATGTATGCGCTTATGGGGGAACTTTATGTTTGTAATGATCAGATTCTGCTCACTGCAGAATCTAAGGAGTCGCTTTCCATTGTCATTGAGAGTATCTTCTCCATATCTTCCGATAACTCCACCCCATCTAGCATGGTCATTTCCAACTCTGGCATTAAAATCTCCGAGCATGATAACTTCATCTAGGCAGTCATCCACTGTCCTTTGAAGCAGCTCGAAGAATTCCTCCTTGACCTGTGCTCTCTCATCCTCATTTGGCCCATACACTATGACCAGGTTGACTATGGTTTCTCCTTCTTTTAGTTTCACAACCATAATGCGCTCTGAGACAAAGTTCCACCCCTTGATACTATCTTCTTGATTTTGGGCCACAATGCAACCCACACCCCCTTTAGCTCTTTCGGCTATGGGTACCACACTGTAGAGCAGCGTGTTGCCATTGAGATCCATGACTCCTTGTCATTTTTTCTTTGTTTCCGTTATAGCCAGGATTTCTAGTTTTGCTTTCCTCATCTCTTCCACCAGCTCCTCTTCCTTCCCATTCATACTTCTTGTGTTCCATGTTCCATAAGTCGTAGTCCGTAGTCCGTTCCAGTTCGTCGCCTTTAGAATCAGTCCGGTTTTCTCTCTTGTGTTACTCGTAATCGTGGTTTAAAACAAACAGGTGATTGGCCTGTTGTGCCTTTGCATGGTGAAGGGGCTGCCTCCTTACGGCCTCCATGCAGACCGCCCTCCTCCTTTTTCATCCGGGCTTGGGACCGGATAGGCGGAGTTTTTTCAAATATGCTAGCAGAAAAAGTCCCACATTTGCCAATGTTTTATTAGGTCCCTCAATAATTTTTAGAGTGTAAAGTGGCCCTGAAACCCCCAATAAAAAAAAAGTGTGAGAAACGCTGAACTCATATTATGTGGTAGATACGGTATAGACCAACTTAAACATTTGATTTTATATGGAAGTCTATAGGCATATGAACAATCTATTGTACACCAAACTGTAATACAGTATAAGTTATTGTAATTGCTAAATAAGAATTTAAAAATACACTAATAAATTATTAATAAAACATACAAATAATTTAATTGTTACATTATTCTTCCTGTTATAATTGCTGCTACTCAGCACTTGAAGCTGCTATAACTGTAGCTGAAGTTTCTGCTGATTCTGTGACTAGCTGTTGAGGTTCTCTGACTTTTTTGTGTCAGAAATAATCTAACGTCATTTACTTTGTTGATTTAAAAAAATTATACTACTTATTTATATAACTTATTACAATATTCTCTAAAATTTATTATTTATTAATTAAATTTTTATTTCATTATATATTCTCTAAATCATATATGGGTTAGGGGTGCCATGGTACAGCACATCAGCAACAGGATCCTCCACTGTACATGATTTTCTTTGCCTTCCTCTTCTCCGTTTAATTACTGTATTTTCTCAATGACCTAGATACTAAAACAAACATTAGTGTAATTACACGCACAAGGTTAACTTAGAAAGACAGACGGACGAACTAAGAGAGAGAGAGATGCACTGAGGGACACATGCAGTTATGCCGCTCGCTGTGTGTCGCTGTGTAAGCCATCTCGCACGCCGTTTGCATGGCCTGATTTTCAAATAAACAGTGATGAAAAAACTAACGACACGACATTAGGTTTCGAAAACAGGTTTAATTCTTATTAGGAAACATGACATTCCCCTGTTTTACATCTGATTCCTGACTTTATACTGATAGTACAGTTAAAAAGATGCGGACAGATGATAGTTAAAAATAAACAACTAAGATCGAAAAAAGACAGTATTTTTAAATAAGCCATTTAGTCTCATGATAATTGTATATTCGGGTTTCTGAAGACTTGTGGACAAAGAATATGTAATTGGTTGTTTAAATAGTCCATTAGATAATTAAATATTGGTAATAAAACATATAGAGAACAGAGATACTGTCATGTCGAGTCATATCTGCTTGGATGGAATTGCATGATTTTTTTTTTGAAAACACGTAGGTGAAAGAAGGCTAAGATAATACGAAGTAGGGGATTGGCTTGATTTTGAAGGAAGCCAAGGTATGATTGGCTAACTTAGATATACGAATCTAGTTGTTGATAGTAACACATAGTAGTGAGATTTTTTTTTTTTAAAGTTAATTCAAAAATAAAGATAGGCTTAGTCCGATTGGCCAAGGCATGTGACCTTAACGAAAGAGTACGCTGCTCGTTGCCATTTAAAAAAAAATATTCATAAGAGCAGGAAGCGGTGACAGACTTGTGCTGTGTTTTATAAGATATAACTACAGAAATCAGTCTGGGACAGTGGGCAAATCTAAAAGTGTGCCATATTCAAATGCCTTATTCATCGTAACCTGTGTAGATTTCCTTTACATGTGGTAAGATTGATTTTATTGACTTTTTTAATTTGAAAAAGGGTTGTGTATAAGAAAAGGCCATGACAAAAGGTTGTAATTAAATGGTTCCATAGCAGACTTAGGCATGGCCTAGTTGTTGATGCATTATACTATGGACCATTTAAGAAAGTTAGAACTACAGGAATATATATGATGATCATGCAGAAACATTACACCTATCTTATTGCATGGTGAAGTATTGCAGGAATGGCAGAGGCGTAGCCTCCATTAGGGAAAAATAAAAGAAAACTGGTACCATTTGTTCCATCACATGAAAGTGGAGAAGCTAGGTTGTCAGAAGAGCTGACCATGTTCTTTTGTGAAAGTTTATATGTTTACAGGTAAATTTGGAGGAATTAGTTTGATATTAAGACAGAACCATAACTTGCTTTGACAGGGGTTCCTGCTGGTACTTGTATGATGCTGATACTGAATGATAGAGCAATTCAGCACTAGATCAAGGAGTCTCTGACACCTGCTGTTATAAAAGAGGCTTAAGACCAGAGGATTGTGAAGCGTTTGGCCAAACTGACTGCAATTGCTGCGATTCCAGGGCTCAGATAAGTGATATATCTGGCCTGGAACAACTTATTACTATTCCTGAAAGATCTCCTGTATTGAATAAAAACATTCCTCCAAAAAGAATAACAGAGACCATATTATTAAAACTAAAGAACATTGGGATGATGATAAACCCCAAGCTGCTTCATAATACCAGTAATTAGATATATTAAAGAATATCCATTTGAAAATTGTACCCATGTACTATAGACATACTGTCTATTGCATGTAAATATTTTAATATATATTTGTAATTATATTATGCAATCAAATTGATTATCATTGACTAAAGTCCTGACCAAAACAATATTTAGGCTCAGGACCAATAAAGTTTAACAGAAAATTTTTCATTATAAAATTTAACAGCTGGAGTTAGTTGAGTTTATCTTAGGATTTAATATTTGTTTGTATATGTTTTGTATTGAGATTATTCCACAACACTTTTACAATACCCTAGACACTTAACGAAGCTATTATTCACATTGATCAAGAATAAGTCTGATTGAGATCGAAATGTGGTAGCAAGTAAGGTCTTCTGTATACACACAAAACTTATTATCTTCAGAAACCTTCACAGCTGATCTCATTCAGTACACTAGGTCCCCTATCACCATATTTATACCTCATCAACTCACCACATATATTGGGGTCTCTAATTCCGGGATTGGAATTTGGCATATATAGGAATCTCATACAGCATATATCAACTGACTCCAGGAATAAAAATTAGCAGTAGGATATAAATTCAAGATTGTATTACTGGTCTTAGTAGAGGTTAGGAACACCCCTAAGACAGTAACAATAATTAAGAGGAGATTTTACAGTGATAAGTTGTTCCACCAGTAGTAATTAGTTAATAATTATTTTAATTAAGTTTAGAATTGTCTTAGAACCTTAGTAGATCTACTTGAGTTAGAATCGCTGATTTGGCCAAATTTAGATCTGCCGCTGTACAGACTGCTAAAGAACTGGGAATGGAGGGGCAAATTATGATTGCTTATGTCACAACTGAATGTGACAAATTTATTGACCGTAAAGAAAGAAAATTTGAACCGGAAAGAAAGTTAGAGGCAGATAAGGAAATTAAGAGGTTGCAGATTGAGGCTGACAAAGAGGCTAAAAGGTTACAGATGGAGGCTGAGGCTAAGAAGTTACAGTTGGAAGCAGAAGAAAAGAGACAGGCTGCTGAAAGAGAAGAAAAGAGACAGGCTGCAGAAAGAGAAGCAGAAGAAAAGATACAGGCTGCAGAAAGAGAAGAAAGAAGATTAGCTGCAGAAAGGGAAGCAGAAAAAGAGAAGAGATTACAAAGGGAACATGAGTTACGACTAAGGGAGCTAGAATTTCAAGGCCATGCTCCTGAAAATTGTGCCTGTCCCTTTGCCTCAGATGCCACTGTTAGTCAGGGAGCCTCAACCTCAGCTATGAGTTTTCATTTAGACCATTTTGTTGAGAAAGAAGATGACATAGAAAGTTACCTAAATAGATATGAACTTTTAGCTACCACGTATGGTTTAGAGAGAGAAAGGTGGAGCTTAAAGTTATCACAAGGGCTTCATGGTACAGCTTATGCAGTTTTTTCCAAGATGAGCAGAGATGACCAAGACAATTATGACTTGTTAAAGCAGGCTCTTTTGTTAAGATATGAAAAGAATGGAGAATTTTATAGGAAAAAGTTCAGGAATGCCAAACTACTGTCGGGTGAGACCTATCACCAGTTCTCTGCACGGTTAGAGACATACTTGGAGAAATGGACTGCTCTGGGGGAAAACCCAAGATCTTAAGGAAATGATCCTTATAGAGCAGCTAAGAGAGTCCATGGCTCCAGACCTGAGAAAGTTTCTCATGGAACAAGGTGCAGAGAGGCTGGGTGAGTTACTAAATGTCGCTGAGAGGTATCAGGTAGCCCAAGCAGAGGTAGCTGGTAATAAGAAGAAGCAGGTAGACAATTCTAAGGCACCACAAAACTTTAATGAGTTTGATCATTGAGATCAGAACAAAGGTAAGCGCCAGTTTGATAGGCCACGTTATGATAATAAAAATAAAACCCCACAAATCAATGAAAGGAAATATGATGACAGGAAACGCTTCAGACAGGAAGGAAAATATTGTCAAATATGCTGGATGCATAATCATAATACTAGTGAATGTGGTAGGAAAGTTCCTCCATATCACGCGGCATGCATGATAACAGTGGACAAGGGAAAGAAGCAACTGACAGAGAATCATATAAATCTTCAACATCCCCCCATCTGTGAAGAAGTGACATGTAATGGTGCCAAGGTTATGTGCCTTTACGATTCAGGTTTAGAATATGACTCAGTTGTGAGTGCAACCCTAGTGCACCCTGAACAGTATACCACAGGGAAAGTGGAGATACAAGGGGCCGTAAAGGGAATATCCACCATGACACTTCCCGTAGCCCAGATAAATGTCAAGACTAGGTACGTGGAAGGAGTGATTAGAGCAGCCGTGTGTGACGACCCTAATTACCCGCTGGTGTTAGGGAGTAAATATGTTTTTCTATGAAGCCCGGTAAAACCTGTTGTAATGGCCACGCTTCAGGTTAGGTCGACTCCTAGTAGAACGGAGGAGGAACCACCACTAATTTATTCCCATAAGCAGATGAGAAAGACCCAGGCAAAGGATAAATCACTAAAACCTTGCTTTGGCAAATTGCCAACAAGCCATACACACCCTAAGAAAGGGCAATTCTATTTAAAGGAGGGACTGCTCTTCAGGACAGCTAGAGCAGGATCCAAAGAACAGGGACAGTTGGTATTGCCAACTCCCTACAGGGAAAAAGTGATGGCACAAGCTCATGTTGTACCTGACGGTGGACACCAGAGGAATGGAACCACACGTAAAAGGACATCTGAAAAATATTACTGGCCCCAAGTAGCTGCTGATATGGCACATTTTGTGGGGCCTGTGAAAAATGTAGCAAGGTACAGTCCCCAAGTTGGGAAAATAATAATCAGATACCAGCCATGCATCCTGAAACATATGGGCCTAAAAATAACAAGGAAAATAAAAATAATAAGGTTGACATAGAGGATAGGTATCCACCCTCCCACCAACAGTTTTCACCAAAAATATTTAGATTAGCAACTATGAGAAGGGCATCCAGAGAAAATAGAAACTCAGACCAGTCAACCCAGGCACAGTTTGAAGCAGCAGTTAGGGAACTGGCTGAAATTAATATTGAAGATAATCCGCCAGATTTGAACCCGAAACAAAATGTTAGAAGAAAATTGGGGAGTGGACGAGTGAGCAATTCGGAAAATGCTCACAGCGCTTCACTATATGGCTATTAATATAGCATGAAAAGGGCACTGGTGACATTGGTAGTCACCCGACCCTACACCGTCCAAGGGGAAGTATTGATCGGACCCTGGATTGAGATTGTGACGAGTAGGGTGTATGTAGGTGGATGTGGACGCTTAGACAGACAACACTGATACACCGCTCGTATAGCTCATTGTCCCAGAAATAACTCCAACAGCCTGTATCAATCTCCACTAATGTATTATATGAACAACAAATCACAATGGACGCAGGGCTATTACAAATGCTGTAGACATCATCAATTCCGAGTATTCTATAAGCACTCTGCTTCCCGGAATTACTACACACAGCAACTAGGATTCTTCATAAACAACTACTGCAACATCCACCTTTCTCTGCTCTACACTCTATGCTGTCTCCTGTCTACTCTCTGCTCTCCACTGTCTCAACACACGTCTAAACCAACACACTGCTCTCTCTGACTGCCCCTTTCATGCGTATTCCCTAAAACCCGTGAAACCCTTTCACGCTCCACCGAGCCCCATTCACGCATCACAAAAGCTAACAGCTTGTCTCAAGCAATGCTCACACCCTATAGCAAAATTATTACCATGCACGCATTCCCAGCTCACAACAACTCACATGACTAATAAACTCCCGCTGGAGCATGGGAACATTCACACATACCAAATAGCCTCAACACACTCCGTGACATCCACCCCTTTCCCCACGTGAAAAACCGGGGTTTTTCACCGTGAAGACAGAGATGGGAGTCCTATACATCATTAAAACTAAAGTTCATCATCAAAGTAAACAATGCTTCCATACAAAATACATCAACCCACACCAAGAGCACACAAATTATTCTAGCAATAATCATATTCAATATCTTTAAAGTTAAACAAAATTCATGTTCATATCAGAGAAATGCATGCATAATCTATAAACTTCATGTAAAGTCATCAAACTTATACAAATATAACTACAAGTAAACATGCTTTATCATCATCAAAATCTGCATGTCCGTTATCTTGTCCTACATCAAACTGTTGTAAGGTTAATGCTCAGCTGCTTGGTGACTTGGCAGACTGCAGAAAACTCGTTGCAACTCCCTATGATCAATGCTAAAGCATATGCCCTGAGAAAGAAAATTTTGTCCAAATCAGAAAGCAACAAAAGTTGACTAGTTGCAAAAATATTCTCAAATTTGGTCTAAGTCACTTTAACACTTATTTGTACAGATCACTCTATTAGGCCTTCCCTTCTGAGTTAATGATGTTAGCTTTCGGGCTCTGTAATTTCAATATTACATTATCAGAGGCCCTTTCTGGCATCATATTTATCTCAGCCTTGGTCATATTCTTCAGGGTAGCTGCTCCATTTAGGATGACGACATCCTCGGCTACTATCAAAGCTACAACAATAGCTCTCACCACCATCATTCTATCTAAGACGTGCTCTACTGTAAAGATGGTTAATCTCTCTTTTGTCTGCCCAGCGGCAATCTCTTCTGAAACCACCTTTGTATATTTCTCCAGCCTTTTGTTCACTATAGCTTGGTCTGCTGGAACAAAATCCTCTGTTTATATTTTGTCCTCTGTACCTGTTTCTAAATCCAATCTGACGTTTACTTTGAAAATTACCATAGTAATCATTACTACTCATGCGGCTTCCTCTAAAGTGTCGGGAATCTCTTAAGCCATTGGTTTCTCTTATGTAATGTTTCTCATGTGGCATACGGGCACCATGACCTACTCTGCGATACTTCTCAATCAGTTTTCTGCGCCCTTCTTTCATCCGGTCAGTCTTAGGATATTTGACAGATTCATAACATTCATTTTTTTGCGGCAAAGTAAAGTTCACCTTTGTTTCATTTACTGCCCTTTCCTGAATATTCATCTTACGTTCACCCCATTCCTTTGCTGATTTAATATGCCTCCTAATGTTAGTTTCTGGTTGACCCAGCTGTTATGGAAACGATGTATCTTCTCGTTGGGGTGAAATTAAATTTAATACTGAAGTATCAGCAACTCGGACATTACCAGATGACATGCTATCTACAGGAATTATCCTAGGTTTTCCTTGCAATCTAGTAGTTCCTCCATAAGTATCGTCTCTATTTTTGTGCTTCCATAGTTTAATATCCTCATCTGTGCATTCTTTGATACCACGAATATTTCCAAGTATCAGATCAGCGACCGCATTATCGTCAAGAACACATGCTTTTACCCTACCTCGCAAGAATGGCGTGTCAATATCTATCAACACCAGAGGGTAAAATTCCACCCTGCCAAGAAAAGTGATACATCGAGCAGTTTGCCCTACCCAACGAGACCCCTCAATGCACGATCTCCGCACCCCAACTGTTGTACATCCTGTATCCCTTAAAACAGATACAGCTTTATGTCCTACGTACCCGGGATGCAAGACTATATTCCCATCTGTATGAACTGCTGACAAACATGGAAGTGGGTGGCCACAAATCAGAATTGGTGCCTCATCTTTATGAAAAAGTGGTCTGCACCCTTCACAACCCTCGTTGTTGAATGAATCTAAGACTACCACCGAACTTGCGCGTTCAAACTTCCTATTAGGACAATCAAATTGAAGGTGACCAATCCCATTACATACAAAGCATCTGTACTCCTCGCGCTGGCTCTTCTGTGGACTACCCTGAGTGCTAGTCTGAGGCTCGGCCACAGACTGAGGTTCAGGCTTGTCACAAAACTTTGCTCCATGGCATGGTGATCCACATTTAAAACAACCAGAAGGTCTTCTACTACCTGACTCTGTCATATTCTGTTGTTTCCTGGGGGATGTACGGACGTTACTTTCCGTCCATTTCCTACTTACTGCTTTCTTATCATAAGGTCTCTCCTCACTACGAGAATTTTGTCTCCGATATGGTCGTGTTTCATAACTCCGCTTGGCCACACATGTCGTAAATGTTTCTGGCACCGCCGATTTATGAATCGGTCTCCCCGGATGTGCGGTTGCGTACTGTTGACCTAACTGAGACATTGCCGAAATATTTTCCGGTTTTCTTTCCTGGAAAAAAGCCAACAACTCCGAGCTACATAAAGACATCACCTTATCACGTAAGATTAAATCACATAAGCCATCAAAATCTTTAGCAATGCCGGATAAGTCAATCCATCTGTTCAATAACATCTTAATCTCTGCGATAAACTCCGCAAAATCTTGCTCACTACTTGGCATCGCACTGTGGAACTTTAAACGATAACCCTGCTCATTTAACCTGTACTTGCGTAACAAAGTTTCCTTCACTATGTCATAATTTAATCTATCTTCCACAGTTAATTGAAAAACTGTTTTTAATGCTGATCCTGTTAAATAATCTGTTAACAGTGATCCCCACAGTTCTTTATTAATCTTTAAGGCAGTTGCCTTCATTTGAAACCTCTCCAAAAAACCGTCCATAAAATCTATGGATTCGTTGAAAATTGGGAGTTTCAACTTGTACATACTTCCATACTCTTTTTTGATGATGTGTCTATACCCGATTTCTCTAACTCGAGTCTTCTCAAGGATACCTCTTTGTCCGCTTCTATCTTTTTAATTTCTTTCTGTGCTTCTATTTCTTTCATTTCTTTCTGTGCTTGTATCTCTAATCTCTTAGTTTCTCCCTCTGCTTCCGCTTTCTTTCTCTCTCGCTCTTCATATCGTTCTTGTCTATCCTGCACTTCTTTAAATTGAGCCTGTGCAAACGCTAAGAGATCTTCTCCAGATTTTCCTATCTTCTCACCGACAAGGATAAAATCCATAAGTGTTGACATGATTATAAGTATATATGATTTATATGAACCTCGAATACTGTAACTTAATGTCAAAATAGTTCACACCCCAAAATAATATCTTAAATAACAACTAAGATAATACCTTACTCACTGTATTCAATGTCTACCCACAAAAAATTATTAACCCTACAAAACAAACAATGACACAAATGATGATGATAAACACTACACACTAATTATCAACCAACAACTTGGTAGGTCGGTAACAAGAGAAAGGAAAGATGTGTGACAGAAGTAATATTGAAATATACAGTACCTGACCTCTGTAACGTACGAAAACAGGAGATTGGAAAAAAAAATTTAACGTATTTACAGGATAGTGTAAGAAGAAACATGACTGAAGAATACACCATATACACAGAACGTCAAAAAGGGAATGTAATATACAACCAACAACAAACTGCATGTAAACAACTAATGCAAAAATGCACACTTTATTCGTGAAGGGCAATACAACTGATCCTGCCCACAGGATAGGACCCCTTCTAAGAATAAATAGCGCAAAATCCTATAGATAAAATCAAAATACAAATAAATAACATAATCGTCACGTCCAACAACAACACTGAAACAATGAATGCCAAGGGAAGCCTATAGAGCAATCTGGACAAATAAATGAAAAATGCCTTAGAATGATGAACCCAAACAAACTAAGGTTACGTAGCTTTTCTGATGCACTGAAATGGCAGGCTATGGCAATAAACTGATCTGATCTGTTGTCTCCAAGTCACCTCTGCAGCAGTAACTTTGAGAAGTCCAAACACTACAACAGTTCCTGTGAGGAATATGTTTAATACACACTTAGTATATAATTCAAGTTCTTAGAATCTAACATGGACAAAAGAACTAGAGAGAAAGATGACAGCTAGGATTCACACAGTTATAAGTAACGTAGATATAAGTAATGTGTAAGGCAGATAGGAATAGCACAGCTAAAGGTACTATAGATATTACAATTAATTATAAATGTAGTCTAATCTAAACCTACATCACATATAAACATACAAAGACAGAGTGAAAATTAACTACAGTAGAACAGCAACACTGAAGATGAGGTAGACAATAAGTGGTATTATTACAAGAAGAAAATAGCAGAAGTAATGAGAAGAATGTGAAAACAGAAGTACTCAGTATATGAGAAAAACTACTGATTTCTTAGGAAATACACTGTTAGCACTAAATAACATCAAAATTACCCTTTAAACTAGAAACTTAGTAAACACTTTACTAGAACATTAGCCTATTAGAGCACGAAAGAATGTTACGTAACTTTCTTAAACGAATAACAACAAACTAAATTCTAATTAAGTTGTATCTCAAGAAATTATGGCAAAAACTAATTGTTCACGAAACAACTACATAATACTTATATCCCAAGCGTGTAGATATGTTTATAATGTCTTCAGCCAGTCCCAAGGTTGATGAAATATGAAGACTCCACACACAGCACGCACAACACACTCAGTTCAGATTCTGTAGCGCCCCCGGCTACACAGATAGTGAAAAACCAAGCACTTGTTTTCCACTTCACACACAGCAACACGACAGCTTCATAGCTTTCACAGCTTTCACAGATCCTCTACTTCTGGTCATCATAGATTCTCCTGGTCATAACACACTGTTTCACAACCGCAGCAAACGATGTAAACAGACTTGTAAGGCAGCATTCTTATAACACACTGTTTATTCAGTAGCACACACGTACCGTTGACAACTGACCTAGATTTGAACAGTGTCGAATCGTCTGGTTACTGTAAAGTTGTTACATTTCGCTGCGTTGAAAAACAAACCATCGGCTGCTGACCTAATGACCTCAGATCACTTCAACGCTGTACAGCTATGGGTTCACTTGTAACATCCGAATAGACGAGCCTTCAATGTGACGAGTAGGGTGTATGTAGGTGGATGTGGACGCTTAGACAGACAACACTGATACACCGCTCGTATAGCTCATTGTCCCAGAAATAACTCCAACAGCCTGTATCAATCTCCACTAATGTATTATATGAACAACAAATCACAATGGACGCAGAGCCATTACAAATACTGTAGACATCATCAATTCCAAGTATTCTATAAGCACTCTGCTTCCCGGAATTACTACACACAGCAATTAGGATTCTTCATAAACAACTACTGCAACATCCACCTTTCTCTGCTCTACACTCTATGCTGTCTCCTGTCTACTCTCTGCTCTCCACTGTCTCAACACACGTCTAAACCAACACACTGCTCTCTCTGACTGCCCCTTTCATGCGTATTCCCTAAAACCCGTGAAACCCTTTCACGCTCCACCGATCCCCATTCACGCATCACAAAAGCTAACAGCTTGTCTCAAGCAACGCTCACACACTATAGCAAAATTATTACCATGCACGCATTCCCAGCTCACAACAACTCACATGACTAATAAACTCCCGCTGGAGCATGGGAACATTCACACATACCAAATAGCCTCAACACACTCCGTGACAGAGATCACCCACACATATTATAGCAAAGCTAAGGGCGAATTGATTTCTGATGCAGAAACTCATTTCCCCACATATTATCTTAATTCACCAAATTGTCGGTAGGCGGAAATATAGTTGGTGAATATGGCCTCCATTTGAGTGGCACATTATAGAATATTATAACAATATTATTAGAAGGGTGTTTCCACATTCAATCAAGCCTGAGATCAGACCAATTGGTGGCGGTGAACATTTCGGAGGAGCAGAGTGTCTCCATTGTTGCCTTTTTTAAATTGAGGATAGTCCGAGTGTTTATTAAGGCTGATCAGGAAATTATTGGATCCCCTATACAGCTCAGATATCACCATATAGATCAACTCCCCATAACGAACAATTTGAGGAACATTCAATATTCTCGGGACATGTCGTTGAGCAGACTCAGAGAAGAGAAATGGTGAATATTGATTGCTAAGCAGCATTTAGACCAGCAGTAACACTTGCAGCTGTTCAGTAACATAACTGAATTGGATTCTTGGATTGCAGAGGTCTGAGGCAACCTTCGTCAGTAGCGCTTACTTTGAATTGACCCACCTGCATTAATCCATGATAAAAATAAAATCAGCGAAACGTTGATGCAGATTTTCTAAGCCGCCATCCGTGCGATGAGAATCAGAGTAATCACCAGGCATAGACATAAATTTATGTATGTGTACCTAGAATTAGGAACTGACATATGATGTCTGTTTTAAAGTGGGGAGAATTTTGCCAGTGAAGCGGCCGTATTGCCTACTCTTTACGATTTCCAACTGCGCTGGAATTTTTATCGTGCGCAACTTGCACACGGGGCCTTCTATTTTTTTTTAGCCCTTATCCGAGAAGGCTATGAATCCGATGTCACTACCCAGGAGACCAGGGTGGGGGAGTATGACATCATTAGGACCACTGGTTCTGAAAAATGTTTCCATAAATTATATTCCCTCAACTGGGAATCGAACCCGACACCTCTAGAAAACGAGGTGGACGCCATACCTCTTAGCCACTCTGACCCCCCCATGTTAACATATTTAAGTGGAAGACAAGTCAATCAAAATTAAGTAATAAGTAATAGGTCAAATATAACTTCGTCCTATAGATTTTAATAACATAATAACAAAAAACAAAAAAATTGCAATACAAAAATAAAGAAAACGGTTAGTATAAAAATGTCTCTATGACATTCTGATGTTTGTATGGATTGATACATTGTTTTGTACATATTATTACATGTTATTCCCACTGTCACGGATTACCTCCCCTTAGCTCTACAGTAGTGGTCCAACAGTGATCAAAACTCAAGAGTAACTAATGTGGGTCTTCAAATGTGTCTACCTTTGCACAAGATTACTCTTGGTAGAGTTGTAGATAGAAGGATAATGATGCTTCTACCTCAAGGGTGTATCACTAAATGTTCAGAAAGCGAGAACGATGCTGCATTAGCTGAGCAAAAGTTAACTCTAGTATCTGCCGCCAACGTTTGTGGAGATTTATGTAATAATTAATGTTAACTCATTCAAGCCCCCAGGTGAGTTAATTCAGCGAAATTCATGTGATCATTATTTTCATTGGTTATTAGGTATGGATAGAACTATATATATATTTATTAGAATCGGAACTCACACATGTGCCTTACGCTCTGTAATGATTAATACTGCAATAAGAAGGCCAGCTAGGAGTAAAGTTTATTGACAATCGGTGGCAATCCGGCTTACAGATTACCAGCACTACGTATAGGCCAGTTAGCAGTCTTGGTCCAAATCAATCAGATGTTTGCTCCTGGTTCATTAGGAACAATGCAAAGTCAGATACTACTGGATCCACAACCGGGATTGAAACCTGTATCATGACAAGCCAAGTGTATGGTGCTTGTCCAATAAATACCACATGTCCTAATGTGTGTCTATGTCTTCAGTATGTGTATGTGAATTATGTCCTCATATATCTGTTTACATACATGGGTATTAAAGTCATCATAACTCATGTCATACATTCTAAGTCATCAGTCATATATAGACACAAGGTAAGATAATGTAGACAAAAGTAATGATAGATCATTAGCCACATAGACACAGGAAAGCCGTAAGATACAAACAGAGAATCCTTTGGGTTCAGCCTTACAATCCCTCTCTAAAAAGAGCTAATAGCTTAATTGCGAATTATTTACCAGGCCTGAGAAGGACTTTCGCTTCACCGAAGGCTGGATAGGTTTTGGTTATATTTCAAGTATACTCAATCTTCCACTAGCTTATCGAGAATAGCGACAGCGTCATACACAAGATATACATCAACCAACAATATATACATCCTAATGTTTAAGGTCGTGTTTTTCTATAACGACTGTTCCTCCTCCTTTGTAATATTTATGTCTGTGTGTATAAATAAAAGCGTATGTCGTAAAATACTTGTCTGGAATATCTTTTTTTTTAATTTAAAACATTATGTTCCTGATTTGACGAAGAGCATTTTTCAGCACTGACGACATATTTTGGTGCGCAAATCTACGATATCAGTGAGAGGGTGTCGTGGTTGAGTAAAGTGTAGAGTATTTGTCAAGTTGGACAATAGTAGTGAAATCGACAAGGGATAGTGGACTGACAGAGTTATAGATTACACGTAGATAAAGTGTAATAGGAGATGGACTTGAGACAAACCTGGAGAAGATTTATCAAAATGATCTCTCTTTCCAAGCCTCAACTCACTTTTACTGTCTAAGCACCTCCTGCTCTCACTCTTTTCTCTTATCAAACATAGAGATTATAGTAAAGAGCTAAAACAAGTTAATTATGGATGGAAGGGTCGTGAACAGCCCATTAATAAATGTGTAAACTTTATTAAAGAAGAAAATCATGAAAATAATGCATATCATCATACACAGCATAAAATTCATCAATAATCATCAATAATCAAAATATACCAAATACAACAACAACACACACACAACCGATCATAAAACCTGTAGAACACAGAGAAATGAATAAACTGAGTGTCAGTCCGTCCGCTTTCGTGGGACCAAATGTGCCAGCTCCAGAAAAGTGTCTTACATGTAGATCCTTCAAGGCGAGGGAATAAGCCTACAAAACTTTCCTTGATGGTACTATCATTGGTGACCTCTAATTGCGCGAGGTGGGATGGAAGACTCTATTTACCTCTGGTTTACCAAATGAATAAAACTGCGTGTCAGTCTGTCCGCTTTCGTGGGACCAAATGTGCTAGCTCCAGAAAAGTGTCTTACATGTAGATCCTTCAAGGGGAGGGAATAAGCCTACAAAACTTTCCTTGGTGGTGCTAAACGTTGGTGACCTCTAATTGCGTGAGAGGCTGGAAGACGCTGTTTATCTTCTCTTGCTGACCAAATAAACAGACTGAGCGACAGCCTGTCCGCTTTTGTGTGACCAAAGGTGCTAGCTCCAGAAAAGTGTCTTACATGTAGGTCCTTCAAGGTGAGAGAATAAGCCTTCAAAACTTTCCTTGTTGGTGCTAAACGTTGGTGACCTCCAATTGCGTGAGGGGCTGGAAGACGCTGTTTATCTTCTCTTGCTGACCAAATAAACAAACTGAGCGACAGCCTGTCCGCTTTCGTGGGACCAAAGGTGCTAGCTCCAGAAAAGTGTCTTACATGTAGGTCCTTCAAGGTGAGGGAATAAGCCTACAAAACTTTCCTTGGTGGTGCTAATCGTTGGTGACCTCTGATTGCGTGAGGGTGCTGGAAGACGCTGTTTATCTTCTGCTGACCAAATAAACAAACTGAGCGACAGCGTGTCCACTTTCGTGGGACCAAAGTGCTAGCTCCAGAAAAGTGTCTTACATGTAGATCCTTCTAGGTGAGGGGATAAGCCTACAAAACTTTCCTTGGTGGTGCTAAACGTTGGTGACCTCTAATTGCGTGAGGGGCTGGAAGGCGCTCATAAATGCGAGGTTTTCATAACCCTGAACTATACCAGACGAAGTTATTTGGGGACGAAGAGAACCAGGCGCTCTTATCCGGCGCTATTGCTTGCTTGGCATTAAATCCGGTTTAAACGAGTTTAGCTGTGGTTTGGCTGAGTGCCCCGTTTAGGCACACAAAGGCGGGTGATATCAGATTCTGCTATAGACATGCTGGGCGGTTTTGATATTCTGGAAGCCGCAATGCTCTGACTGGTAATCCAATAGGCGAGTAGAGAACTACTACTGCCTGAGATGATTTCAGATTTAGCGTTGGCTCGTTGCACTGCGTGAGCTTAACTTTGCGTTGACAAAGGGTTTAGGTTCAGGAATGGGGTTGACGACTCGTGATTGCTAGCTGTATTCAGCATCCCTCTAGAACGAAGAGTATATGACATTCTTCGCCTGACTGGAGACTTGACTCTGGCAATTCAGTATCCCTGAAACTGACACCCCCCCAAAAAGACACCCTTTACATCAAGCAACAAGAAAATCACTCTAATGTTTTATATCCAATTATGCTCCGCTCCTTCCACTATATCAATTATAGCATGTGCCCGCATAGGCTTAATATCTTTTGTACACCCATGTACCTGTCAGTAATTGTTCTGACAGCAACAATCTACTCCTCTTCTTCCAACTAAACATACAGGAACCCTAACCTTGAAGTTACAGTTGAATGAATATGCTTATTCATCTTACAACATTAAATGACTTACATAAACAGATTACAGCATGTGACATTACACAAATAATTCATATGTCCCCTTGGGGAAATATATTAACATTCCACAAAATGAGTACATAGAAAATGCAATGTTCTTGCTATAATAATACAGCTGTGGCTGAATCATATGATATAATTATATCTATGCCTGGTGACTGCTTTCTGTGAAAGTTATAGATTAGTGCCTAGCCACACAAGTAAGCATAAAATGATTCTCCCTTGCCACTAGAAATATCTATCAAAAAAAAGGAATAAGTGACTTTCTCCTATAATTCAGTGTTAAGTGAATGATCCACATCTCTGACCTTATCTAGCAGAAATGACAGTTAATTTTGCTGACTCTTAATCCAATGGTAAACATTGTATGAACTGATTCTACGCCTAGTATCTTTTATTGTAAGTTTATCATTTCCCATTATAAACCGTAACAGTTTAAGCACCACTTAACTAAGACCGTAGACAGTGCTACATTATCACTGAATTAAATTTACCGAGAGAAATCCTCAAAAAATGAAGTAAGTCACATTCCTATCAGATATATAAAAAGCTAACATGAATATTTATATATTAATAAGACATGTCAACTCACCCCGAAAAATGACTAGAGATAGGCCTTAACATTTAGTTCTGTGTTAAAGTCTGCCTTATCTCATGATGGTCCATCTTGGGCCAGGAAAATATTCACGAGTGTGTTAGTCTATTAAGACTAACCAGATTTATAGCTTACAACCAACGCACCCGGGACACCTGCATAGCCTGATTCTACAGATGTATCGGCGTAATGCGTAATGAGGAGTAAGACAAGGTTTATTCTAGAGACTACATCAAAGACAACAGACGCCAGAAATTCCCCAGATAGACATAATATTATGATCAGGGGCCACAACAAATCTCTCCTGAATTGAAGATTAAACTCGTTTACCGACCGACCGTAAAAAGTTCCACTGCCGTTAGCGAGTCGGTTCTACACAGAAGCCGTCTCGCTCGTTCAACGCGATCAAAGACTAAAGCAACCAGAGGAATGTTTCTCTGGTCAAACGAACCACTATAGAATATATGTTTAGATAACATTACGTTACCGCTACGCTGACCGTTGAAGGCCAGAACGTAAACAAACCGCGGGTGGGGTTTGAAAAGGTGAAATAAATAGGGTCACGAAGGTAGGAAAGAAAATATAAAATGACAAGGAAACCAGAACATTAAGAGTATTAAAAAGAATCGGACGTGATGATAAAAAATAAATTAATAGCCACTGTGACAGAGGGTAATTTTATACTAGCATTTAGAGTGACAGACCATATAAGTATTTACTACTTTATAACTCGTAGCGGGTGGAAATGTTTTTTTTAAAAATATATTGATAAAATACAATAAAAAACATTCAAATGTTATAACATGCATATAATGTACATGATGAGCTTATATTATTTGTAAGTAAAAAAAAATTTGATTTATTTAGACTTTGATTCATCGCTATGGGACGCCATTGAGAAAATTTTTCATTGTGTGACCAATTTTTTCAGCGAAGAGTCTTTTTAGCAGGACTTTTTATTCCATTTTCTTCCTTTGATTTTCGTTGGTTGTTGAATTTCTTGTATTTATTAATTCTTTTTGGATTTGTAGTTTCTTTGCTTTATTATAGCTCGAATCGTCCATTGTTTACTGTGCACTGTTTATTTGTAAAATTGATTCAATACCTTTTTATTGGTTTATATATACTTATATTATTTGGTAGGTTGACTGGAAATAATTAATGCATACAATTAAAAGCTTGTATTTAATTTATTATTTGTTTTAATAATTATGTTGTTGTCCTTCCAACAACAACAAAATGCTACCCTTCGAACCCCTTTACAAAACTGTGACAAGGCATACATAAATCAGATTTTGCACGTGACCAGTGTTTGTAATTGTCTTCGGTTGTTTCTTCTCTCTCTCTGATGCGTAGTTCATCATCAAGCTTTTGTAGTTCTTCAGTTCAACACGGTTTGCAATACTGTCTTGCCTCTCTGATAACAGACTCCATGGCTGCTAACTGGGAATGATTTGCAATGTTTACAGAACTAAAGATGATCTAACTGGGATAAATGTGTAATTTTACAGACCTTCAAACGAGCCAACTGGGACATATTTGTAATGTTCAAAGACCTACAGGTGAGCGGACTGGGATATATTTGTAATACTGACAGAGCTAAAGACGGGCTAACTGGGACAGATTAGTAAACTGCAGATGGACTGACTACACACCAAACCCCACCTCCGACAACTGACTGCAGAGATTACAGTTATATAACTACGGGTAGAAAAATAAAGCAGACATTCCACCAAGAACCAACCAAAGTCGTAGAACAAGACAGACAGTTTATCATTGACATATCAAATAAAACAATGCAGTGAAACAATAAACACTCCAAAGGAATAATTATTTTTTTGCAATTTTAGACACCATACGTCAAATCATCATTGACAAAGTCATACATCAGCTGGAGTTAAGGAAGACCACACTATGGGTAGACACAAGAGTAAATGAAAAACACACATGGATCTTCATTTCAGCTAGTAATACTTTTAATGACACGTCGGCATACTATCAAAAATTGATATTGAGGTAAACTCATTACACTTAAAAAATACAAATAAATAAGTATATGGATTGAACAAGCAGAAACACTCGAATAAACCTTACGACGTGACGGTCAGACAGGCAGCTAGCGGTCCTTCACAGAAATAGACATTTTCATGGCTAATATAAAAGTCCCTCACCCACATATTTAAATAAAAAAGGGCAGAAATAACAGTACAGCAAAATGTAATAACAATGCGCACAATATACACCGCTTATAACCGAGATATCACACCTCTTGGACGGTTTTGACCGGATGTCGAACCTCAGAAATAAGTGAAACAAAAAGAAAAAAAAACTTAACCATGTGATACTTTAAGCAGCAGATAGAGAAGGTAGGGGAAAGCATCCTATTTACTTCCAAAGGGAAACAATTTATTTATTAACACAAATCATAATAAATAACATATTTTTATTAATTTTTTAATTGTATGAAATTTTTGGACAAAGTTATAGAAGGCATAAACTATTTCCTTATTTTTGGTAGTACCGTTTTTTATATTATTAAAATTATAATGTGTGTCTTATATTTAGAAGTAAAAGACTTTAAATAATTTGGAGTTTGATACACATGTTAAGGTAGCGAACACTTAAATGATCAGCCACTTTCAATTATAATAGCATGAAATCATTAAACGTTGCACTCGCAGATCTGCGCGCCGAAAAGTTTCATCGGCGCCAAATAGCGCACTTCGACAATCTTTTAAACACATTTTCTTACTTAGTATTTTCTCTTCTACCTGGGGGCCGAAGTGACTAAGAAGTATGGCGTTCGCCTCTAATTATAAAGGTATAGAGTTCGGTTCCCAGTCTAAGGAATATTTATGATGGAAGTTTTTCAGAACCACTGGATCCTAATCATGTCATACTCCCGATGATCCCCTGGGTAGTGTGATTGGATGCCTAGCCTTCTCGGATAAGGACGAACAAATAGTAGGTTCCGAGTGCAAGTTGCACACGTTAAAAATTCCCTGGCAATTGAAAATCGTAAAGAGTAGGCCTTATGGCCCTTGCCATAGCAGAATTTACAAAATTAGGAAAACCTATCCGATTACAAAAAATATGTATGGAATGTATGATTCCTAAATACACACATGTGGGGTTCTTGCCTGTGCTTTGGTGTTCGTGCACTGTGCTGATATCCTCCTTGAGATCTAAGGGAGGAGATCGGAGCACTGAAGGAGTTGTCCGTGTGCAGTGAAGATGGACCTTAAAACCAAACGACACAAACATCTTCTACCTTAGGGTGTAGAGGTTAGCCAGAGAGAGCGCCGTGTTATCATGTAAACTGCTTCCAGTCCAGTCCTCGGTCCTTCAGGGATTGTCTAATGTTGTCCTTCTAGCAAATTATGTGTCGTCCTGGAGATCTGGATCTCTGAATATTGTCTTCCCATATGTGTCGTGGCAGCCGTTCTTCTCCAATACTACAGACGTGACCAAACCACAGTAACTGTGACTGTTCCACTCGGCTTTGAACGACTAGTGCTATTGTAAATAAACACAGACAAACAATGTGACAAAGGAAGAGAAACAGCGGTTACAGAAAAACATGTTCATTTTTTATTTTTAATTCTGTCATAAATATTCCTTAGACTGGGAACCGAACCCTATACCTTTATAATTAGAGGCGAACGCCATACTTCTTAGTCACTTCGGCCCCCAGGGTAGAAGAGAAAATACTAAGTAAGAAAAGGTGTTTTAAAGATTGTCGAAGTGCGCTATGTGGCGTCGATGAAACTTTTCGGCGCGCACATTTTTTTTTTTAAATTACCCCTTCTGGGGCTCAAAGTGAGGTCTATTGACTTTAGAATGTGTAAAATTATGTGTGATCCCGGCTTTGGCTAATACACTTTGATCTTAGCCAAAAGGCCGAGAAGCAATGCGCACACATTTTTTTTAAAGTGTTTTTTATTTTATTTTTTTATCTTTTTATTTATTTTTTTTTTAAAATCTTTATTCGTATTCAGTTTGAATTTACAAACATGTTCATTTTACATATTTCAATAAAGAAATTTCAATCAAAATACAATAAGCAGCTGCTTAGAAATCCCTTTCACTCTCTCACACACTGGTTTCAGTACATTGCAAATGCTGCTTTACATAGTTTTACAGACCATTTACCGATCGATTTATCACAGGGCCGGCCGATTTCAAAATGGCGGAGTATACACAAACCGTCGATGAGGCATCGGCAATCGGCAATGATAAAAATGAGTGCATAATGGAATTATTGTGAACAGGATTTCACCTTTTAGTCCAGGAGAGGATTGTGTATAACAGTATAAAGGAAAAACAGTAGGAAGTTATCATTTACGGAGATATATGCGTAATACGGCTGCCCACAGTTACGCTGAAAGCCTGTAAACCCCCTTCTGTTCTAAATACTAAAATCAACATAGAACAGTATGTGAAGTTACATGGATAGGATAATAGAGATATATCGGCTGTATAAAACAAGATAGGATGGAACAGTATGGATAATATATAAGCCGAGGAAGAGACGGGGAAAGTTTCAGGCAACGCACAGATCGAGTGAAATCGCTGGTTCGGAAAGGGATTGCAGCCGAGTCTTAAGCTGTGACGTCAGTGCTCTCCGATACGTCCGCCGGAGGCTTAAAAGTAGCGGATCGGTAAACTAAAGGTGACACAACGAAGGACACAACGAAAGAGGTTTGAGACAGACTGAGAGGCAGAGTTCGCCACTACCCATGTACCACCTGAATTGTGAGCGGATCGCCATAAATTTTCAGTCCGTGTCTGAAGTCTGATAATAATAATAGCCCCTTTAGACATAACTGACTATGGGAATGCGCCCCTGAGGTGGCAGCCCTCAGCTGCTTATTTTCCTGGTGCTCCTTTCGACGTTTTCTCCTTACCTCTGCTTCTTGTGTGAGCCTCTCTTCGCCCAATCTGAGGTGGTGCCGTAAATAGAATCGCCACTTAGTGCGATCGGCAGCTTCATCCTCCCATGTTGCTGGATCCATGTCCAGTGCCCTATCTCTCTTGCAGACATCTTTGAACCTCAGCTGTGGTCGCCCAACTGTTCTCTTGCCATCTGCTAATTGTCCGTAGAAGATATCTTTTGGGATGCGACCATCTTCCATGCGGCGAACATGGCCAAGCCAGCGAAGTCTGCGCTGTCTAAGCAGCGTATACATACTTTGAAGGCTAGCACGTGACAACACCTCGACATTTGTCACTTTATCTTTCCACGAGATGCCGAGGATGCGGCGTAGACACCGCAAATGGAAGGTATTGAGCCTTCTTTCTTGCTTAGCATAGGTCGTCCAGGTCTCGCTGCCATATAGGAGTGTGCTGGTGACGCAGGCATTATATACCGCAGCTTTGGTCTTCATTGTGAGTTTGGAGTTTCCCCAAACACGCAATGTGAGGCGGGCAAAGGTAGCTGCAGCTTTGCCAATGCGGCTGTCGATTTCTGTATCCAGTGAGAGTTTGTCATTGATGGTAGACCCTAGGTATGTGAAGTGGTGCACCATTGCCAATTCATAGTTATCGATAGTGATAACTGGTGCAGCACCCACATCCTGACTCAGCACATTCGTTTTCTTTAGACTTATTGTGAGGCCAAAGTCCTTGCATGCTTTAGTGAAGCGATTCATCAAGCCTGAAGCTCCTGTTGGCTTTGAGTGATGACTGCAGCATCATCAGCGAACAACAAGTCTCTTATAGTGACCCTTCTGATTTTTGTTTTTGCCTTCAGCCTTGAAAGATTAAACAGACGGCCATCTGACCTAGTGTGAAGGCATATTCCTTCAGTTGCATCTCTGAATGCATGTTTCAAGAGTAAGGCAAAGAAGATTCCGAAGAGGGTCGGAGCCAGAACACAGCCTTGTTTAACGCCACTTCGTATATCAAAGGGCTGTGACGTGCTTCCAGCATATTGGACTGTTCCCTTCATGTCGTCATGGAATGACTTTATCATTTCCAGCATTTTAGAAGGGCAGCCTATTTTCAGGAGGATTTTAAAGAGTCCATCCCTACTAACCAGGTCGAATGCTTTTGTGAGGTCTATAAAGGCGATATATAATGGTCTTTTCTGCTCTCTTGATTTTTCCTGAAGCTGGCGGAGAGAGAAGATCATGTCTGTTGTTGATCTGCCAGCTCGGAATCCACACTGTGCCTCTGGATATATGCGCTCAGCTAACTTGTGTAGTCGCATTAAGATGACTTTGGCAAAAACCTTACCAACAATACTAAGAAGAGAGATGCCTCTGTAGTTATTGCAATCACTTCTGTCTCCTTTATTTTTATACAGTGTTACAATCTTGGCATCTCGCATGTCTTGAGAAATAGTTGTCTCTTCCCAGCACTGGCACAGCATCCTATGCAGGGGATGTAATAGCGTGCTCTTACAGCATTTGATTAAATCAGGAGGAATCCCATCACTGCCTGGTGCTTTGCCAGAGGCCAAGCTATCAATGGCCTTACTGAGTTCCTCTAATGTTGGTTCGGCATCCAGCTCCTCCATAGTTGGCAGACTATTGACAGCATCAAGGGCTGCAGGCGTAACGGTATTGTCTCTAGCGTAAAGCTCAGAGTAGTGCTCGACCCACCTCTCCATCTGCTTACCCTTATCGGTTAGCTTCTCTCCGCTGATGGTTTTTAGCGGTGCCGTCTTACTTTTATGGGGGCCAAGTGCTTTCTTTATACCGTCATACATTTGTCTAATGTTGCCTGTTTGCGCTGCGATCTGGATGCTCTCACTGAGCTGAGCCAATAGTCATTTGCACAGCGTCGAGCAGTTTGTTGAACTTTGCTTCTCGTAGCCCTCAGGATCTGTAGGGTTCTGGCACTCGGTGAACGTTTGTATTCATTCATAGCACTGCGCTTAGCTTCAATAACAGGTGCCATCACATCTGATGAAGCGTCAAACCAGTCATTTGACTTTGCTGTTTTCTTACCAAAGGTGGCAAGTGCAGTACTTTGAATGGTGTTCCGTAGATGCTCCCAGTTCTCTGTAATAGTATCACCATGCTGAGGGCTACTGAGCACTTTCTTGAAGGTCGCAGTGAATTGAGCGATCATGAAAGGGTCTGACATCTTGCTGGTATCAATGCGTGGTTTCCCTTCATGTCTGACACGATAGAGTTTTCTTGGTTGTGCTCTGATTTTGCAGCAAACCAAGGAGTGATCTGTGTCACAGTCTGCACTATGGTACGAGCGCGTGGAGAGCACAGACCTGAGGAGTGGCCTTCTGACGAGAATCAGCGCAAGTTGGTGCCAGTGTTTGGATCGTGGGTGTCTCCATGACACCTTATGCTGGGGTTTTGTCTGAAAGTAGGTGTTGGTCACGCAGAGGTCATGGTGGACGCACAACTCTAAGAGCCGTTGTCCATTTTCATTCATCTTGCCAATACCAAACCTGCCCAGACATGAAGGCCATGAAACATTATCGGCACCCACTCTAGCGTTAAAGTCACCAAGGAGAACAAGCTGTTCTTGCCTAGGTATGCTTTTGATTACTGCTGCTAGATTCTCGTAGAACTCATCTTTAGCTTCTGAGGCAGAGTACAGAGTAGGAGCATACACACTGACAAGGGTGATGGGACCTGTGCTAGTTTGCAGGCGGAGCGTTAACAGGCGTTCTGATCCATTCTCGCCTTGTTCAACCATGTTAGTTAGCGATTTTTTGACCGCAAAACCTACTCCGTGTTCTCTAGCTTTATCAAGATCTTTCCCTTGCCAATAAAATGTGTAGTCCTTCTCGCTCACCATTCCAGAGCCCGCCAGGCGCGTTTCCTGAAGTGCAGCTATGTCCACCTGAAGACGTTTAAGCTCATCATTAATTATGTCTGTCTTCCTTACATCGTTTACATCCTGTAGGTTTTCGGATAGTCCAGTCAACATAGTCCGGACGTTCCAGCATCCCAATCTGAGAGTTTGCTTATTTCTATTTTTTCGATAATTGCTTGGTGCAAAATTTTCTGTCCACAGTTCGGGTTTGACCCTAATCCCCATGCACCCAATGGGGAAAGCAGACAGTGGCGGGACAACACCTTATTGACTGGGGACTGCCCAGCTTGAAGCGGGCGGTAGCTGTCCAGTGAGAGCCTAGAACCTCTCCCACTGTCGGAAGTAGCCCCTGGCGCCATGCCCTACGCCAATTGGGCAAAATGCTTATAACCGGTAACTGCTACTTCCCGTGTTTTGCCGACACCTATAGGGTGAAGCTGGAGTGTCCTCTCCAGGGCGCGAGTTTGGGCACAGTTATATGGAGATCAAGCTGTTGCTCATGCAGCATGTTCCCCCTCTCCACACAGCCGGTAGATCCAAAGGAACGGCAGTAGCCGATACAGTTTGGTACCAGCCACGTCGCAGGAGTTGCCAGAATAATGTCGAAACGACATTAGACTGCCTTAGGGACTCCGACTCAAGATTTATCCTCAGGGTTTACTCCCGAAGCCAATTCCACAAATGGATATTCCCGCAAGGCAGCGGTGGTTTGAATTCAGAGTTCCTTCTCTTAGATAAGCTACCAACCAAAGATCACGAGCCCTATCTGCCCGAAGCTGCTGGTTTTAAAGCGCCAGTCGCTCGCCTTTGCCCCTTCTCCCGTCAGTGGAAACAGTTCCGCCGGGCTCAAATTGAGCCACACGTGAAGGCCGGGAGCTGGACTTGGTTGTCAGAGGCTGTTTGAGGGGCGTGCCATAGAAGTATTTTATCTGCAGTGAGAGCTTATCCTCACTACAACTCCCGGCAATAACAACCTTTGGAACCCTGAAGTCTGAGGGTAAGCGAAATTATGATAACTACTGTGTATAATATTTTTTATTTCAGGTTCATGTAGACTTCACAAAATATGCACGTAGAATATTCCTTGATATAATGTATTGTGATTTTTAATATGATTTAAACATGTACTTTGTGGATGATTGTTGCTTGTACAAAAACGTACCACAACTAGCCCCACAGCCAAATGAAGATAATATTTATCATATTAATTGCTGTGTTCTCTGCTATGACTGTATAACTTTGACATCTGATGACTGACTAATCTGACTTATGTGCTAGTCAGTTACAATTAATTGAAATGTTAATACTTCTGTATCACTGAAATGATGTCCTTATTTACTATGATTGTATAATGGTGACATCTGATGACTGACTGGTCTGACATCTGTGCTAGTCAGCTACAAGTTTAGCCAGATACTAGCCAAGGCTGATATGATGTTTCAGGTTCCATGAAATAACTCAAACCAGACTATCAAGTATCAGAAGCCTGTGCTGTTCATCAGAGGCAATCCCACAAAAGTGCAGGACCCCAAAGAGTGAACTTCAACTGGTCATTGGCATCCCTAATGTTGGGTCTACCAAGTCTGATATCTACAAATGACAGTTCAGTGTCAGCATTGTCAAGTTGAAAGATAAGTGTCATTTAAGACACTGACCACCCATACATGAAAAACAGCCAATAGTTGAAAACAGTATTCATACCTTTAAGAAATTCAGTCAATTGATGACAGTTATGTGTAAAGTCAGAGGACTAAGAACAGTGATATAAGTAAAGTGATTGCAGTTTTCAGTAACTTTATTATTCTAGATCTTGAAGTCTAACAGACAATAATAGTAATTGTGTGAATATTTTTAGATATATTTTAAGGCTCTATTCCAACTAGCAGAAATAGAATATTAGTGTAAATATTAAAATATTTTAACTGTACCTGAGGAATTATTCACTTCTTACATTTGTGGTTTCAGTGAATGTTCATTTTATTTATCCCCTAGACCTTTAGTAATCATAAGATAGTCACAGGGAGGAGACACCTTAAATCCTGGTACAACTTCTTACCAACTGGCCAGGGATTTCACAGTCTGACTATTTCTATGATATCCATACACCAGTGCTTATTTCTAAGACTGGGGTATTACTTGTGAGACCAGAACTCTTTACTGGCATACTATCCTGGTAGCTTATGAGATACCTGGATTCTTACATAGATAAATAATTTTAAATAACCTCCCGCTACAGGCTTGAGCGAGCTAATATTAATTATTGCTTAATTCTTTATAAAAGGCGGCGGATCAGATTTAAGTTAACAATTGCCCTGCCCAATGCAGCATTGTTCTGGACTTCTGAAATATCTTATGAACACTCCCTTGAGATAGAAGCATCATTATTCTTCTATCTACAACTCTGCCAAGAGTAATCGTGTGCGAAGGTAGACACCTTTGAAGACCCATATTATATACGCTTGAGTTTTAACCACTGTTGAACCACTACTGCAAAGCGGTGAAGTCGATTCCGTGATAAATACTAACACAACTACAGATGAGCTTACTGGAGCTGAATTACAACACTGTCAAGTAGGTTTTTTTGAGATTATTAATATATGTCATAGTGGTATGAGAATGATTGTTAAAACCATTAACTAAGATAATAAATAGTTTGAAAACAAATACGCTGTCAAGTAAGCAGAAACTACACATCAAACCCCTAATCCGACAACTGACTACAGAAATTGCAGTTATATAACTACGTTTAGAAAAAGACAGCAGACATTCCACCAACAGTGAACCAAAAACATGGAACAAGAGAAACAGTTTATCACTGACATAACAAATAAAACAACACAGTCAAACAATAAACAATCAAAAAGAAGAATTACTTATTGCGATTTTAGACACCATACGTCAAATCATCATTGATAAAGTCATAAATCAGCTCGAGTTAAGGAAGTCCACACTATCGGTAGACACAAGTGGAATCGAAAAATTCCCAATGGATCTTCTTTCCAGCTAGAAGTACTTTTAACGACACGTCGGCACACTATCAATAATAGATATAGAGGTAAAATCATTACACTTAGAAAATATAAATAAATAAGTATATGTATCGAATAAGCTGCAATACACGAATATACTTACGACGTGACGACTAGACAGCCGGCAAGTAGTCATAGAAATAGACCTTTTAATGACTAATATAAAAGTGCCCCACCCGTGTGTTACCGGGGCCCGAAAGGGGGGCAAAAAATAGTAACACTCTACCCTACCAGGCATGTCGTCAAAAGCGACTAAGAATGGTTGGGCATGGGGTTGGGTCCCAATCCCGTAAAAAAACTTTTAACCACACAAACGTCAAAAAACATGGACAAGTCAAATAAAGAATATAAAACAACTCAGACGCCCAAGACTGAAGAAGGTCCTCTGGAAAGGAATCGCGTGAAGCAGTCTAGAGAAAGCCGAAAGGAGTCTGGGTTGCCGACTAACCTTTTTTTCGTCTAGAAAAATCTCCAGGATTGGCACCTGGAATGTTCGCACTCCGTGTGAACAAGGGAAAACTGCACAGGTAGCAGCAAATATGGAAATTACAGGATTGATATCCTGGGTCTCTGCGAGACACGGTGTAAAGGCATAGAGAAGAGGAGATTGATCACAGGAGAAATGGTGTTGTCCACAAGACATGAGGAGGAAAGAGCCCACCACAGTAAAGGAGTGGCTCTAAAGCTGTCAAAGGAAGCACAGAAGGCACTTATAGAATGGGAAGCAATGGGACCCCGACTTATAATAGCAAGGTTTAAATCAGCCAAAAAAAAAGTAAATATAAAAATCATTCAGTGTTATGCACCAACAAACGATAAAGACGAATCTGTGAAAGAAGACTTATACACCAGGCTACAAAGTGTCTTGGACAATAAGAAAAGAAGGACATCACAATTTTGATGGGGAACCTAAATGCGAAAATAGGAACAGACAACACTGGCTTTGAAGAAGTCATGGGAAAGCATGGATTAGGTATGATGAACGAGAATGGGGAACTATTAGCAAACTTCTGTGCTTTAAATCAACTAGCTATAGGAGGAAGCATATTTCAAAATAAAAGAATACATAAAGCAACATGGATATCACCAGACCACAGAACTGAGAATCAGATTGATCACATATGCATAAGCAAGAAGTTTAGGTCATCATTGCATGATGTGAAAGTATGTAGAGGAGCAGATGTTGTATCAGACCACCATCTTCGGTTGGCTAAAACAAAATTAAAAATCAAGAAATTTGCAACAGCATATAGTTATAGAAAACTGTATAATGTGGGATATCTAAGAAATCAAGAAATAAGAGAAAAATTTTCAATCACGGTATCCAACAAATACCAAGTACTCCAACAGCTGGAAGATGAAACAGATACGGAAGACCACTGGCAACAAGTAACAAATATATGGAACGAGACATGTGAAGAAGTACTGAGAAAAATAGAACATCAGCACAAAGCATGGATAATAACAGAAACCATTAGTAAGATAGAAGACACGAAAAACAAGAAAGCAGATTTAAACAGAAGCAAAATCAGAAGCTCCAAAGCCAAGGCTCATGAAGAGTACATAGAAGCAAACAAAGAAGTAAGAAGAACCATCAAAAGAGACAACATTAAATATATTGATGATTTGGCAAGGGTAGCAGAGGAAGCTGCAGCCAAAGGAAATATGAGGGATATGTACAACAACACAAAGAAGCTAACAAGGAACTATAAGCTAGAAAATGGCCTCATGAAAGGTAAGAATGGAAAATTGATTAGTAATATACACGAACAAATAAAGAGATGGACAGAACATTTTGAGGAGCTTCTCAATAGACCATCTTCAACTAATTCCCCAGACATCCAGCCAGCAGAAGAAGAGCTAAAATTCAGCTGTGAACGACCAAATAGAGAAGAAATAAAGAAAACCATAAAGCTTCTGAAAGATGGAAAAGCAGCTGGTCCAGATTGCATTCCTACAGAGGCCATCAAAACAGATATTGATACCTCTACAGAGATATTAAAGAAACTACTTGGCAAAGTTTGGGAGAGAGAGGAAATACCAGCAGAATGGAAGGAAGGTTATCTGGTCAAGTTGCCTAAGAAGGGAAATTTGCAAGAGTGCACATAGTATAGATAAATAATGTTACTATCAGTGTGTAATAATTTTTACAAGATAGGTCTGAGATATTTATGATCCTGTCCCAGCGGGAGGCGTTCCGATGTTAGCAACCACATGTCCGCACAACTCTCAAAGGATGTTTCTGTAGATTTACAGTCTTCAGCCCGTGAAATTTTCCGGTTCGAGGAACCTCGAAGACGATTTCTGTTCACTGCTTGTTTCCTGTAATAGTGCTTGTTTAGTTGTGACGTTCCGTCTATTTATTTGTAAATGGCTTGTTGTAAATTGCTCATTTTCTTGGTTTTATGATTGTTTTGTTCGTGCTATTACCTCACCTTCCAAGCTCTTGGTTAATACAATATTCATGTTTACACTCTGTCCGGGTCCTGTGTTGTAGTTTCTTGGCTGTAAGATTGTTCCATTTTCTGTTTTACCTTCAATTTCCTATTAGTATTTTTTCCCTTGCTGCAAATGTTTAACTGTTTGTCTATATCAGTATACTATCTTATTAATATATATTTTTTCTTGCATTCTTTTTCTTCACATGTTGTTGCTACATGATTTATTTTATTATTATTGCTTAATAGTATTCCTACCTTCTTTGCTTTCGTCATATTGTAAAGCAATAAGCCATTGTTTTACGTATTGACTAAGTGATACGGGTGGATTTAGGCTGACTTGAAGTACCACCCCTATCGACACCGGGTAGATTGTGGTTGTATTGTAGGGTGTCCTATCTGGTTTTTATTGTTGCCGTGTGTAAGTAGTTCGATAGTCCACAGGGTACAGCACAGGCAAAATGACATGCAAAGTCATAGAAATGGTAAACTGCACGTGACGTTTATATACCATTTTATTGCACACCACAATGACAGTCACGTTACATACGTCATAAGACATCACAGTTCAACGATTGTAGCATTCAGAAATAATATTAGTGCCAACTGATATTCATGTAGGATCCAATCCTCATCAGTCATAGCGTAAACAACAGTTCACGGTTCACGGTGTCATAAAGTTATTATTCATAACTCTGTCTAAATAATATGGCACAGAGCTGGATGCATTAATATTCATTACTATCAATAGTGTAACAGTGTCAGCTGCATTTCATCAATACACATACATAATAATCATTACTCCTCTCCTGATGCTGGCAGATCAGGTGTAATAAATAAGTCCGTTATCGTTTGCACGAGAAATAGCATTGAGGAGTACAGGTCGAACTGACCTTTATCACATTCCTAAGTCTAACCCTTTGACTTAGGCGTAATCGCTGGCATAGCGAATCCTGGAACACAGACAATAGTCCTGTTGGTCTAGAGCGACCCATATATGTAAATTGTTCAGGTATAAAGATACCGGTGGTGAAATCCTAATCAAAGTACCTCTCCATTTTGAATCACACAGGCGAGCAGAGAGCAACAAAATGTCAAACTACTAGATGGTATCGTAAAGTTCAATAAAGAGGCATTACCTTTCTTCGGAATCAACCACAAAACATATGCCTCCAGGCGGCTTGAATAATACTGGGAAAGGTCCAGTTAGATAACTAACTCACAAAAGACTATGGACTTCCCTATTAAAATCACAAGACGCAGATGCGTCCGCTCTCTACTCAGTACATCTTCTCAATTCCCCTGGGCGGAAGACGAAACTCCAACTCTCAAAGTCTAGACATGCACAGAACGCATACAACTGACTAACACTCACAACGAACGATGAAGAAGAACAATTCTAACAAAGCTATGTTCAAAAATCACGCCTTAAATGGACATGAACAGAGACCTCAACACCGGTTTCAGACATTCCAACAACAGTTGACCGATACTACCAAATAAGGAGAATGGTCACATTTCGTTCAAAAAATTATGGACCGAACCGTGTCTCGTCTCAAGAGGAGGTAACATCATATCAAATGATAATCTCAATTATCCAGAGTTATGTAGCTTTGACCGAAACAAATTAAAGTGTACATTTCAGTTAATCTAATTATACAATGTCTTTAGCAAAAAATGATCATACAATGTCTTGAGAAAAAATGATCATACAATGACTTTAGAAAAAATGATCTGTGCGTAACATTACCGCACCCTCCCGGGGAAAAATATGAAACATTTTTTTTTTTTGTAATCCTGGAGCCGGGAAAAGAAAAACCCTAGACTCCCAACGCACGTATGATGCGCGGATATATTGCCTAAAAATGAGGCAAGCTCGACGCATGGAGCGAAACTGAGATTATGTCTCAGATCCTTAGAGAAAAAAAATTTACCTAAGTATACGCGTATATATTCCAGGAAGGTGCCAACCACACACGCCATAGCGATGGCAACATCATAATGAAAGTCAAATTATACTCATATAAATCTATGAAGTTAAATATATTATCATAGTATTATACAATGAAGTGTTGTGCAAACAGCGGTGTAATATACTCATATACCGCACTATAATGCATATTCAAACAAAGAGTACATTATATAATGCATTATCAATCATTACAAATACATGTGCTGTTCTTTGTAGACATAAATACAATCGATACAAGAAGATGTGGATATCATCCGCTCCCAATCCAGGACAGGACTTGATAACTTCAAAGTTCCACAATGTACAAAATCTCGCAGACTTCAACGATGTGCTGCGAAAATATCAATAACACAAATCTTTAAAACAAATGTTAAATCTCTTAATACAATCATTAAAATATAATATCTAAATGTGGCCATGTGATCTTTTGGCCCGTATATCGCTAACCAAGCCTTCTTCTGTTATGCTCAAATCGGTAACAGAAAAAAGGAAATTACATGGTACAACGTTATAAATTCCCTAAAAGTGAGAAAATATGTGACAATATGTCATTATAGTATTGAACTGTATATCAGGAAATATATATGACAGAAGAACTATGTGGAATCGTGTGGGCACCTGGACAGAATGTCTGCCATCACATTATCCGAACCACGGATAGCTCGCACCGTGAAATGAAATGGTTGAAGAGTATGGCATATCGAGTAGACCTCGAGCTCTTCAATTTTTGCTCTGAATAGCCGTAAGCGCTTTCTGGTCGGTTTCCACAATGAAATGTGCGTCTAGAAGAAATCTTTGTAACTTCAGAATAGACCATACCATAGCTAATAATTCACAGTCTAAAACCGAGTAATTCTTTTCTGCAGCATTTAATTTCCTAGAGATATACATCACTGGATGCAGAGTATCAGAATACTCCTGCATAAGTGCTGCCCCAATCCCAGTTGACGAGGCGTCACTTCGAAGAACAAAAGTCTTCTCAATAGTAGGTAACCTAAGGATAGGTGGAGATGAAAATAAAGTTTTAACCTGGTCCAAGAAGGATTGACATTCTTGAGACCAGCGGATCAGATTAGGCGATCCTTTCTTCAATAAAGTAGAAAGCGGTGCCATAATGGAGGACAGATTCGGAATGAATCGTCCGTAAAATTGGATGAAACCTAAGAGACTCCGTACTTGTTTCTTCGTCTTAGGTACAGAAATGTTAAGTATTTTTGAAACATTGTGGTCCTCTGTCTTTAAAAGACCATGACCAACACGATGACCCAGGAAAGAAATCTCACTAAATCCTATAAAGGCTTTAGAGGGTTTTGCAGTCAAGTTATACTCGCGAAGAGTAGACAGCAATTCGTATAAACCCAAATAGTGATCTTCCCAGGAATCACTGAACAGACAGATATCGTCTAAGTATGCTATGACATCTGTACGATATGCGAGAATTCGCCGCATCATGCGTACGAATGTAGCAGGGGCGTTCATAAGACCGAAAGGCATGAAATTCCATTGGGAATAAACCCCTAGGTGTAGAAAACGCTGTAAAAGGTTTGGCACGTTCAGTTAAAGGAACTTGCCAATAACCTTTAGACAAGTCTAGTTTGGTAAAGAATCTAGAATTAGAAAGTTTATTTAGCAGCTCTTCCAATGAAGGCATAGGTTCAGCATCGAACTTCGTAACTTGGTTCAATTTGCGATAATCTACTCAAATGCGAATGTTATTATCCTTCTTTCGAACAATAACCATAGACGAAGAGTATGCTGAAGTGGATGGTTCAATGATTTCCAATCGTATCATTTCATCCAATTCTTTTTCAACTTGTGACTGAAAATGGATAGGTATTGGATAGGGTCTGACTCTGATAGGATTATGGTCAGTTAGTATAATGTCATGTTCAATGACATTTGCGTGTCCCGGGATGTCTGTAAGGACATCCTGAAATGTTTGCAACATCGAAGAAACTTGTCGATGTTCCTCAGCGGAAAGATTAGGAGAAAAGGTAACGTTTTTCCAAGTTTCCGTAGAATGAAGTGGGACCATTGGAAGTGGAAGATTGACATCAGAAAAAGTAGTTTCCTCATCCTGTATAACTGACAGCGATGAGTAGTGACCATGAGGTACTGGAGAATTGTCCGTTGTCTGGAAAATAGGCTGCAAATAGTCAGGTCTTTCATGAAATTCCGTGAGCATATTTATGTGGACAGTTTTATGCTTTCCATCAATATCGACTATATAGTCGACATCGGAAATCTTGGAGACTATTTTATATGGACCCTTCCATGCAATAAGAAGTCTGTTCTCCCTTGAAGGAAGAAGAACGAGAGATTTGTCACCTGGACAAAGTTTTCGTAGTCATTTATTTTTATTTGCAAACTGCCTTGCCTTTTCTTTAGCAAATTCGGATGAAGAAGTTGCTAGTTTGCATGCCTCGATGATCTTTTGCCTAGGAGCAATGACATACTCGTAAGAAGATTGAGTCTCATCGCTAATATTATCGGCAGTTATTAGATCGTGAAGTAAAGACATAGGGCCGCGAGGCTGCGCGCCAAAGACAAGTTCAAAAGGGGAAAACCCTGTGTGTTCATTGGGGACCTCTCTATAAGCAAAGAGAGCTGCGGGTAAAACCCTGTCCCAATCCTGAGGATGATCCTCAGTTATCTTCCCAAGTAAAGTTTTTAGAGTCCTATTCAAACGCTCAACTAACCCATTAGACATTGGGTGATAGATACTGCTGAGAGACCTTTTAATATGTAGCATAGACATTACCTGTGACATAGTGTCTGATATAAGTTGAGTGCCATGGTCTGACAATATTTCTCCGGGGAAACCCAAGCGAGAAAATATCAGCCAAAGAGCGTCTGCGATATCAGCAGTTGAGATGCTCTTGAGAGGTATAGCCTCTGGCCAACGTGTGCACATATCGACACATGTAAGGATAAATTGATGTCCTCTGGCCGACTTTATTCTAAAAGGACCGACAATATCTATTGCCATTTTTTGAAAAGGGCGAATAGGAATGTCAGCAGCCTGGATAGGCGCAGCATGTCGTGGTCCTTTAGATTTGACCTCCTGACATACTTTGCAAGAACGACAGTAAATTCGTATGTCCTTGCTCACAAATGGCCAAAAGAAAGCCGCCAGAACCCTCGACTTTGTACGGGAAAAACCCATATGTACAGCACATTGCGAGTCATGAGCATGTTGCAATATTTGCAATCTCATACTTTTAGGAAAAGAATTTGTGAATGAGTGGACGTAAACGAGTCTTGTACCATACGCACAAGTACGCCGTTCTTCATAGAAATCCAAGACTTTCTATTAGTATTCTGATTTGGATCACCTTTTTTTGCTAGAATGAAGAATTTTTGTAAAGAAGTATCTTCTTGCAATTTTATAAATGAGTCACGTGAAATAATCAAGTGACTATCTTGGCTATCTACTTCATCATTACCAGTTAATGAAGTTTGAGGTGGGTCCAGAGCATGTGCTCTTGTTACCACCGCATTGGTAGCTTCCATGTTTTGCTCTTCCCAAACAGCAATTTGCTGTGGGGTACAATCCCTAACTCCGTGAATACGACCAATAATAAGGTCCGCAATAGGGTTTGAAGAAGACACGCGTGGACATCTCCCGTAAAGAAAGGAGTAGCAATATATATTATGGCTGTAGGATACTTTTCCAAAGTGCCACCAAATGTGACACATTTGATGACCTTTCCTGTAGCACAGGATGGATTTACAAGAGATTGCCTAACACCAACAGTAGTACATCCAGAATCAAACAAAACTGAGACTGGATTACTATTTACAAGACCCTTATGTAGTATAAGAGAACCTCTCCCGTCATGCGCAACATTAGCAGGAAGAGCGGGAAGAGGATGACCACAGCTTAAAGTAGTTACGGTAGCCGGGTCAAATAAAGTACTGCATTGGATACATTTATTTGCTCTACCAAAATCAAAAGATGAACATCCGATAGCATTTTGGTCTTTATTATCATTAACCTGTTTATCTGCTCCCTGAGATTCTTGTTGTACAGAGTTTGTCTGTTGATATCTTTTTCTTTTATGTTGCGATCTACCGCGACCATTATTGCCTCTGCAATTATCATTAAAGTCCCTACTGTAATTGTTATTCTGGTTTGAATTCCAGTTTCCATAACTGTCATTACCATTTCTATACTGTTGAGAACCTCTATTATATTGGTTTTGAGGTCTCCGAGAAACAGATTTGCCTCTATACTGATTACCTTTGTGAAAATGTTTAAAATTACAGGGAGTAGTATACCGTGGAGTATCAAGTTGTCTCCAGTTCTGCGAAGAAGAATCACCCTGAAATTGATCGCTATGATTCTGAGCATAATTACGGTTACTCTTCTTATTAAAATTTTTTGGCTACCCTGAAATTTACGCATGAAATTTGGGCCATAAGGTGCTGCCGAAGCAACTGGCAGACCTTCTTTTACTTTAGAGTTGCTAATGGTTACGTGAGGATGCGCAGTGACATACTGGCAACAGTATTCTTCCATTTCTTTTATGTTTTTAGGCTTACGCTCATGAAGAAAAGAAAGAAAAGATTCATTGACAGAAGACATAACCTTGTCTCTAAGTAGTAAGTCCATAAAAGGTTCATATGTATTTTCTGTCTTAGACAGCTCAACCCATCGTGAAAAAGTAAGACGTATCCTGGAGATGAATTCAGAGAATTCCACTCCAGTTTCTGGCAACATATTTTTAAATTGAAGACGATAGCCGTCTTCGTTAAGTTGGTACTTCTTTAACAAGACTGCTCTGACAACCTCATAGTTGTTCTTGTCAGGCACATCTACCATGCCCAACATAGTCAAAGCATCACCTCTAAGTATCTTGGACAGAGATAAACATATAGTGTTTTATCTATGTTATGCACCTTGCATGCACGTTCAAACCTGTCTAGATAAAATGTTATGTCATCAATGGAGGCATTAAATGCTGGTAGATTAAGCTTGAAATTATTAGCATTAGTCTTATCTGACACCTTATCTGCATTACTAGCATTACCAGTGTTCAACAATTTCATCTTTTCTAACTCTAAAGCTAAGAGTTTTTCCTCATGCTCCATTTTTGCTTTTCTCTCTTCAGCCTCTCTTTGTAACCTTCTTTCTTCAGCCCCAGCCTCTCTTTGTAACTTTTTCTCTTCAGCCTCAGTCTCTCTTTGTAACTTTTTTCTTCAGCCTCAGCCTGAAGTCTCTTATTTTCAGTCTCTATTTCTAGTCTTTTATTTTCAGCATCTTTTTCAAGTCTTTTATTTTCAGACTCTTTTTCAAGTCTTTTCTCTTCAGCCTCTCTTTCAAGTTTTTTTATTTTCAGACTCTTTTTCAAGTCTTTTCTCTTCAGCCTCTCTTTCAAGTTTTTTATTTTCAGCCTCAATGTGTAGTCTTTTCTCTTCAGCTTTTGCTTCTGTTTCTCTTTTTTGTTTTTCCATTTCCATTTGGAATCTTCTTTCCTCCACCTGCATCTGCAATTTCTTTTGTTCAGCTTCCATTTCAATATTTTTCTTTTCCATCTTTAATGCCTTATCATATTGAGTAGTTGCATATTCTTCCAACTTATCACCTGTCTTGCCAAGGGATTTCCCTTGTTCAATAAAGTAATCAAGTGTAGACATGATGTCTAATATTATGAGTCACCAAATCTGAAATATTTAATTAACTTATTTCAACCTTAATAGTAACAAGACTTAGTAAAGTACTTGTTTAATCCCAATGTTTATCCCAGTCTCTGTGGGAAACAAGTCTTTGACACCAAACTTGTATTATCAAATGTATAATAATATCACAAGTCACTTCTTACTCATCAGGGCACTACACAAATCAGTGCATAACCATCAGTTATTTATCATAACTGCACTACAATAGTGCATAAGCAAAAAACCACCAGTTAGTTATGATAAGTGCACTATATAAACAGTAGTGAAAGCTAATTACGCAAGAACTATGTAAACAATAACAAAGACAATGTAAACGATAACAAAGGTCAAAACAATACGAAAACATTCGCAAAAGTCAACTAAATAAACAGCGAAAACTAAAAGGAAAATATCACAAAGAATGTGACGACAAATGCGAAAAAATAAACAACAAATGACGTTACAGTGTATAAACAAAAATGGTGTAAAGAACTGAATAATAGAAAAGAGGAGATCTACAAATACAAACAAATGAAATCAGAACTAAAGAACAGAAAGAGAAGAAAAAAAATATTACAAAAAACAATGAAAATAAAGCACAACTCGTCACAACTAACAAATATAGCAACGGTTGTCGCTAGCAAATTTCACAATAGGAAATTTGCACAGTCCCTAAAGAAAACGCTGACAGTAGAAACCTCTGTGACGTGGTATCTTCTACTGCAAGACACCACCCAACCGAAACCCGCTGAAATATAAACATATAAATATACAAATAACATATAACATATAAACATGTAGCATGAAAACAGTAGGAGAAAGTGTGAAAGTACAGATAGCTCAGTTAGAATATAAGGGAACAGTTCACAACAAAACAAGCCACTTAACTTCTATGTGTCCAAAACGTCAGCACGGTGCAGAACAGGTTGAGATCAGCATTCTGAGGATAATGATCCAACGTTGATCAACATCTGCTCCTATAGACAGCCATGACGCTGGAAAATGAGCTTCTGATACCGGAACAGTTGTTACGGCACTTGTCCTTCTTCCTTACAGATCAGGAAATCGATTCGCTCGGTACTTGTCCTTCTATCGTAGGAAAACTGCAATACTGCCGAGCAGCGCCGGGTAGTTTCAAAATATTACCAACTGTCAGTAACGCCGGGTACTTTCAAAAAATTTCATCAAAGGTGATGAGTAGAAACTGTAATGTTGTCTTGTGGTATGATGTCTGGGTTTGTTGCGTCCCTTGAGTGCTGGAACCAGATTAAACCAACTTCTGGCCACCATGAACTGATACGGGTGGATTTAGGCTGACTTGAAGTACCACCCCTATCGACACCGGGTAGATTGTGGTTGTATTGTAGGGTGTCCTATCTGGTTTTTATTGTTGCCGTGTGTAATGTAGTTGGATAGTCCACAGAGTACAGCACAGGCAAAATGACATGCAAAGTCATAGAAATGGTAAACTGCTCGTGACGTTTATATACCATTTATTGCACACCACAATGACAGTCACGTTACATACGTCATAAGACATCACAGTTCAACGATTGTAGCATTCAGAAATAATATTGGTGCCAACTGATATTCATGTAGGATCCAATCCTCATCAGTCATAGCGTAAACAACAGTTCAAGGTTCACATTGCCATAAAGTTATTATTCATAACTCTGTCTAAATAATATGGCACAGAGCTGGATGCATTAATATTCATTACTATCAATAGTGTAACAGTGTCAGCTGCATTTCATCAGTACACATACATAATAATCATTACTCCTCTCCTGATGCTGGCAGATCAGGTGTAATAAATAAGTCCGTTATCGTTTGCACGAGAAATAGCATTGAGGAGTACAGGTCGAACTGACCTTTATCACATTCCTAAGTCTAACCCTTTGACTTAGGCGTAATCGCTGGCATAGCGAATTCTGGAACACAGACAATAGTCCTGTTGGTCTAGAGCGACCCATATATGTAAATTGTTCAGGTATAAAGATACCGGTGGTGAAATCCTAATCAAAGTACCTCTCCATTTTGAATCACACAGGCGAGCAGAGAGCAACAAAATGTCGAACTACTAGATGGTATCGTAAAGTTCAATAAAGAGGCATTACCTTTCTTCGGAATCAACCACAAAACATATGCCTCCAGGCGGCTTGAATAATACTGGGAAAGGTCCAGTTAGATAACTAACTCACAAAAGACTATGGACTTCCCTATTAAAATCACAAGACGCAGATGCGTCCGCTCTCTACTCAGTACATCTTCTCAATTCCCCTGGGCGGAAGACGAAACTCCAACTCTCAAAGTCTAGACATGCGCAGAACGCATACAACTGACTAACACTCACAACGAACGATGAAGAAGAACACTTCTAACAAAGCTATGTTAAAAAATCACGCCTTAAATGGACATGAACAGAGACCTCAACACCGGTTTCAGACATTCCAACAACAGTTGACCGATACTGCCAAATAAGGAGAATGGTCACACTTCGTTCAAAAAATTATGGACCGAACCGTGTCTCGTCTCAAGAGGAGGTAACATCATATCAAATGATAATCTCAATTATCCAGAGTTATGTAGCTTTGACCGAAACAAATTAATGTGTACATTTCAGTCAATCTAATTATACAATGACTTTAGCAAAAAATGATCATACAATGTCTTGAGAAAAAATGATCATACAATGACTTTAGAAAAAATGATCTGTGCGTAACACTAAGTAAGTCACATTATCAATTAACATGGCTACTTTAAATTGCTTTGTCAATCAGGGCAAAGCATTTGGATTAGAAGGTGAATCTTTAAAGGACTTTGCCTTGAGTGAGTTTGCCAAAGCAAAACAGAAGGAGGGGAAAATTAGAGAATTGGAAGAGAAAGATTTAGCACATCAAATGGAATTGGAGGAACAGAAAGCTGAAATGAGGCGTATTGTTGAATTGGAGAGAAAGAGGTGTCTTAATGAATTGGAGGTAAAGAAGACTGAATTAGATGAAAAGAGGTGTATTACTAAGCTGAAGGAGAATAAAATGCAATTAACACATGAAAGGGAAATAGAGGAGCGAAAGGCAGAATTAGCCCATGAAAAAGAAATGCTGCTTCTTCGTCTAAAATAATTAAAACTGACAATCAAGGGTAAATATAATGATGATTCAGAGGTTTATGGTTCCTCAAAGATGCAAAATACTGGGTCTAGTAAACTTCGCTTGCCCATTTTTAAGCCTAGTTTTGATGACATTTCGTGCTTCCTAAGTTGTTTTGAAAGTGTATGTGAAGCACATAAATTGGACAAATCTGGGTGGTGTGCAAGACGAAAGGAATTTTTGAATGGAGAACCGATGACTGATTTCTGTACAATGGACGATGCAAACAAAAATAATTATGAAGCTGCTTGGGCTCTATTATTGAAATGTTACCAGCTAGATGCAGAGGGTTATCGTATACGTTTCAAAACTATGACCCCTGAGACTGGGAACGACTTCTCGGAGTTCATTTCAGCTATTCGCTTGACTTTCAACAGACGGGTTCAACTGTCAGGTATTGACAAAACCTATGATGGCCTCATGGATTTGTTATTGAGGGATAACGGTTTATCCTCTGTGAGTAAAAAATTTTCGTCATTCTCACATGAACGGAAACCATATAGCCTGTCTTCACTGGAGAAAATTGGAAGACAGTTCTTCACTGCACATCCAGGTACTTGTGTCAGTAATAATGTAATTAAGGAAGCTTTACCTGTTGCTTTAGCAACAGCCTAGAAAAACACAAATTTAAGACTGTTCCGGGGAGGTACAATAATTGAGGTTCTAACAGAGGTAGACAACAATACTGAAACTAGTCACTTCAGAATATAGGCAATTACCAACAACAAAACTCAAGTTGGAGAATACAAGACAATGTTATTCCTTTTAACAGGGATTGGAATAACTATGGATCAAACAATCGTAATTTTTCACCTAGACATGTATCCAAAAACTACAGAAATCAAAGTAGTTTTTTTAATCGCCAGGGACAGCAATCACGCTCTCGTGATGTTGCACATTCAAATTACCATGCAAATTCTGCACATACTGGTGATGCACCCGTGAATAATCAGGACAATACTGTTATTAATCAATCAGCTGCTTGTTTTGCCTTTGATGTTGAGGTTGCTTCACATTGTCCCGATTGTTTAACTCTTTGTCAACCCAATTATACTTCACTGTTAAGTGTGTTCCCCCATTGCCTGCAGTAACGGCATTATCTGCCCATGATGGCACAGGCACACTTCAGCTTCACAGAGGGTTGTTGAACAAAAGACAGGTGACGGAACTCCGTGATTCTGATTGTACAACTGTAGGAGTAAGGAAGTTTCTTATACATCCCTCTTGTGCAACGGGTGGTTTTGTTAAATGTATTACTTTTGGTGGAACAATTGTATTGTATTCCATGGCCATTGTTAACATTCGTATACCATTTTTTCAGGCAGAGTTAGGCTATGTCTGTTAAAGAATCCTATTGCTGATTTGACACTAGGCCGTATCCACGGTATCAAAGATTGCTCACCTGAAGAAAAAGAACAGTGGGAACGGCGACACAAGTTAACTGCGCACGCAGTCATTACTTGTGCTCAGTTGCTTGCCAGTAAATATTATACTTGTAACACTATTTATTTTGGTTTTGGTCTCTGCACAATTCTTGAAAGTGATGAGATCACTCCGCATGATGATAATTACAAAGATATGATGTCTGGTTTTCTTGACATTTAGGACTTTAAGTCCAATTTAACAGAAGGAATCACACGGTATGACAATGGTGTACCAAAATCCTATGATGTACCTATATACAGGTACACATCTGTCACAAACCAAACTATGCCTAACATCTATTTCATATACTAATGGCCTATGATCACTGGGATGCTACTCTCAGCACTCATGACATGTGACCGCATAATTAGTAAATTTGTATCTACTAACTACCCACAATTTCGTCACAGGATGTTACTGGTTATTTTGTTCATTTTTGCTTTTAATGCCATGGTTTTTGCTAAGGACGCTAACAATTTTGGTACCTATACCTTGTAGCGGTATGGCAGCTTGCGTACCCTGACAATCCCCAGAGCTATGCCAGTGGGAGTTTTACTCCTGGTAGGTTCAACCAAGCTGGCTGGTCTGTGAGGGTAGGGGTCAGACAAAAGCTGGTACCCTGGTCCGCCAGGTTGGGGGTTTTAGCATAGGGCTGACACCCCTGTCTATGTAAAAAAAATAATGAAGTTACAGAAACAACATCAAATGAACAAACTTGGCTGCGGGATGGACATTCGGAGTCTGTGGCTCGTATGACTGTCAGTGGTGAAAGCCGAAAGGAAGCCACTGACATGAAAACGGATGTCCTGACCGCAAAACAGGATACAAGAATAGGATTTTGGAATGTCAGGACAATGTACGAGACAGGTAAACTAAGACAGGTCACGGCAGAAATGAGAAGCTATAGGTTACACATCCTGGGGATAAGCGAGAGCAGATGGACAGGGGCAGGAAAAGTTAAAACAGCAACAGGAGAAACAGTACTTTACTCTGGAAGAGAGGATGGACAGCACAGTGAAGGCGTAGCCATTATTCTACAGAAAGGGATAGAAAGGACATTACTGGAATGGAAACCCATCAACAACAGACTGATACGATTGAGATTGAGAGGGAGATTCACCAACACTACAATAATACAATGCTACGCACCAACGAATGATAGCGATGAGGAGGTCAAGGATGAATTATATCAACAACTGCAGAAAGACATGGAGGACACACCTAGTTACGATCTTGTTATAGTAATGGGAGACCTCAATGCGAAAGCTGGTACACACAATACATATAATGAAAGAACAATGGGGAAATGCGGCAGCGGAATAGCAAACGAAAATGGGAATAAGCTAATAAGTTTCTGTAGCATTAACAACCTGGTCATTGGAGGAACACTTTTCCCACATAAGGAAATTCACAAGTTAACATGGGAATCACCAAATGGTCGGGACAGAAATCAGATAGACCACATCATGGTTAACGGTAGATGGAGACATGCATTACAAGATGTGAAGGTAAGAAGAGGTGCAGATGTGGGAAGCGATCACCATTTAGTAGTAGCAAAACTGAAAGTGAAACTAAGAAGGGCTGGACCAACTGTAGCTACACAGAAAAGGTTTGACATCAGCAAATTTAAGGACCCCCTTACCAGAAAAGCTTTTGCGGCCGACATTAAGAAACGATATCAATTTGCCAAAAGCCAGGAAAAGACATTGACTGATGATATAGACCAGAATTTCAACACCATTTCAACAATATATAAGGAAAGTAGCAAATCATGCTTAGGATTCCAGGAAAGGAAGAAGCAAGACTGGATAACACCAGAAACACAAAACACCATAAAGATGAGAAAGGAAATGAAAAGAAAGAAAACAGAAGCGAAGTCCCCCAGGTTAAAGCAACTATATAGCGAACAGTACAGTCAACTGGACAGGGAAGTTAAACGCCAAACCCGAGCCAACAAAAGGAATTTCCTAGACGATCTTGCAAAACAGGCAGAAGAGGCAGCACTGAGAAATGAACAAAGCACAGTATACAAAATAACTAAATTCATCAGCGGAAAACAAGGTGCAAACAATATTACATTAGTAAGAGATAAGCAAGGAAATCTCACCAAGACAGCAGAGGGACAGGAAACAAGATGGGCAGAGCACTTCAGAGAAACTCTGAACAAGGAAATACCAGAGACACAATTGAATGTTCCTGAGGCTGAAAACGATCTAGATGTAAATACAGACATTCCACGAAAAGAAGAAATCATCACAGCAATCAAAGGGTTAAAGAACGGTAAAGCTCCGGGCCATGATAACTTAAATGCAGAGCTATTTAAGACAGACCCTGAGCTAGCAGCAGAACTATTAGAACCACTATTTGCACAAGTGTGGAAAACGGGGACAACACCATCAGAGTGGAACAAAGGAATAATTGTCAAATTGCCCAAGAAGGGAGAACTTTCAGACTGCAATAATTGGAGAGGAATCACTCTTCTCTCAGTTCCTAGCAAAATACTAGGCAGGATAATTATACAGAGAATTTCAAAGGCAGTAGACTACAAACTGAGGAAAGAACAAGCAGGATTTAGAAAGAACAGAAGATGTGTAGACCATATATTCACTCACAGGAACATTATAGAGCAGTGCTCAGAATGGCAAAGACAGCTTTACATAAATTTTGTTGATTTTGAAAAGGCTTTTGACAGCATACATAGGGACAGTTTATGGAAAATACTGAGGGCTTATGGAATTCCAAGCTGCATAGTGTCAATCATAAAAAGCCTCTATGCCAACTTTACGTGTAGTGTTGGGCAGAGCAACCTAACCTTCGAGGTGAAGACAGGAGTACGACAGGGATGCCCCTTATCAACCACTCTTTTTTTAACAGTCATAGACTTAATAAATTTAGCCAGCAGGTGGGCTTGAACATCAATTTAAAGAAGTCTGAGGTCATGACGCTCAATGTGAGCAACCCTGAGCCCATATCAGTAAGGAATCAGCAACTGGTACAGACAGATACCTTCACATACCTAGGAAGCATAGTAACACCAGACGGTGGGGCAGGCAAAGACATCAACATCAGAATGAATAAGGCAAGAACAGCCTTCTTCAGCCTAAATAACATCTGGAAGTCCTCCCAATACAGCACAAGCACAAAATTAAGATTATACCAGAGTTGCGTGCTTTCTGTGCTTCTCTATGGTGCGGAATGCTGGAGAGTCACAGAGAAGGAAATGTCAATATTGTCCTCTTTTCACACAACATGCCTAAGAAAAATTCACCGAATCTTTTGGCCGAATACCATCACCAACCAAGATCTGCTTACTCGTAGCAAGCAAGAGGACATGCACACTATCATAGCTGGCAGACGCTGGAGCTGGGTTGGTCATGTCCTCAGAAGAGACCCCGATGCCATCACAAGAACAGCTATGCTTTGGACCCCTGAAGGAAAGCGAAAGAGAGGCCGACCAAAAACAACTTGGCGGAGGACTGTGGAGGCTGAGATGCAAAGAATGAACAAGAGTTGGGGCACTGTACGAAGGATGGCCACCGACCGAGCAAAGTGGAATCAATTTGTTGTTGCCCTACAAGACGCCACTAGGCGTGATGGCCACTGACTGCTTTGACGGTCGGTGCTTAAGGATCGAAGAAGAAGAAGAAGATATTACACAAGTAGATAAAGTGAGTGTTCGACTGGCCAAGCAGTCAGAGCGCTTTCCTCTGTGGCACAACTACCCGAATTTGTGCTAAAACCTGTCAGTGGCACATTCATGTTTACCCACCTGTAAATGGACAATCGACTGTGCTCCTGAGCTAGGTAGGGAAAAAGGCATCGAGGAAGAGAATGGGTCTCCTAACTTGATAAAAGCTGAACCTTTCATGGTGAATCTTCTAACACTTCATTTCCCTATTGCAATCTCTGACATGGGACTGGCTTTATCTTTGTAATAGATCAAACAATTAATGTGATAAATGTTATCATCTTTGTAATAGATCAAACAATTAATGTGATACATGTTATCATCTTTTGGCTGTGGGGCTAGTTGTTATAAGTTTTTATACAATCAACAATCACTCATGTAGCAGATGTGTAGATCATATCGAGAATTTGGTTTGGTTTTGTCTGATTTTAACGACTATCTTCAATGCACACGGACGGCTCAATCAGTGCTCCGATCTCCTCCCTTAGATCACACAAGGATGATCTCAGCACAGTGCACAAACTCCGTAGCACCGGCGGGAATACCAGTGTGTGTATGTAGGAATCACACATTCCATAAACCTATTTGGTGGGTAAGTTTCTAGTTTTTATTTAAATTTTACCAGAACAGCGGCCTTATGGCCTACTCTTTACGATTTCCTGTTGTCATGAGATTTTTTAAACGTGCACACCTTGCACACGCTCATATTTTTTCGCCCTTATCCGAGAAGGCTAGGCATCAGATCTCGCTGCACATGAGAGCAGGAGGGACTATGACACGATAAGGGCCACTTGTTCTGAAAAAAAAATGTCCATAAATTGTATTCCCTCTACTGGGAATCGAACCGAGACCTCTACAATGCGAGGTGGACACAATCTCACTCGCAACTTAGATGCACTCGTTCCACAGTGCTTGGATGAAAGAGGCTTTTGGGTCTAAGTCTCTGGCTTTTATGGATGTCTTCTTACATGTTCTAGATCTTTCGTGGTTTTTCGCCATTGCTCACGTTACTGAATTGTGAGTGGTGGGAAGTGGGTGCTCTGATATACTCGTACGTACATTCTCTCAAGGCATCTGAGTTATTAATAACGCAATCTTTACCAGCTTTGTCACAAAACGGTTTGTGCTCTCTCATGTCCACTCCGGCAGGATCGCATTACATTCCTGTGCTAGTTATATTTTGTTATTCTCTCTATCTCCCCCTGCCCTTAGGTGGCCACGGAAAACTCATCCGAAGGTCAATGTTTACATAACTTTCACACTTCAGTTCACTTCGATTCGCCAGTCCATATCTGAGGGACTATTTTGGTCACCAAACGTGACGGTCTCACATTTGATCCCAGGTGAAAGTCTAACGACGGCGTTTGCACAAAATGGAAGTAATACTTTAAAATTCTTCAGAATAATAGACATGCATATTGGAGGTGCGGACAAACCACGAAATGTCGGACAAGACGGCTGAATTGCGACGAGTCATAGTCTGATAACGACGATTGAAGTACGTGGGATAGGCAAGGCAGAAAATCCTCCAATCTGGCAGGACATGCTGAAGTGTGAGAGACGTAACTTGACAAAGTAATAATCGAATGTTTACAGAACAATTTTAGAAAAGTAACGTTTGAAATTTTGCGCTAGATGAAACATGCAAAATATTTCATCATAAATGTAAACGTTCAAATACGATTGGTTGATACCCTGAGGCGAGAATAACAATTGCGTCGATTGGACGTTTGTCCCAACAACCTGGAAGAGCGGGGGCAGAAAACGTGCAAAACAATCTGACATTTGTTCGCAAGTCTAGTTCACTGTGACAATCGCTTACCAAGACCACAATCCGATCTTGCCAGAGCCTAGAATCAAGATTCTTATTTCGGAACCGTACCATTGAGTAAGCACAAATTTTAGGACTTCAGAGCCTAGAATAAACTGTACGATTTAACAAGGACACCAGGGAATATGTGGAATCTAATACACGGAGTCAACGTAGTAATTCAGTGTTAAAATAACGACCCCTACGAAAACGTGTAAGAGACCTATTCCAGTGCCTTTCTTCCTCTGAGCAAACAGTCTGTGAGCCAATATTAATGTAAGTTGTGCATTTTACGTTCTATATTTGTCATTACTAATATGTAAACATATGTATATATTGCCATGTGAATATTAATATGCGAAAATCGCTAGTGGGTGTCCAAGTCATTTGAGACTGGCAACCACAGCATATAGAATGATGATTTCATGAACCACCACTGCAAGGGCTGGTAACTGCTTTATTGCTAGTTTGTTAAAGAGAACTAAAAGCATTGCTAGTCCCAAGTTCCATGTGGAGGAGGGAGGGAAAGATGAAGTATATGATGTACATTCTAATTATAATATTTACAATTTCAACCCAGTGTAAAGGTCTTTGTAAACCTATTCACTTTAAAATAATGAAAGTTTTCAAGCTTTTCAACCAGTGTAGATGTAAAGAAAAACATATTCAATTTGTATTGTGAACATTTTTCAACCAGTATAGATGTAAAAATGTAAACAAATTATATCTATACTATTAACGTGTTCATTTGAATGTAAAGTAAATATAAAGCTATTCAATTTAAATGTAAAGAAAGTTTTTTCTTGAGGGATTAAGCTTAATTCTGATCGAGGGTAAAGTCTGAGGTAGATGGGGTGGTGGAATAGGCAGTTGGGAACACATAAGTATGTGTCGGAAAACGCAATACTCAGGAGAGCGTTTTGTGTCTATTCTTTTACCATACTAGTTGGTGGTACCAGTGTGGGTACTAATCTCTGGAAAAAAGTGAGGGTAAAAGGGGATTGACGACGAACTAGACACCATCATCAGAGGGTCTTAGTGGTGATAATTTGTTTCTGACAAATAATTATTCATTTCTTTAAAACCTTGTTAAAACCTAAGTGATTATTAAATGTTATTTGTAAATATACACACATTTAACGTCGATTTAATCATTTTTGATGTACTGTGTTTGTCTCAGTCAATTTACTAAATACACTCTAAACAGAACTTTACTTTAATAATAAGAATTCTGCTGAGTAAACCAGGGTGGGAGCTTGAACGAGCTGAAATTAATAGCTGCTTAATTCTTCATAAAGCTTGCTAGACAATTCTTATATGTACATTTTCTAAACCATAATTATAAACTCACCAAATCTACTTAAGTGTAATTAAGCACTTTCCTCCCCTGACCTTAATATTCAGAGTCTCCTTCTTTTGATCAAAGTATTATTTCACTCATTTTATCTCCCTTTTAGCAAGACAAATAGTCTTTATTCAAATAAATTCTTATTTCTTAAACCAAATCACCGCTTATAATTCCTGCTTGAGCATTTATAATGCTCCTAGCAAAGTCAACGGCCTAATATCCGGCTTTTGGCTGGGATCATGTGTCTAGACACAGGGACCATTACAGTGACATTCATGTGTCATTAGGTCCTTTGTGTGAGAACACAGAAGATCACTAGGTGACACATTTTGTCATTGGGTCTTCTAGTGTTGGGACATGTGGTCTTGACCGGGGCCGGATTTGGGCGGGGACAATGTGACCTCATGCGAGGAAAAAATATGCGACCTCAAGCGAGAAAATTTTGGCTAGGATCATGTGTCTACACACAGGGACCTGTAGTGACATTTATGTCATGAGGTCCTTTGTGTGAAAACACGGAAGACCACTACAATGACACATGGTGTCATTGGGTCTTCTTGTGTTGGGACATGTGGTTTTGACCAGAGCCGGGTTTGGGCGGGGGCCAATGCAACCTCATGCGAGGAAAATATGCAACCTCATGCGAGGAAATTTAAAAAAAAAAGGTGACACTGGTTTTTTCTCACGGATTATGTTTATTCGCACGGATTACTGTGGTTTTGTGCGTTCGTGTTCTAGTAGTGGTTTTTCCCCTTGTGCGAGAAATTTTGTGTGTGGTGTTTAAAAATGGAAATTCCAGAAATCTCTTTTGATATAAATGAAGCACTAGAGGGTGGCCAGTTGCATAAACCTAGAACTCTTGTGATCACAACATCAGGGCCACAAGCCTCAAGAGTATCATACTCTTTAATTACAAGCATACTCGCAGGTCCCGCCGGAGTCGGGGTAAACGGGATATCATCCCTATATAGGTTCGCCAACCCAAATAAGTGGTATGTGACCCTTACAAATTCGGCACATATCAGCCACTACAAAAACCTACATGGTAAAAAATTTGAATGGGCCAACCCCAAATTCACAGCACTAGTTTAACATGTGGATAAAGAAAGATCGAAAGGGCAACTACACTGGTTGCCAGCCACGATCAAGAAAGAAACTGTTAAGAAAATTGCTGACTTCATCACAGGTGATGTATAAACCGAAGTATATCAAATACAAAACGCAAAAGACAAATGGTCTTTCTTATATCAACCTAAACAGACGGTTCCACACTACGTAAATGTAAAATTGCAAGGACAGGAAAACAAAACAATGAAAATTTTCATAGCTCTTCCGGGAAGACGTCCCCCCTGCACAATCTGCGGTCTAGACTCACACTGGACAAATCTATGTCCCAAGAAGAGACCAACTTATTCGGAGAATAGTCAACTACATGTACAGAACACTCAGAAAACACCTTCACCACAACCAGAAGCAGAACTTATACCCTTTCCATCGTCCCCCACCTCGGGGCCTCTGAATAACAATATCAGAAATTTGTCAGACTCGGACACGATGTCTACAGACACAGAAGGCTTCAATACAGTAAAAGGGAAGCGGAAAAGAAAGAGAAGAGAAAAGCTCCGAAAGATCAAGACCAAGGAAACACCTAAACAAACAGAGAAACCACCAAGACTACACACCGAGGAAATAGCAGCAACACAACAGGAAACAAGGGAAAATTTAGATGACAAACACCCCGATCTACAGGATGATGGAAGCACCTCTCTCTTATGGGCAGCGGCTACAAGTAAAGACGATAATCTTGAAATGAACTTTATGGACCAATTCTTAGGTACACAGGAAACAGAAATAGTGGTCCGGTTTAGAGTGGAAAATGATGATGGAAAACTCAGTGATAGAAAATGTAGAGATTAAATAGTTGCTTCACAATTATTAGCCAGTTTTCCAGACACACCTCTGCGCGCACACCGATTTGGTGTTTTCAAACACACAGACGACGTAGATACAAACTATATTAAACGAATAGGGGAAATGTTGGGCTTTGGGTATCTCCAACACAGTACTAAATGAGTTTATGTGATTTTATTAACCTTAAACATCAATCACTAACAAATATCAGGTATTACATAAATTATCATAATTACACAAATGCAAATAACAAGTTTGGGAGGGGTGAAGAAGATTGGTATCGACTAAGCCCTTCCCGCTTATTAGACAAAGATAAACCCAGTCCAGAGATAGATAATATCAGGAACTTGGATACGTTAACTTAACAGTGAAGTTAATTACTCTGAAAGAGGTGTTACAAAGTTAGGTATAGGTGATAAACAAAAACCTGTTCTTCCCAGCTGTTCTTCCCTTTACTACGCAAATGGAAAGGAAGGGGGGGGGGGGGTTTTAAAACAGAGTTAACCAATTATCACCTCCCCCTTAAAGGAACAGTGCAGGGAGTACAGAAAAATTATATTACCAAGCACGAAAGTTAACAAAAGATTAAATTTCCTGTCATTCATGCACACGCGTGAGGATCCACACTCATATATTCACACACTTACCGAATGCAGCCTCAGACGATCCATAAAAGTATATAAAACAGCAAGTATTCTCTTGACATGTGAAACTGTCTAGCACTTCGATGTCCCGCCCCAGATGTTTGAGAGGTTTTGCTGGTGACAAATATTCTCACTTATCGCAAGACTGGAAGACTAAGAGTTCTTGTGTTTTTATTATATAAAAAAGGAGTCTATGGGATGGCACTGACACAGTTCGGCACAGGGGTGAAAATAAAGTATTCTCTTTTAATCTTCCGCTATGGTAAAATTCCTTCAATGCGTGAGGATAGTAACTGACCGGAAAGTTTTATTAAATCCAATTGAGGAAAAACTAGGCTCAGTCACAGTCAGGAAAATATGTACTCTCTCACAGTAAACAGTAAATGTATTATCGCTACTGGCGATGATTACCTTCCAGTTTGTCTTACTGATTTGTAATGGTAAGTTGACGATTGTTCTTTTAAATGTTCTTGGGTGGGCTTTATTTCATTTAATTATGACAGCTAGGTCGCAAAGGACCGCCACAAAGATTATATTTAAAAGAAATGTTTCTTCAATATGACTGGAAGTTTATAGGATGATTTCTTAATTTCTTTCTTTATTTAGCTGGGACCGCAGGTTACGATCACTCTGTATGAAAGAAAAAAGACATGTAACATACCGAAAAATCAAGCGCGATAAATTTCCCGTTAAGCCTATAATACACTCGAGTATTTAATTATTTATTTAATAAACACTGCGCGAATTCTAGTGGTTAAAACACACATCTATGAAACTAGGACTTAACTGAATTTATTAATTATAAATTCCTTCGCGACTTTAAAAGTTAATTTAAGCATCTATTATCTTTTGAAATAATATAATCGATAGATCATTATATTTACAACTGGAACTATTGAGATGGTTTAATTTAATAGATTTAAATTAACACAAAATCCATTGAAATAGAATGACTGAACTAGACCACTGATCACTTTACACAATATATATTACCGCTTTGCACAGAATAGAAATCACTGCAATATATATATATCCAGGGGAAAATTTATAACAAGATTTCAATAAAGCTAGTGCTTCTGTAAAGGTCTGGCCAGCGAGTGATAAAGTGTCTATTCTTCATGGTCTATTTATCTAAAATGGAATGTAAGTTGAGTGGGACATGAGAAACTTGACAGCTTTTTTCATCCCAGGAACTTTGGGGGATCTGACCGCCAAATCAAGGAGAGAGCCGCCCCCTGGTTTCCGTATCTCCGCTCGCTGCTGCCCGTTTCGGCTTTCCCCGTTCGCTTTCCCTGCGATCGGTTCTGCGGTTGACACCGAGGCGTGAAAATAGCGGCAAGAAACTGCGCTTCGTATCAGGGACCACTACTGTCTTTGATAGCGCCGATAGTCTCCCCTGAAATCCCTCAGTCTGTCTCTTTGATCGTGGTCGCATTATCTTTTTGATTCTGGCAACGCCCCCCACTGGCCAAGTTAGTTAAAATGCCTGCCTATGATTGTTCAAGAGATGTTAGTGGGCGTGATTTAATCTCTCCTTAAATCAATGCGATGACCAGAATGAACGATAGGTAAACTGTCCGCATATCAATCAGCAAACGTGTTTGCCCTCTGTGTGGAACAGTTGCATAGCTAATGAATCCACGTGAAAAGAAGTCCCGAATGACAAGAATTACAACAATATTCAGTGCCAATGATGCTATACGAAGGGGTCGTTACAAAGGGTCGTACTCTTTCATCCAACAAAATTCAGGGTCAATCCGGGTCAGCTGAGTTCGTCCATCACAATCGTCCCCTCTTTTGAGACGTGAAAACGTGTTTTCATGTTTGATTTATGACGACGAAGCTGCCCTGATCGGTAACTTTTGGATGATTGGTATCTTCACCTTCCTCCTCTTCCTCTGTAGTCCAGTTTCTACTCAGGAAATCAGCCCCGACGTTCTGTCTTCCCGGAATATATTCCACTTTGAAAGAATAAACGCTTAAAAGGAAGGCCCAACGCATGATCCTAGCGTTAAATTCTTTACTGGCACCAAGAATTGCTAACGGAGCGTGGTCTGTTTGCACCGTGAAAGATGTACCATAGAGGAACTCATGATGGCTTCTGATACCGTCAATCTGAGCAAGACATTCCCTTTCAACTACGCTGTAGTTCCGCTCAGCTTTATTTAATTTCCGACTGCCATAGGCAACTGGAAATAGCATGTTCAGGTCACTGTCATCGGCTTGAAGCAGTGTTGACCCGATGCCCTGACCTGACGCGTCGATTCTCAGTACAAAATGTTTCTTGAGGTCAGGCAACCTCAAAATGGGGTATGCAGACAACTGTCCTTTCAAAGTGCTATACGCGTGTTCGCACTTTTGATTCCATATGACCTTATCAGGACAACCTTTCTCTGTGAGGTCAGTCAGAGGTGCCGTCAGTCCGTAGAAGTTCTGGATGTACTTCTGATAGTATGCACATAGCGATATGAAGGAACGTACGTCTTTCTTCGTTCGGGGTCTTTTTGCTGCCACTATTTTCTCCACGTTCTTCTTAATAGGCCAACTGCATCCGTGAGAAATAGTGTGCCCCAGGAAGTCTAACTGTTCAAACCCGATGAGACATTTGCTAGGTCTGGCTGTGAGACCCGTTTCCTGTAGTCTCCTGAGGAGCATAGCAACCGTAGCAATATGTTCTTCATAGGTTTCCGATGCAATTAAGATGTCATCCATGAAATTATGGATATGGGGACTTTGCAAAGGTTCTAGAAGTTTCCTCATCATCCTGGTGAACACTCCTGGTGCGTTATGCAAACCGAACGGCATCACATTAAATGTGTAATGTCCTTCGCTAGTGCTGAAAGCTAACAAAGGTTTAATTTCCTCCTTGACTGGTATTTGATAATAACCTTTACTGAGGTCTATCTTGGAGAAGATCTTTGCTTTGCTGAGCTTGGTGAACAACTCAGAAACAGTTTGGAGAGGTTCGGGCTGGAATTCCGTTACAGCGTTTAGCAACCTGTAATCAATGCACAGCCGAACTTCCTTATTGGGCTTCTGCAACAGCACTACACTCGAGCTGTAAGGAGATGTAGACTCACTGATAATTCCTGCCTGACGCAGCTTGTCTATTTCTCCGCGAAGTGCATCAGCTTTAGCGTACGGGATGGGGTAAACTCTGGTTTGAACAGGGGTCTCGTTTGTTAATTTCATATCAAATTCAATGAGATTTGTTCGAACAGGTACATCCGTTAAGACTGCACTGTACTGTTTTAGTAGAGCCCTGGTTTCTGTTTGTTGTTCTGGTGAGAGATTGTCGCCGAACTTGACATCTTTAAAGGATTCTGTGGGTTGCAGTGGATACTCCATGCAACCATCATCATCTTCCTCGTCTTCCGTTGCTATGGCGACAGCCAGGAGATGCTCGGAGGATGGCACTGGTCTTTCCAAATATTTCTTAAGTAGATTTATGTGGAAGACCTTCTCCTTTCCTTTGATAGAGATCTTGTAGTTGGTACGTGAGATCTTTTTAAGGACGGTAAACGGTCCTTGCCATCCGATGCAAAGTTTATTGCTTCCGGTTGGAAGTAGCAACAGGACTTTCTCCCCTGGTTGTAGTTCTCTCTCTTTTGCAGCTTTGTTGTATCTTTTAGTAATTTTAGCGCGGGCTTTCTTAAGGTTGGTAGTAGCTAGATCCCATCCTAGCTTTAGCCTTTCCTTAAGTTCAGATACATACTTGCTTGCAGAGACGACTGTCTCATCAGCCTTCTGGTCTGTCAGGGACCGAAGTAAGGCTTCTAGTGGCCCCTTAATAGGTCTGCCAAATAAAAGTGTAGCTGGCGCAAAACCCGTAGACGCTTGGGTTACCTCTCGGTAGGCGAATAAGGCAGCCGATATATATTGGTCCCAGTCTTCCGGTTTCTCCTGACCCAGCTTACGTAACATCATGGTGAGGGTACCGTTAAAACGTTCCACGAGCCCATTTCCGGCCGGATGGTAGGGACTTGTGTGGATATGTTTGGCCCTCAAGATCTTAAAGATCTCCTCCATTAACAGGCTACGGAATTGGGATCCATTGTCCGTCAGAACTTGTTGAGGGAATCCCAACCGTGTAAAAATTTGCACGAGGGCTTCTGCGACATGCTTGGAATTAGTGCATGGTAGCGGTACGGCTTCGGCCCACATAGTGCAAGTGTCGACTAAGGTCAGGATGAACCTGTTCCTTCTTTTGGTCTTTTCCAGGGGACCAATAATGTCGACAGCAACCCGTTCAAATGGAGATCCTACTATTGGCATTTGCCCCATAGGTACTGGGGGTGTCAAGTGCTTGGGTGCTACCCGTTGGCACTGGGCGCAGGATTTCACATACCTGATAATGTCAGAGTTCATTCCTGGCCACCAATAGTGGTTTTTTATTCGTTGAATAGTGGCGTTTTGTCCCATATGTCCGCTAAAGGGAAGAGAGTGCCCCATTTCTAAGATCTGGTTTCTGTACTGCGTCGGTACTAGGAGCTGGTTATCTCCCGTGTCCGGGTTGCCCGTTCTACGATACAATACGCCATCCTTAGAAAAGATGTCTCCGTTGTGTCTGGGGTCCTTAGCCATGGGCAGTTTTTTAAAGCAGGGCGCCAGAGTAGGGTCCTTTTGTTGCGCCTCCTTCAGTTCATTCGGCAACAAATTTGGCGCAGGCTCCCTCTCCTTCTTGGCTTGCCCTCTTGTGGTTACCGCTGCCACAATCGGCTCCTTAGGTCTCCCAATGAACACATATCTACATCCCAAGATAACTGGGTAGATAGGATCATCCATAATGGCCGCTTTAATAACACCTCTGACAAAGTCAGAGTGTATTTCAACCAGTGCGATAGGAAGCGTCCTGGGTGCATCACTCCTGAAAACTCCACTAACTTTGACGGTTTCCTCTGTCTCCTGACCGGGTTTGACTAGGTGCCTAGCGACAATACAATCAAAACTTAATCCAGTGTCAAAAAGACAAGTAGTAGAGGTACCGTTCAAAATTACAGTTCCTCGAGTTGAGGGTCGGTCCCCCTCAGGTTGAGAATCACTGACATTGACTCTACCTTTCGAGGCTGTATGCAAACATCCAATGCGGTTTGCACCGGTTTGTTTGCCCTGATCAGACGTTCCTGGTGTAGGGGTCTTCCCTTTTCCTTGACCTTGGTGGCCGCGCTGCCACGTAGGCTTGTTGGGTTGATCAGAATTGTTGTTGGGGGGTATCGGGTTTTGTAGAATTTCGATTTTTTCCGGGGGGGGGGGTTTGGGGGGGGTTCTGGGTATTGTTATCTCGTTGGTTATAATGTTGAGAGGAATTGGACGAATATGATGACTGCTCTAGATTCTGTTTTCGAGATGGCTCATCTGTGGGTTTACGTTTTGTGCTGGGAAGTTCGGCCATTGCATTGCTATAGCGTTCGGCTTTATTGAGTATGTCTTCAAGCCTGACTGCCCCCTGTTGAGCCAAAAATCTACGAGTTTCATTCGACAAAGTGGATTTTATCTGCTCCACAAGAACAAGTTCGAGGAGTCCCTCATATGAAAGAGGTAGGTCAGATAATTCAATGCACTTTGTCAGATAACCCGTGAGACGTGAAGAGAACTGGGGAAATGTTTCCGTGCTCTCTTTTTGGCTGTTTCTGAACAACTGCAGAAACTTTCGGGCAGTCATCTCAAACTGCTGTAGTAAGGCCTTCTTCAACAGGTCATAATTATGTTGATTCGGTCCCAGCTTTGTGTACACGTCATAAGCATTGCCTTTCAGTGACATTGAGAGTTTAAGCGCCCAGCGAGTACTCTCTAATCCATAAAGATTCGCCAGTCTCTCGAATTTTTCTAGGAAGCTGTCAATTTTTTCGTTAGGACTAGGAAAAGATTCTAAAGAAAAGGACATTGCAGTTAATTGGGCAGATTGAGTACTGGAGAGGTCCATTGATTGAGACTGGGGCGAAGACGGCTCTCCGTTAGTCGAAGTAGAGGCGCCCGACTCTCTAGAGCCTTAAGCGCCAGTTGATGCTGTCTTTCCTTGTCTCTCTCTCTCTCCCTGCGAGTTTCCATCTCTGCTTTAATTTTCTTCTGTTCCAAAAGACGTTCTTCCGCTTCTTTCTTATCTGCCCTCTCCTGGGCTTCTCTCCTCTCTGTTCTTTCTTTCTCTTCCTTCCTTTCAGCTTCTGCTCTCTGTTGCTCCGCCTTCCTCTCAGCTTCTGCTCTCTGTTGCTCCGCCTTCCTCTCAGCTTCGGCTCTCTGTTGCTCCGCGTCATATATTTCCAATTCCTGGTTAATAAACGCGTTTGCAGCTTCTGCATCTAATCCTGCCTCTCTCGCTTCCAGCCTCAAGATGGACCTCATCTTTATCCTCTCTGCCATTGTTAAAGAATAAGATGAAGTATGCCTAGAGAACTAGTAAGAAGCAACGCGAAAGGGAGGAACTCTGAACCGCTACGAGAAAAAACACAAGTATAAATTTACCTGTGTTACCTCCTACCTGTACTGTGCAAACTTATCGCTGCAATTATCTGGCAATTAAGGCTCTAAACGCAAGCGACTATGCCACTAAATGGTAAGTTAGACTGGAAAAAATTTACTTTTACTAAAGTAGAGAGAATTTTATGAAAACCAATTTAAGAGGAAAAAGTTTTTTTCCCTAAATGTTAAATCTCTGACAACAAACTCCGTCCCTAAAGTCAATTATTGAGATGAGACGTTGTTAACTTAATTTTTAAAAAATCAGAACAATCCGTCTTTAGCTAAGCTCAACTCTTTTAACTTCAAACCCTTTAGTGACTGTAAAACAATCACGCAATCCCAGCAACTCTTATAAAGAAAGAAATTGAATTATCTCCGCCAGAGGATAATTAAAATAGCAAATATTTTTGTTTATCTGTACTTTCTACTGCTGTGGAGAAAAAACAACCTGTAAATATGCTGTGTGGACAACCCAAATACTTAGAGAACGTTTGTCTAGGGGTGTAATTATTTATTTATTTCCCTAATTCACACAGACAGATCATTCACACTCTACCTAGTTAGACCCAGACTAAATCAGACTCAAAATATCTTTATCCCGGCTATGCGATTTCCTCAAATGTAGCTCAAGATCCCAGGACCAGCCCACAAATATTGTCGTAAATTTATTTTGAGAGAAAGAGTCTTAGAAATAGTGGTCCGGTTTAGAGTGGAAAATGATGATGGAAAGCTCAGTGATAGAAAATGTAGAGATTAAATAGTTGCTTCACAGCGTGCTGGAGGAGAGTAAAGACAGACTTATTTACGACAAATCGTTTCTCTCAATCTTCTCTTCCACTCTCCCGGTCAAACAAATTATTTGCCAGTTTTCCAGACACACCTCTGCGCGCACACCGATTTGGTGTTTTCAAACACACAGACGACGTAGATACAAACTATATTAAACGAATAGGGGAAATGTTCGGCTTTGGGTATCTCCAACACAGTACTATATGAGTTTATGTGATTTTATTAACCTTAAACATCAATCACTAACAAATATCAGGTATTACATAAATTATCATAAGTACACAAATGCAAATAACAAGTTTGGGAGGGGTGAAGAAGATTGGTATCGACTAAGCCCTTCCCGCTTATTAGACAAAGATAAACCCAGTCCAGAGATAGATAATATCAGGAACTTGGATACGTTAACCTAACAGTGAAGTTAATTGCTCTGATAGAGGTGTTACAAAGTTAGGTATAGGTGATAAAAAAAAACCTGTTCTTCCCAGCTGTTCTTCCCTTTACTAAGCAAATGGAAAGGAGGGGGGGTTTAAAACAGAGTTAACCAATTATCACATCCCCCTTAAAGGAACAGTGCAGGGAGTACAGAAAAATTATATTACCAGGCACGAAAGTTAACAAAAGGGTTACAAGAGAAAAAAGATTAAATTTCCTGTCATTCATGCACACGCGTGAGGATCCACACTCATATATTCACACACTTACCGAATGCAGCCTCAGACGATCCATAAAAGTATATAAAACAGCAAGTATTCTCTTGACATGTGAAACTGTCTAGCACTTCGATGTCCCGCCCCAGATGTTTGCGAGGTTTTGCTGGTAACAAATATTCTCACTTATCGCAAGACTGGAAGACCAAGAGTTCTTGTGTTTTTATTATATAAAAAAGGAGTCTATGGGTAAGCACTGACACAGTTCGGCACAGGGGTGAAAATGAGGTGGTCTCTTTTAATCTTCCGCTATGGTAAAATTCCTTCAATGCGTGATGATAGTAACTGACCGGAAAGTTTTATTAAATCCAATTGAGGAAAAACTAGGCTCAGTCACAGTCAGGAAAATATGTACTCTCTCACAGTAAACAGTAAATGTATTATCGTTACTGGCGATGATTACCTTCCAGTTTGTCTTACTGATTTGTAATGGTAATTTGACGATTGTTCTTTTAAATGTTCTTGGGTGGGCTTTATTTCATTTAATTATGACAGCTAGGTCGCAAAGGACCGCCACAAAGATTATATTTAAAAGAAATGTTTCTTCAATATGACTGGAAGTTTATAGGATGATTTCTTAATTTCTTTCTTTATTTAGCTGGGACCGCAGGTTACGATCACTCTGTATGAAAGAAAAAAGACATGTAACATACCGAAAAATCAAGCGCGATAAATTTCCCGTTAAGCCTATAATACACTCGAGTATTTAATTATGTATTTAATAAACACTGCGCGAATTCTAGTGGTTAAAACACACATCTATGAAACTAGGACTTAACTGAATTTATTAATTATAAATTCCTTCGCGACTTTAAAAGTTAATTTAAGCATCTATTATCTTTTGAAATAATATAATCGATAGATCATTATATTTACAACTGGAACTATTGAGATGGTTTAATTTAATAGATTTAAATTAACACAAAATCCATTGAAATAGAATGACTGAACTAGACCACTGATCACTTTACACAATATATATTACCGCTTTGCACAGAATAGAAATCACTGCAATATATATATATATATATATATATATATATATATATATATATATATATATATATATATATATATATATATATATATATATATATCCAGGGGAAAATTTATAACAAGATTTCAATAAAGCTAGTGCTTCTGTAAAGGTCTGGCCAGCGAGTGATAAAGTGTCTATTCTTCATGGTCTATTTATCTAAAATGGAATGTAAGTTGAGTGGGACATGAGAAACTTGACAGCTTTTTTCATCCCAGGAACTTTGGGGGATCTGACCGCCAAATCAAGGAGAGAAGCCGCCCCCTGGTTTCCGTATCTCCGCTCGCTGCTGCCCTTCCTCCTCTTCCTCTGTAGTTCAGTTTCTACTCAGGAAATCAGCCCCGACGTTCTGTCTTCCCGGAATATATTCCACTTTGAAAGAATAAACGCTTAAAAGGAGGGCCCAACGCATGATCCTAGCGTTAAATTCTTTATTGGCACCAAGAAATGCTAACGGAGCGTGGTCTGTTTGCACCGTGAAAGATGTACCATAGAGGAACTCATGATGGCGTCTGATACCGTCAATCAGAGCAAGACATTTTCTTTCAACTACGCTGTAGTTCCGCTCAGCTTTATTTAATTTCCGACTGCCATAGGCAACTGGAAATAGCATGTTCAGGTCACTGTCATCGGCTTGAAGCAGTGTTGACCCGATGCCCTGACCTGACGCGTCGACTCTCAGTACAAAAGGTTTCTTGAGGTCAGGCAACCTCAAAATGGGGTATGCAGACAACTGTCCTTTCAAAGTGCTATACGCGTGTTCGCACTTTTGATCCCATATGACCTTATCAGGACAACCTTTCTTTGTGAGGTCAGTCAGAGGTGCCGTCAGTCCGTTGAAGTTCTGGATATACTTCTGATAGTATGCACATAGCGATATGAAGGAACGTACGTCTTTCTTCGTTCGGGGTCTTTTTGCTGCCACTATTTTCTCCACGTTCTTCTTAATAGGCCAACTGCATCCGTGAGAAATAGTGTGCCCAGGAAGTCTAACTGTTCAAACCCGATGAGACATTTGCTAGGTCTGGCTGTGAGACCCGTTTCCTGTAGTCTCCTGAGGAGCATAGCAACCGTAGCAATATGTTCTTCATAGGTTTCCGATGCAATTAAGATGTCATCCATGAAATTATGGATATGGGGACTTTGCAAAGGTTCTAGAAGCTTCCTCATCATCCTGGTGAACACTCCTGGTGCGTTATGCAAACCGAACGGCATCACATTAAATGTGTAATGTCCTTCGCTAGTGCTGAAAGCTAACAAAGGTTTAATTTCCTCCTTGACTGGTATTTGATAATAACCTTTACTGAGGTCTATCTTGGAGAAGATCTTTGCTTTGCTGAGCTTGGTGAACAACTCAGAAACAGTTTGGAGAGGTTCGGGCTGGAATTCCGTTACAGCGTTTAGCAACCTGTAATCAATGCACAGCCGAACTTCCTTATTGGGCTTCTGCAACAGCACTACACTCGAGCTGTAAGGAGATGTAGACTCACTGATAATTCCTGCCTGACGCAGCTTGTCTATTTCTCCGCGAAGTGCATCAGCTTTAGCGTACGGGATGGGGTAAACTCTGGTTTGAACAGGGGTCTCGTTTGTTAATTTCATATCAAATTCAATGAGATTTGTTCGACCAGGTACATCCGTTAAGACTGCACTGTACTGTTTTAGTAGAGCCCTGGTTTCTGTTTGTTGTTCTGGTGAGAGATTGTCGCCGAACTTGACATCTTTAAAGGATTCTGTGGGTTGCAGTGGATACTCCATGCAACCATCATCATCTTCCTCGTCTTCCGTTGCTATGGCGACAGCCAGGAGATGCTCGGAGGATGGCACTGGTCTTTCCAAATATTTCTTAAGTAGATTTATGTGGAAGACCTTCTCCTTTCCTTTGATGGAGATCTTGTAGTTGGTACGTGAGATCTTTTTAAGGACGGTAAACGGTCCTTGCCATCCGATGCAAAGTTTATTGCTTCCGGTTGGAAGTAGCAATAGGACTTTCTCCCCTGGTTGTAGTTCTCTCTCTTTTGCAGCTTTGTTGTATCTTTTAGTAATTTTAGCGCGGCTTTCTTAAGGTTGGTAGTAGCTAGATCCCATCCTAGCTTTAGCCTTTCCTTAAGTTCAGATACATACTTGCTTGCAGAGACGACTGTCTCATCAGCCTTCTGGTCTGTCAGGGACCGAAGTAAGGCTTCTAGTGGCCCCTTAATAGGTCTGCCAAATAAAAGTGTAGCTGGCGCAAAACCCGTAGACGCTTGGGGTACCTCTCGGTAGGCGAATAAGGCAGCCGATATATATTGGTCCCAGTCTTCCGGTTTCTCCTGACCCAGCTTACGTAACATCATGGTGAGGGTACCGTTAAAACGTTCCACGAGCCCATTTCCGGCCGGATGGTAGGGACTTGTGTGGATATGTTTGGCCCTCAAGAGCTTAAAGATCTCCTCCATTAACAGGCTACGGAATTGGGATCCATTGTCCGTCAGAACTTGTTGAGGGAATCCCAACCGTGTAAAAATTTGCACGAGGGCTTCTGCGATATGCTTGGAATTAGTGCATGGTAGCGGTACGGCTTCGGCCCACATAGTGCAAGTGTCGACTAAGGTCAGGATGAACCTGTTCCTTTTTTGGTCTTTTCCAGGGGACCAATAATGTCGACAGCAACCCGCTCAAATGGAGACCCTACTATTGGCATTTGCCCCATAGGTACTGGGGGTGTCAAGTGCTTGGGTGCTACCCGTTGGCACTGGGCGCAGGATTTCACATACCTGATAATGTCAGAGTTCATTCCTGGCCACCAATAGTGGTTTTTTATTCGTTGAATAGTGGCGTTTTGTCCCATATGTCCGCTAAAGGGAAGAGAGTGCCCCATTTCTAAGATCTGGTTTCTGTACTGCGTCGGTACTAGGAGCTGGTTATCTCCCGTGTCCGGGTTGCCCGTTCTACGATACAATACGCCATCCTTAGAAAAGAT